>NC_047563.1:46507038-47004538 GCF_902806645.1 Magallana gigas
TTCTGATTTTTCAAACATGCACCACATTTCAACTGGGATGTTTTCAAAAGAAACTAGCTCAAGCAAATCGGAATGGAAAATTAGTAAGATGTTATTTTCTAAACATGTTTGATAACATAGGTCAACATTTGAAACAGAAAATAATTTTCAGTGATAATAAGAATCACTCTTTGTCTTTAATGAGGATAAAAATTATAACGTCTTTGGCGAGATCAGATCCAATAAAGACCTAATTTTTTTTAAAATTACTTGATTACCTACATTTACGTTATAACATATATCATCACTTGTATTTGAATGTTTTTATCAATTATTTGCTTGCTCAATCAACAAGATTTATTTGTATTGTAACTAAATGAAATGTCGTTTGACCGATTGGGATCTTATTAGTATTACATGAACAAACAATGGTCTTTATTAAATATTACTGTACCAATGTCCATGGTTTACTCATGCATTCCCAGGAAGTCGACAAAACATTTCAATGGATAAATCATCTAAATAAAAAAAAAACGGTTTTACGTAAATAATGTTCTTTTTGCTAATTCATAATGCTGTAAATGTCAACTTTAGAATATTGCAAGTGTATTTTTATAAAAAAAAAAACCCCGAAACAAACAAGCATCATAGGCCAACCAAAGGATTTCCTCTGGTGATAGTGCAAGAGTTAAAGACAAAATTAAAAAAAAAAGAACAACTAGGAAGAAGAAGTAAGAGTATATCCGATTGAAATTATTTGTAAAAAAAAAAGTAGCCATTGAATTGAAAATCATTATTTTTATTTACACGCAGTAAAACACGCTTATAACGAAGTCCCAGGGACGGTCAATTTAACTTCGTTATAAGCGTAATTCGTTATATCCGTCAAGTTTACAACATGAAATAGAGACTTGGGGAATAAAGTTCACTTCGCTGTAAGCGTCAATTCATTATAAGCGTGTTCGCTATAACCGTGTTTTACTGTAATTCAAAAATGGGATCGTATCATCTCATTCAGTAATCTGTTATCATTATACGTTTTCTATACTCGTCCCAATATATCCTTGATTCACATTATTCTTGACTGTTCGATTTTTTGAAATAACTCAGGGTTCAAACGATGTTCGTTCAAAAGGATGAAAAATTTCCAAGATTTCTCCTATAACACGCCATTCCTAGCTTATCAAGTTTCATTCCACGGCTAAAAAAAATTGCATTTTGTATTACAATGGACCCAGATGATAACGTTGAAATATTTTGCGAGGTACTTCGAGTGACTTCCGAATGGAGAAAGATGTCAAAATTCCCCATTATAAATCTCCGTAAGAAATCAGCTTTCCTTCCTGTGATTTTTTTGAGTGAAAAAATCGTCCGATTTAAATATGCTGCATAAATATCTTGGGACAGGCCCTAAATTCTTATTTTTATTACAGAACTACACACGCAAAAGATAAAAAATAATTTATATGGCATTCTAAATCTAAGTGTAATGAAATTGGTTAGTACTGCATTCAAGTAAACATGAATTATACTTTAACGCAGAGTAACGATCTTTTTTAAACAATATGTTGTGAATATACTTGTTACCAATAAAACTTACTTTCAAGATATTGAATCCATATTCTAATATCAATTGCTTTCAATTAATATTTAAAGGTATTTACATTTTGGCTCCAGCTGCTGCTGTTTTTCTGATACTTTGCGTTGCCATTTTTCTGGTTCGTCTTAGAAAGCGGTAGGATGTACTTTATATTTACGCATTAACGTACATGTTACATTGTATATTAATTTTTATTTTATCAAACAGCAAATTATTTCATGCAGTATATTTTCCAACATTCTTTTATTATATATATTGCTTTTCAATAGTGCCCAAGCTCAAAAAAGAGAAAAATCATACGAGACGATAATAAATGGTGGACAGACCCAGTATATCAACATGCCAGATAATACACATAATTATGACGTAATCGGATACCGAAGGGAGCGGAGACAAGAGAGTCGCTCTTAATACAAAGTGGTGCGCATCAACATTCAACGATAAAGCTTTCGTTCGGCAATTAGGCATTAGAAACCCGTGAAAATATACTATCATTCTGTTATAGTGATTTAAAGTATATTAAGTTTGGTTAGAGGCATAAAACATCGTCCTTTTGATGTAAAACAACTCCACTCCATCTTTAAACCTATCAATTGTCATCTGGGTTCACAAGTATCTCTGCATATCTAGATATTGATTTTAAAACCAAAGGCAAATAGACAACAGAACCAATGAAAATGGAGGAATTTGTGGTGGTACTTTCCAATGAAATTTGCAGTAAATTGGTGTCATCTGTTCAACAATCTGAATTATTCATAAAAAATTAAACAAAACATCTATGAATTAATACACTGTATATAAATGTAAATTGATATTAAAATTTCATTTACAAGTTGTATTCGCTATACACAAAGTCTCAAGCAGTCTGAATTGTTGTTTCGCCCAAAGTAATGATATGTTTGTTCTAAGTTTAGTTGACGTGAAAGGTATAGTCATTTCTACAAAATAATGTGTTTTCCTTGTTGGTAAAAGCGGGAATAATGTATGAATATAGTCAGCCCTACGGTGGATATCCCGAAGGTATCATAAAATTATTATAAACTTTTCAAAACTATTACAAATGTAGTTGCATAATTATAATAAAAAAAAATGTGACTTTCTGCAGAAGTAATCTGTCTTTCTCTCTCTATTCTCTTTTTCTGAAACAAAAATCTTCGGTCAAATAGTAAGATAAAAAACACTATACAAATGATATTTTATAGGAAGATTGATAATTGTATTTTTTTTTTAAAATATATGATACCGATATCAAGCACAGAAATGACAAGGTTTTATCAATACATACATTTACTCGTGTACACCTGTCAGTCACATACTGGTTGAAAGGGGAATCTACGATAGTTGTTGGCAGATACGTTTTAAATTTGTATAAGTTTAACACATAAGCTCTTTTAAACTAAATCCCGTTTATTTTTCAAAATGCTCAGTGCAAGAAATATTGAGAGATTTTTCTACATTCATGTCAATCTAAACAATTTTAATTAATCAAATCTATATTCCAATCTAGACGAGAAAAATAAGATCATATTTCCTAATACAGCCACAAATAAATCGGCCGCGACTGCTGATACATGTAGTACACTTGTATTCCGACATAACGAGATATTAATTAATAGCCCGTTATTGTTTAAGATCAATTCTAAAAAAGAATTAAAATTCGGTGGCCACGCATAGTCCCAGATTTTCTTCAAACTTGACAATTTGATAGACATTGGTAAGTTAAAAAGCCTTCGACCATTTCTTTGTTCTTATGTGGTCCTGTTGCCATGGTAACCGAAGGTAGAGATGTAAAAATGGCATTTTAATGCTAATTTGAGAAAATATTTGAGTAATGTGCACAACTTTGGGTTTCCAAAGTAGAATATATTATTAAAGATAGTTGTAATTTTCAAAAGAAAAAAAAAAACAATTCATTAAGAAACGCATATTTCTAGAGCGTTTCCGTGGTTTCTAAACAGAAATTTTAATATCTGTTTTCTTCATTTAATTTGAATAAATAGAGCAAAATCTAAATTTTTGGTAAACACTTTTATGATTAAGCAATTAAGAATTAAAATATGAAAAATGAGAACCGTTGCTATGGTAACAAGCTTAAAAATATGAAAAATTATATTATCTTTCGTTATCTTTGAATGGATATTATTCACTTATAATGAATAAGTATATGAAATCAACTGGTGAGAAAAATAAAGTATGTCCTTAACTTTAATGACACTAGAAAAAATATCTGAAATTTTCTAAAAATAACTGCCGTTTCTATGGACTTTTCAAAAAGTAAGAATTTCTGTGTGATTTTTTACGCAACTTAATTTTCCATAGCAACAACTTTTCTCAGTTGCATAACAAAGCTTTTTTATGATACATGTTCATAATGAAAATTTAGATTTATTTTTACAAGTTCCAACTAAAGCTATTGCAAAAAAAGTCAAAATCTAGCGCAATTTTTTGTGCGCCGTGTTTAGTTTTTCAAAATTACATCCAACCGTTCTTTTTCAACAGGGGTCTTATAATTGTTTGTTTTCCATTCATTTGCAAAAAACACCCGATGTGATGGATTTATTAACTATGGAGGTAATTGTTGGCAATAAACACCTCAGAAAATTGCTGATCAGTTTTGATGGATTGGGTCAGTTGGGCAGGTATGGTTGACTTTGAGTTTTTGATCACAACCTAACACATCTTCGTCAGATACTGAATAAAATTTTAAAGTCGTTTGTTCACTTAATACAAGATTTTGGTCAAATTTTTCAAAATTATCTAAGTTTTGCGAATGGTTAGAATTTTATCTATAAAAAATGAACTAAATTCGTCTGCTAGTGATTTGTCGCTTGTGCATGGCGGCATGGGATTGCTATTAGTTCTACCTATCAATCCAAACACAAGTTTGGTACACACGTACATACATCTATACATATAAAAGTTCAACTACAAACTATATAAAAAGTTATACCTATAAATAATACAATGTGCAGCACATGTGCAACAAAGTCGGAGTTTTGTAGCCCTATATATGTGTGTAAGGAAGATATTTTAATATTTAAAAATATCTGTTTTTGACAGTGTATCATATTGTGTCCTGTTTGCAAAGTTTTACACGCGCCATTTTTTTTATTAAAATGAACGTACATTTTACAGTGATCTTTCTCATTCAATCAACAGGTAAGATGATTATCTGAACAGCACATGTAAGTATCGTTATCAGTCAATTATATCTTGTCATTAGTATATTCATATATCAATCGAATATCGTATTTTTCGTGGCAGGAATGGCCACTTTTTGTTTCAGAAATATAATAGACCTGGCTGTAGAAAACGCTTTTATATTGTGCTCAGCAAATAATACGTGTATTGCTGAGTGCTACCGTGGATACATATTTCCTAGTGGCATTACAAAGGAGTCATACAGTTGTCGAAATGAAAATTGGACGCCTTTGTTATCAACCTGCAAGCGTAAGTTTATTAAGTGTTAAATAGACTTGTTTCCTTGAATTTGCAGTTGAATATCTTTTTTAGAGACTCGATTCATTATTTTTTTTCCATGTTAGTTTTAAGATGTATTGTACGTTGATTTTGTGCTATTGAATCGATATTGAAATCACACAAAAGTACAAGTATTACTCAAGATAAACTCAAACTCATTATAATAATAAAGCAAAAAAGTAATTTCCTGGTCGGTTTAAAGATGACGAAGAAAGGAAATGAATATTAGTCTGAAACATCTTAACATGTAAATCAAACATTTTAAATGCCTATACATTAAACAATTTAGGTACATATAACCTTTATGGACACTCTAAAAGGAACATCGTCTTATGTGCTAAATATTTGAATTTCAAGACTTTCCGGAAAATGAAATTTGAACATTTTTTTCGCATAAAATTATATTTAATCATGTGCAGAAATAATTTCTAGCGTTCAAAAAGCCCCAACTATTATACACTTGTGCAAACTCCCTTATTGTTCTACTCACAAATCGTAATCTATTGTTTAAATAACACGAAAATGTCAGCACGAAAAAACCTGTGAAATAGAAATGGTTGTCCATAATGCAAACACATTCAATACTTTTGGATCTCTTAACAATAACATATCATTTAACGCAAATAGATGGTACGATAACCTAGATAACCTAGGATAAAAATCCGATTTATTTTGAAATAAAATAATCATTAGCCTATGATGCTATCTTGTGAAAACATTCCATGCAGAAACTCCAAATCATAACACAATAATGTGAAAACTACAGAAAGAAGATTCAGACTGTAGCCTACCTCTCATTTTCACGAACATATGACAAAACATATCATTTATTACATAACTTATTAGATAAAATTTTGATTCAAAACGATCCTTGTCCATCATTTGTTCCAATTATAGAGGAAGTTATAAGCTTTTTGTTTCTTGTATAAAACAGAGAGGGCGGGGTTACTAGATACATAAACAATGCTAAACTATGTAATAATCGATATTGCTGTGTCTAAAAAATAAACGCTTATTATTTTTAGATACATTTGTTGAACCATGCACACTTTTGTCATGACATTTTTGTTTCTAAGCTTAGAACAATTTTAAAATTCGAAGTCTCTCTCTATCTGCTTTCAAGCTTACTCTACCAATTTCATTTCAGGTTACACTAGAATATCGATTATAAATATCTATTTATATATATATTCTATATATATATATATATATATATATATAATCTATATATATATATATATATATATATATATATATAAACGTATTTTAGAAATGAGTATAACTAGTTGAATAAAGACCTTGAAACTTTGTGTATTTTTGTAAGCAACATCTTTTTTTTTGTTCATACAGGGTTTCCTTTAGTATCTGTCACATATTCAGCCTGGTGGATTTTTCAAGAAACCATACCATCAGCTTGTAATAACATCTCAATACGGCTAGACAGTTTAAAGGAAATTCTAGAAGAGACCTTTTCAAGCAAATGTCATGGATTTGATATTAATTCTACAGCCTGGCTTACATATTCCTTTTTAGCCTTTCAGGTATGAAAAAAGACAAGCGCATAGTTACATTGATTTGTCATTTTATATTCTTATTATCACTATTTATTAATTAGTCAACGTTATTATTTTGTTGTAACTAAATTGTCTTAAAAACTTTGAAAGCATTTATTTTCTATTAAAAAAACCCCACTTTGTAATATACCATTGTTGATTTTAACATTAAGCATGTTGAAACAAATACATCGCTAGACATCTGCTTTGATTTCAACCCGGCGAATGTGTTAGGAATGTTTTCGTATCAATGTAAAGTATACAGTATAAAACCAGAGGTACTCGAATGGAAGTTCACGAGACATTCCCGAGATTTGTGAAATTTTGAAGTATAAGTGTTCGGATAATATTCTCAAAATACGTAAGTTCTGGTCATTTTTTTCATATCATGTCCTACTTTGATTTATGTTAAAACACGAAAATTTGTTAAGAAGTATGACTAATTTCATCATCTGGTAGTTATTCAAATTGAACGATGATATTCAGAAGAGAGTTATCGTTCGTTTTCAACCACTCTACACATGCTTGAAAATATAAACATTGGTTTGCTTAATAAAAACAAAGCCAAGTTTGATGCTTATGGTGTGTAAAACCATGTTATTTACAAAAAGAATGGTATAAAAACTTAGTAATATTAAGCCATTTTCAACGGAATACTCTGCATAAAATAGTATAGTCTATTTCACTACTGATGATATTGCTAGATGAGGGGCGGATCGAAAATTTATCCTTAGGGGGTATCGCTACTAAACATGTAAGTTGTTGCAAAAGCCGAAAAAAACTATTTTTCTATTGTCACCTTTATTTCTTAAACTTTATTTATGGGGGTAAAATTTTAAAATCAATAAACGTTTAGATTCTATATTTGAATACAAGTACCTAGATTCTATATTGTATGTAATAGACTTTAAACACGAGGCACGATATTAATTGCGAAACTGAAATGGTCAAATAAAACCACATGGTCTGAAATTTGAATGACAATAACATTTGCAGGGGTGATTTAAGCATGACAATACAATTCGACTTTAATCTTTGCATCAATAAAAATATATCTGCAATTAACGATATATAGTACAATATTATATTCAAGTATACAAACAACAACTGTCTATTAGAGCACACATTGAAACATGTAAGAACGGTGATGTGTACTCGAAAAATGATGTGCATGCCATACTATTGTAAAATATGGATGATGAATATAATCGCATGCCATTCTTGCGACAATCATTTGAACGTCCTAAATTAAGATTTAGATAAAGGTTAATGTATCCGCCATTTAAATTTCTTATTGAGATAATACTATATATATATTATATATATATTATATATTATATATATATATATATTATATATATATATATATATATATATATATATATACCTGACTTATGCATTTGGTAGACCGATTGTATTATTTTATCTTTATTAGGGAGACCAGTAGATTAGGGAGACATATTTTGGTCTCCGTATTATTTTGACCTTGTCTAAAATGTAATTGGCTTATCTTAAATGAATGAACGGTGTGTCTTTGCCTAAAATGCATCAATGTGTCTATTATTTGACATCCAATAGTTGCCTTTTGTCTATATTTTTTCGTAAAAAGGAATTCAATCTGCCTCCATCGTATAATTAGCAATGACTATTTTTCTGCATTTAGGAGACCAACGAAAACTTGCAATATTGCAAAAATCTAACATATATAATTTGTTTAGCCTTTAATTATTCTAAATGAACTTGTTTTCAAAATACTTTTTCACTTTTTATGTATAAAGCCTAACTAGAAAAAAGTCGTTAATTTCTTGACCATGTTTGAACATTTGGCAAGTGCTCTCCGCCATTTGTTCCGAGTACTCTCGGAACGTCTCGGGTTAAAACAATGGACCTTTTAACGCCAGCGTGTTGCCTTTTAGGAATCAAAGCTATTTTATGGTAAGTACTTTTGATAATCCTACTACAATTGAACAAAGTAATGTTTTAATGAAGTTTTTTTTTTAAATATTCAAATAAAATAGGGCGATAATGTGTGCAACTTGACTATTTTACACCAAATGTTGATTAATCTTCGAGGACATTCGAAACGAAGTTAACAATAAAAGCATGATTTTCATTTCCACTGTACGTTTGATGTAATATGTAATTCAAGGATTTATCAGTACCTTCTCCAGCAAAAGTCGTCCCCATTCCCAATTGGAAATAAGTTCACTTCAGCAGCTGTCCAAATTATGATCCCAATTAGTATAGCAGTATTTTTCCCCAACTGGTAAATAGTTCTTATGTTTATTTCTTATCAAAAAATACTTCGTAAAATAACCAGAATGTCCATAAATGTTCAGTATTAACAAATGATTAAACCCATTTAGCAAAACTGCAGTCATAAAAGTTTCCAAACACGCTGTAAACATCGCCAACTTTTAATCCGATTTTCTCTGTTTTTCTAAAACATCGTTATTTTGTGGTATACAGTACAGTACTGTAAATGGTACATGTTTTTTTTTACACACACTAGACTGATATAAAAGTAAAAGGTAAATGTTATGAAATATTTCAAACAGAAAAATACATTCTCAATTTAAAAGGGGATGTTGATAAATTCTTAATAATGTAATACTTTTATGACCAGTGTTGAAGGTGTTTATTTCAGGGAAAAAGACTTGTTCTAATAACTAAATATAGGAATATTATACATATATCTATATTGTGAAGTTAATTAGATTCTATTCAATTAAAGTCTAGCTCTTTGATTTTCCATTATGATAATAAATTCAGAAATCATGATGTATGCAACATATGATTTCTCCCAACTGCATGAAATTGTCGATACAATTTTCCCAATTCCAAAAAAATTGGCATTTTCAAAATAAAAAAAGGCTGAAAAATCCCTGTAATTATATAGCTAGTTATTGAAAATGGACAGAAAAGTTAACCGAAGAATGTCGCTTTATGTAAATAGATCGACATGAAGAATTTTCTATATTACAGTTATATGTACCAGTAATATTGTTTTAAATTAATTATGTACGTAATGTAGATATATACATGTACCCCTTGTTACCTAAATGAATTAAAAGCAAATTAAGATCAGTTGCTCTTTTTCACTTGTATAGTGGAAAGATAGCCGACTATTCTATGTACGAATTGACTTATTATAGGTAAGATAGTCAGGCCTCCATGTTTACAACCGGGATGCTCACCCCACATTTACAAATGTGACCCATTCAAAGTATCACTCCTCGTTTGGCTTTTCGGATATTATCAGTTTGTAAAATTTTTGGCTTTTGATGATTAATAATAATGTAAACAATGTGTCTGCAGATTCCCGTTGGGCTGAGTGTGATCTGTTGACCAGGCAAAACATGTATGTCTAGATTACACAGCAATGTGGTCTCAAGAACATTCAATCCAGAAGCATGACCAATGTAGCAACACTTTTAAAAGTACTTTTTGATACTTGTATTAATTTTAATGTTTATGCGCACCCGGGGCGCCTTCCCCCTGTAATTGTTGATTTATTAGAATAACACATGACATGTTTCATACATGATAGCATTAGAAATGGTCGATGGTTGTAAATATTTTGTTGTTTACCAATTTAATGTATGTTCTCACTAGAACATGCACATATGATATATGGTAGACTATTATCACATTCAACTCTCTCTCTCTCTCTCTCTCTCTCTCTACAGCAGCGATTCATCTTATGACCTTTAAAAATCATGCACCTGCACTCTTGCGAGTATACAAAATGTTGTAAAATGTTCGTACTATATATTGTTCGTGCATTGCACTGCGATGATTTGGATCGCATTCAGTCGCGTCTGAATAGTGTGCATGTCCACAATTTTTAAGGAGACTTGATGCAAGCACTAAAACGCATGCAACAAATGCGAGACCTCATGCAATATATGAGAGAGCTCGTGCGAATCTAAAACATTCCGATCGCAAAGAGTTGTAAAGTGCTCGTACGCCAATTGTGAATGGGGCTTAATGTAGATGTTTATGAATCCAAAAGTTTTCTTTGCATATAAACAATGCTTTCACACAGGTGCTTGTGGTTTTAATGTAGGTTTTGGAGTTATTAGCACAACCAGTCATGTCAGTGGAGATTTTCTCCTGCAGGAGAAACATTAAAAGGACAGGATGGGGAGGAGAGATTGAAGACAAGCACAGAAAACAAAATATTTATCTATAAATATAATGGAAAAGAACTTTGGTAATACGATTTATACATATTTACATGAAGCTGGAGGTATGTAGCTCCTGATGTAAAAAAAAATTGAAGCAACGTTTATCCAAATTTTTTTTTCAGACCAGGAGATACAGACCTGCAGCTAAATGTAATATTTTAACATTTATGTATGGCAGTAATGTTTCTAGAAATAACTATAACAATTCTAATTAAGTCAAGCAAAAATACCAGTAATTATATGCTTCTTATTTAAGGTTTGATTTCTTTTTATGTACACTGTAGTATTGATGCTGTCAGGAGTGAACAACCATACATGTATCTGCCAGTTTGTAAATGATGGCAAGGACGATGCAAACTCCACCATAAACTCAGAGTGTTTAATGGAAGGGAATACCTATGATTGTTTGCTAAGAGAGACATTGTGGTTGGGGAAGAGATACTTCATGTATATGACTATGGTTGTGATGGGAAAAGCTTGCGGTGGCGCAGCAAGGTAGGAAAATGGTTGGATTAATTATACACAAAAAATAATTATTAAGAGAGAGTTTAGTGATTTACAATCAGGCTTTGGATATCTTGTTATCTGGCTTTGGTTTTGTTTTTGCATTTTTTCGTACATTGATTTGTTTTAAACTAATCTAAAAAATAGGTTTTTCTCAAAAATTGTAAAAGTATCAGAATAGATAATTTATATGTTTTTATTGAAAAACAAGCCTAAAACTTCTGTTAGTGTTGTTAAATAGGTTAAAAATCGTGATCAATTAATCAGCAGAATTGGTTGTCTCTTGCCATCTGATGATCGGTCAATAATCGAATCGGTAACAAATTATATTAAATTCAATAATATGGGGCACTAAATTTTATGCTATGTATAATCTAAAATATATAAGTGCTATTTTCACTTCCTTTTAAAAGCTTATAAGACTTTTGCTGTATTTTTATTAGGTAGAATGTTGCACATCTTTTGAGATTGAAGAAAACCCCCAGCTCACAACAGTTTTCATTTCATTCAATACAGATTAGAAAACAAAATGATAGGTATAATATTAATGTAATAAACCCAGACTGAGTATAATTGATTATAAAATCTAAAATCGATTATGATAAATCGACAACCTTTTCAACTGATCATTGATTGAAATTCAATCATCGTGACAACACTAGCCCCTGTTCATGTACATGTTTTTTTACCGGTACTAGTTTTGATTGATTTCAGAAAAGGCTGTGATCCTTTTGATTTTGGTAATGGTTTTGTTAGGTTTTATTTCACTTTATTTTGTTTATAGTTGTTTGATTTTCTTTCAATTTTAACATTATATACGGTTCTTGTGCTGACCTGAATAGATTTATTTTGTTTTCATTATCAAGCACTATTAAATTAAAAGCTTGAAAGAGGTGTCCAGTTGTGCAGTGGACAATGCACCTGCTTATCACCACTGCGACCCAAGTTTAATCCCCATGATCGACAGTTGTTGTATATGATAGGGTACATTGGTCGCCTGCTTGGACACGTGGGTTTTCTCCAGTCACCCCAACTTCTTCCCACATCATGACCCACTCGCGCTAACATCCATGCCAACAAAAAGCTATTAATATAAGTCAGTGTGCATTGTGAATCTGTCACTAATGTGGAGGTCTCCTTTGCAGAACAAAATTGTTTTTTGTTAGATAAATTACAAAATCTGTTTCTGTAGTAAATATGTATATTTTGCAAATTGTTTACAGAATGTACTTCTTGAAAAATATACATTTACATAGAATTATCAGATTTGGTAGGTTAGTTAATTTAAGCATCAATCTGAATTGGAATTCATTTTTCACTGAATATTGGTACAGTCTTGTTTTTGTACCATGGCTGAAAAGTTTGATTTAGTCAGTGGTCTGTTGTCAGATTTATAAAAAAGAAACATCAATTACCAAATGTGGTAAACTAATAATTGATGAATGTTTATGAAAGAAAATTTCATTTTATAATATTGTTTTAATTTCTTTCAGTTCCCTCTGATGTGGATTCTGACCCATTTAGTGTATCAAACTACTCGCCAAGTTCTGATTCTGAATCAGATGAAAATAAGAAGGTTTTGGGTAATGTTATTATTTAAAGAATAATTTTGCATCTGCAGTCCATTTTCACTTTGCAAAAAATACCTGAAAGAACAAGAGGCTGAGAGCCCAGTCATTTTAATTCAGACTAAAGTAAATCCATTTATATTAACTAGATATACTTTGAAATGTAGTTGTGTATAACAATCTACATGTTGATCTGGTCTCCCTAATGCTGTGATAATGCATTAGATTTACATGATATGAGTGGAATGTACTGGATGTAATATATTTGTAACAGTTATATTTATTTTGTTTAATCATTAGGAATAAAATTTGCAATGATTTAAAAAGTAAACGTAGAAGCTTGTATTTACAATACAATATATTGGTATTTTTACAGAGTCCACCCCAAATTCATTGAGAGCTAGCCGCAACACAATGGAAAAACAGGGCATCTTGACCCTCAGAGAAAACAGTGAGCATTTTGAAGCAGGTAAATGAATTAAATTCAATGTTGCAATGTTATTATGTTTTTAAGCAAGAAACATTAATACAGTCAGTTGGGTAGCTAGACCTGAAACGAAGTGCATGCTTAAAATGGCAGGGGGTGTGGGGGCCACCATGAGGCCCCCAGTGGGTCCAGGACAAAGCCCAGGGGGCGAAAGCCCTGGAAGCTCATGGATTCTGACGATTTTTAACACCAAAAATTAAAGCAGAAATTGAAAGGAATGCTTACTATTTAAGCCTATTTTTAGGCAGTTAAAATTGTTTTGGCTATAGTTTAGGCATAAAATAAAATCACAAAACTTATTAAAAGTTAAAAGAAGAATTTTTTTTTGACATTTGCCTTTGACCCACTCAAAGCTTTTATTCTTAAGTTCATTTTCACATAGTTTATGGTAATGAATATCTCAAAAAGCTGTGATATTCTATCGGGGAAATTAAAATGTGTAAAACTAAGTTCAACTGCAAAATAAATAGTTGCCTTTTTAGGTACATGCATTGTGTACTGTTTCTTTAATATGGTACTTTAAGACCATATTGTGTGGCTATATTTGGTGCTTAATACGTCTTTGTTTAGCATTGATTTCGGATAAAGTAGGACCGAGTGACGGAAACGGGCTGATGGAATAACTAAGTATGGACCTTAATACTTGAATTCTTTTTTATATTTTTTTTCTTTATTTATTTTTTTACTGATTTTTCCCCCAAATGATGTGCATGCTCAGGCATATAAGCATACATGGTAGCTACGCCACTGGCAGTGTACAATTTACTACTCAAGTCTAAGATTGCTCGTGATCTTGGGGCTTGGTCTCCCTAATGCTGTGATAATGCATTTGATTTCCATGATATGAGTGGAATGTAATGGATGTAATATATTTGTTATACTTATAAGTACATGTATAAGTCATTAGGAATAAGTTTTGCAAAGAGATAAAGAAGTAAACTTAGAAGCATGTATTTATGATACAATATATTGGTACTTTTTTACAGAGCCCACCCCAGTTTCATTGAGATCTAGCTGCAACACAATGGAAAAACAGGACAGCTTGACCCTAAGGTAAAGCAGTGAGCGGAGGTTGACAATGGTTTTCGAGGGGTGTCAATTTCAATAGATACCCTCCCAAACAGGCACTATTCATTTTATTTTACTGAATGTCTTATTTCTAAAGAAAATTTTACTGCTTTTATTTAGAAATGAAGTAAATTCTACGACAAACCGTACGCTCATAATTTAAGCGCATGTAACAGTTCGTTGTGTTACCAATTGCCAAGTGTGTTGCTAACGCTGAGGGTAATAGAACGATTACCAACTGCGTCTAAACCAATCATATTTCAGTATTTAACATTTAACATGAAAGTATAATAAAATTGTTTGTCTGGTCTCCCTAATGCTGTGATAATGCATTAGATTTCCATGATATTAGTGGAATGTAATGGATGTAATATATTGTTATATTTATTTTTATTAATCATTAGGAATAAACTTAGCAATGATATAAAGAAGTAAACTTAGAGACTTGAAATTGCAATACAATATATTGGTACTTTTTACAGAGTCCACCCCAAATTCATTGAGATCTAGCCGCAACACAATGGGAAAACGGGACATCTTGACCCACAGAGAAAACACTGAGTATTTTGAACAAGGTAAATGAATTAAACTAAATGTTGCAATGTTATTATGTGATCCTGGGGGCTTGGTCTCCTTAATGCTGGGATAATGTATTTGATTTCCATGATATGAGTGGAATGTAATGAATGTACCGGTAATATATTTGTAATATTTATTTTAATTAGTCATAAGGAATAAAATTTGCAATGATTTAAAAAGTAAATGTTGAAGCTTGTATTTACAATACAATATATTAGTACTTTTATACAGAGTCCACCACAGATTTATTGAGAGCTAGCCGCAACGCAATGGAAAACAGGACATCTTGAACCTCAGAGAAAACAGTGAGCATTTTGAACAAAGTAAATGAATTAGAATCAAAGTTGCAACGTTATTATGTATACAATTAACATGTTTGTCTGGTCTCCCTAATGCTGTGATAATGCATTTGATTTCCATGATATGAGTGGAATGTAATGGATGTAATAAATTCTCCTATATGTAATATATTCCTAAATATAAATACACTGTGTTAGAGTAAATCCCAAGAGATCCGAAATATCAACATGGTGTGTAATTTTGAAGCGAGCAAAAAAGTGTTGATTCCTTCAACAATATGAATTAAATATTTAGATGAAAAGTATTTACAGCCTCAGAATGGTTTGTTATGAATAATTTGACTGTTATTTTCAATACAACTTCATTATTTTCTCAAAAATCGATTCGGAGCGATTCTGCAATTTTCTGCTACATTACGGGTATATGGGAGGCATTCCTGTCAGATTATTATAACTAAGCAGAGTGTAGTGAAATTAATAGCATTATTGTAGGCTTAAAGCTTGGTTCTGTAATTGTAAACAATACGGTGCGTTGATGTAGTGAATGTCCGATATCATATGCAATGTCAACCCGTGCACGCACGGGTCAAAGTCTAGTAAGAATAATTAATTTTGACTTGTGAAAGAAAGTAATCATTTTAAGATTGATAAAGCCACAAAAGGGGCAACTGTTTCTTTAAAAGATTTCTTGTTTTAAACTTTATTTATGCAATAAGGATTCTTTGATCTTTTGCAGTTCCATACCATTGTTTTCCCTCTCTCAGTTCCTGTGATGAAAGAAGTCAACTTGATAGGTTTGTTTCAATCTATATTGTGAATGTTTTTCTTGTTTGATAATAGGATAGTCATACATATGTAGCTGCAACAATGTAGCCCTCTCCGATTTTTTATAACTGATGTTTACTCCCCCCCCCCCCCCCCCCCCCCCCAAAAAAAAACAAAAAAAAAAACAGGAGAGGGCTACATTATTGCAGCTAGGTGTTAGGCTTCTGGCTTTTGAATGACAATGTATAGATGGAGTTATTTCCTTGTGACTTGTGACAGAGGCTGTAGTGCACAATTCCATTTGACTTTCAAGAAATGTTCAGATAGTAATGAAAATGTAAAGTGTTTAATAACATTTGCTGAGTACCACTTTCAATACTGTAAAAGGGATTATTTACATGTAAGGGAAAATTTACACTTAAGCTTAAAACTGGGTAAAATACCCCCACATTTGCATATGGGCAGTGCTTTAGTGTGGTAAATCACTGTGTATGTATTTCTTTTTCTTTTTTCTTCATTAAATAATTTTTGTATTTGTATACATTTTTGAAATTTTATCTAAAAGGGTGAGTGTCGGAGTTACATGTGCACAATCCTAAAGGTCCGAATACAGCACCTGAATCACATGTGACTGAAGAAGATTTGATGTCCAAACCCTGCGAGAGTGGAAATGCAAATGCATCGGATGTTACACCACAAGGTGATCAGTCTTTTTTTTTATTTGTGTGAATCTGTGTGTGGTAGTGGTGGGGGGGGGGGGGGGGGGGGGGTAATAGAAGTCATATTATTGAAATGATAAAAACTTTTCTCAATAATTTTCTTTCTTTCTTTAAGATGACAATGGTACATTGATTTGCATCGTTTAATAATTAAAACCCATCCATAATGTTTGCTCTTTTCATTACGTTTTATGCATGCCTGTCCTTAGTATTTGCAAAGTAAGATATTCATGATATTGTTATTACAGAGTGCTTCTTTGAGATCGAAGATGATAATGGAACTAAAGTTCTTGCAAGCCCAGTTGCAGCCAAGAAGACTAAAAGCAGCTCAGGTGATATATCTTTGTTGCTTGGTCTATCTATCCACAGTTTGATGAATTAGCAATTTTTAGGTCACCTGAGTTTATTGCAATCCGTTTTCGTCCGTTATCGTGCATCGTGCCTTAACAATTTTACATTTTTTAACTTCTTCTTAAAAACTACAGGGCTGATTATTACCATTTTTGATGTGAGGCATCTCTATGGTGAGAGGAATCTGAATTGTAAAATTCATGGCTCTACTACCCCCGGGGCGCCACATGTGGGGCCAAATTTGCAAAAAAAGAGCCAAATTTTAAAAAAATATTCTTCTCTATTCCCACACATGTTAGGAAAAAACTGGTTGCATAGTTATAATGTCCATGAAGCCCTCTACATAAATTGTGAAATTCATGGCCCCTGGGTCAGGGGTTCAGGCTCTAGAATGGGGCCAGTATGGCCATATAGTATATATGTATTTAATCTTAGAAAATCTTCTTCTCTACCCCATATATATTTGTTAAAACTAAATGCATGATTATGATGTCCATATTGTGAAATTCATGACCCCTGGGTCAGTGGTTCAGGCTCTAGGGTGGGGCCAATATGGCCATATAGTAAAAATGTATTAAATCTTAGAAAATCTTCTTTTCTACTCCCATATAAATATATATATATATCTGGTTATAAAGTCCATGAAGCCCTTTACCAAAATTGTGAAATTTATGACCCCCGGGTCAGGGGTTCAGGCTCTAGGGTGGGGCCAATATGGCCATATAGTAAAATGTTTTAAATCTTAAAAAATCTTCTTCTCTACTCCCACACATGTGGGCAAAAAACTGAATACATGGTTACGATGTCCACTAACTCCTCTACCTAAATTGTAAAATTCATGGCCCCTGGGTCAGGGGTTCAGGACATGAGGGGGGAGGCAATATAGTGTTAATGCATATAATGTTATAACATTTTCTTCTCTATTCTCACGCATCTGTATAAAAAACTGACCTATAATTATGTTTACCAGGAAGTCCTCTACTGAAATTTTAATTTTCATGTCCCCTGGAGTATGGGTTTTAACTCTAGGGCAGGGCCAAAATGGATGTATAGGTGTTATTGCATATAATGTTAAAAAATTATCCTTTTTACTCCCACACACCTGAAAGGAAACTGAATTCATGATTTTGTAGACCCGATCTTTTAAGTTTTTTGCCAAAATTGTAGGTTTCACAGTTCTTTTTGAAAGATTTCAGGCAAGGAGGTGGCCGTCATTACTAATTTATAATTTTTCTACTCCAGAATAAAACCTAATTAATTAAATGCATATATGAGACTCCTCGACAAGTTTGTGTATGGGTTATATGCTACTCAGGTGACCGTTACAGGAATAGAAACAAATTTCTCATGGAGATTTATAATGTGAAATGTTTACATCTTTTCACCATTCGGAACCCACTTGAAATACCTCATACAATTTTTCAATTATGTCATCCAGGCTATTTCATGGCCGATGCAATGCAAAATCCCTATAGGCTTTCTATTTTGGGTTGTGTATTGAAGCCTAAAGCGGTAGAGGGGGCATTTCAAAACAGATAATCTTGACATATAAGTGAATGAATGTAGTTCGAGCATGAATGTATTTATGAAAATCAAAATATTCAGCAAGAAGTAGTGGAAGCAAAAACCATACAGAGTATGGTATGCCTTGAATCTATACATACTATTAGGTATTATCCTTTTTACATGAATATGTAACAATATAATAATTCTGATTGTTCATATTATTTTTAAAATCTTTTCAAGGTAAAAGAGAAATCCAGGAGTTTTTGGAAAAACATGAAATGTATTCATTGGAACGGCTTGATGAGAGGACCAAATTTTTGAAGATTAGATCTAAAATCTTCAACGAGAGAAAAACAACAAGACTTAGGACATTTAAAAAATTAAATGAAATGAAATCAATGAAAAAGCAAACATGAATCTCATCATTTTACATATAATGTAACTGTAATGTAACATCAAGACGTAGGGCATGTATGATAATTTATTTTTAGCTCACCGAGACGAAGTTCGGGGGAACTTATGCTATACTGCTGGCGTTGGCGTCCGGACCTGGTAAAAGTTTTTGTTGCAGGTCCTTTATCTTAGTTATTTCTTGTCCTATCTTCACCAAACTTGCATGGATGATGCATCTGGACCTTTTTATGAACTTGAAAAACTTGGATGCTGAATCTGGGCAATGAATTTTAGATGCTGGAGGTTAAGGTTTTTGGAACAGGTTAAAGTTTTTGGTGCAGGTGGCCTTTGATAGCAATTTCTAAATTACTACTGATCCAAACTTGCATGGATGATGCATCTTAAGATACTGATGCACCTGAAAGGCTTGTATGCTGAATCTTAGCCATAGGTTTCGGATGCTGGATGAGGTTATGTTTTTTGGAACAGGTCATATATTAAATTTATTTAGTACTATTTCAAACTTGCATAGTTGATTTAACTATAATATAAATGAATTGCAAAGGTAGCTTCATATGCAGAGCCTGATCTTCATAATCAAGGATGCTAAAAATATATCTTAGTAATGACTGGTCCTAACTTAACCGAACTTGAATTGATGATGCGTCTTATGATACTGATGCATCTGGCAGGCTTGAATGCCGAATCTGAGTCATAGGTTTTGGATGCTGGATGAGGTTTAGTTATTTTGGAACAGGTCACATGATTTATTGACAATAGCTTGCATAGTTAATTTAACTATAATATAAATGAATCATAGAGGTTGCTTCAGTTTCAGATCCTGATCTCTATTATCAAGGATGTTTAAAAAGAATATCCTACCTCACTCTAACCTGATTGATAGATGTGTTTGTTGTTAAATGATATAACATGATTCATATGATATAGTATTGTCAGATTTGATACACTATTGTTTTATATGATACAATGTTATATCATATATTATATTATAAAAAGTTAGTAGGATATTGTATCAATATTTTTGCGCATAATGATATGATATTGTATCATTATATTGTAATGTAAAGTATTTTTTATTATGATGCAATGTTGTATAAAATGATAATGTATTATATACTATTTTATCACATGCTATTGTTTCATATTATATTGCCATATTTAATATGGTATAATATGATACAATATTGTAATATATAATATCTTATCACATGATATGATATTGTATAAAATGATATTGGTTTATATAATATATTATTTTATCACATGAAATAGTATTATTTGATATTGGAATATATAATATTGTAACATATGATACGATATAGTATAAGATGATATTGTATTATATAATATATTACTGTATCACATGATATTGTATCATATGATTTGATACAATGTTGAATCAAGTTATATTGTATCTTATGATACAATATCATATTATGTATCAAATATGATATAATATCATACAATATCATACTTACGTATACAATATAATATTATGTGTTACACAATTGTGATGTATTATGTGATATGACATTGCATCATATATTATGATATTGTATTATGTGATCAAATGCAATAATGTATTTAACATGACACTATGTCATATCATATGTTACAATATCATATTGCATCATTATTTATTACAGTATTTTATTTTTATTATTATATGCGTGTATCTTATATTAATATATGAAATGAACATATGATTATTATCCAATTTTTTTAACATATGATATAGTAATATGATATTGTTTCGAAACAGTATCCATAGATATCCAAGATCATTAACTATGATTTTCAGGTAATATGATAAAGGTGGTCTCATAAAGGTGATGCTTTATAAAGGTGATGCCTCGTCTCGGTGCTTTGTAATCTGTGATTACCTTTGTTTCTTATAAGGCAAGAAAGTGGCCCCTAAACGTGATATGTATTGCAGACGACATCCTAATGTCTTTATGTTTGAAAATTTTGAATTTTTTTTAGCTGCATAATCCTGTTCGTCCTTTAATATTTTTTTTGCCATGCATTTGATCAGTCATTTTTGCTCCCAGAGTATTTTTAAACTTTGTCAATTTCTTACATGTGTACTTATTATCAATGTTATTCATTAACATTTATTAATGAATGGTTCATTCAATACGTGATCTTTGATCACCTTTTTTTTATTGTTATATATGAATTATGAAGAATATTAAGTAAATCAATTTTAAAAGCTTTATTTTCTTGAAATGTATGAAATTTGAAATATGAAGGTTGAAAATGGATAATGAATATTTTGATTTCATAAATTTACAGATCCTTACATACATGATTTTGTTGCACAGAAAAAAATGAAACTGTTGTAATTGAACTGCAAGTTCACCAAAATAATGGACATGTTATGTACACTGAATTTTGAATGGAAATGATTGCTCTATTAACAAATTTGAAATGATTAATTGTTTAAACTTTCTAAATTGAACTAATGTTTACACCCTGGTCCATAAATTATAAATGAAATCTATTTGAAATTAGTTTTGATGATTAATAAAGTTTGTTCATGAACTTGAAATGTTTTTTTTTTTTTTCATTTATTAATGTGAAATTCTAAAACACATTAGGATACATGTAGAATGGATTGAATTGAGAAGATAATCTTCAGTAGGGACGCAAATTTAAAATGCTACATATTTTCCCCATTTTCGCAAATTTCGTGACATGCGAAAAAAAACCGGACAGTGAAAATTAAAGGGCTTGCAAATCACGAATGTTATGGTTAAAAAAAAAGAATGGTCTACCTAAACCCTAATTAAGTAATATTAATAAAAATGTATTATCGGTATCCCATAGCCGCATAAGACAGTAGCAAAATATTAGAGGGACAATATAGTATATTTTTAAGGGCTAATAGTAATGAAAAATTAAAACAGATGTGAGATTATTGCCATTCCACAGACCTCTAAATGACCATCTATGAATATTAAAAGTCCACACCATCAACTATGTGAGATATTAACAAAGCTTACATATACATGCACATGTACACAGTGACCTTGCATTATATCTTAATTCTATGTTGCGTTGCGATAAAAAATGATAGAGCACTTGCAAATCATGAAAATTATGGGAAAAAAGAATGGTCTACTTAAGCCATAAAAAATATATATGAAAATATATGCACGGTCTCCTTAAGCCTTATGAGAGAGTAACAAAATATAAAGGAGACCATTTTTGCTGTATTTTTTTAAGGACAAGATATATTGAAAAATTAAAACACATGTAAAGTTATTTGAATCTTGAAGACCTCTAAATGACTATTTGCAATAAAAAATATGCACATATAAAAATTTTGTATATTGTCTCCCTAAACTACATTTTAGGGTATGGTCTCCTCAATGCCTAAATCAGATTTATATATATATATATATATATATATATATATATATATATATATATATATATATATATATATATATATATATATATATATATATATATATATATATATAGATCGTAACGTTGTCTACTTTATGACGTTATAATAACGACGTCAATGTTTGTCATTTCTGTAACAATTTGAAATCCACCGAAAAGCCAATCAGGCGACAGCGCTCTGGATTGAATTTGAGAGAAATGGATTATTGTGTTATCGTCTACTGAAAACGTTTTTTCTATACCGTTAACTATACCAAGGACTTATTCGTTTATATATTTAATATCTGGTTTATGAAGAGAATGACACAAACAAGTTCGAAATCTACAAATAATCAGGACAACGTCTCAGAGGAAATTACGAGCAAAATTGCTAATTTGGATTCCAAGGTAGGAATTTTTTTCTGATTTATGTCTAAAGTAGAGGAAAACTTAATTCTTGTGACGGAAAACTCGACACAATTATAAGTCATTATAACTTTGGATTTAAAAAAAGGTATTTTAAAATCATGTTTGAATGATGAAAACCTACCAAGAAAAAATGTCGACATTTCGCAATATATTTGATTCACAAAGTAATTTTTTTTAAAAAGAAGAAAGAACTGATTTCTGAATGAAACAATTTTCTGAATCAAATAAAACAAACATACTGAAATGCAATGGAAACAGAGAGAGAATATCATTCTTCGTATGAAATATAGGGTTAAAAGTGTAAGAAATGGACCGGAAGAAGAAACAAAGATTAAAGTTAATCTAGCTATTCAGAAAATGGAAGCAGAAGACAAAATACGACAAATGTGACAAAGAAATTCAGATTGTTATAGAGCTACGAATAGACACGAGATAAAAGACAAACTCATAGATCTATTGCAAAAAAGAGATCTTTCGGGAAGCTGCTAAATCGGAATACATCTTGGATAAGAAACGAAAGTGGTTGGAGGAATATGAAAAAAACCGTATAGAAGTGAGACAGTGACATCTAAACATAAACCAAAACAGGAAAGAAAACAAAACACCAGCAAACAGGAACAAACTGCAAAACAACAGGAGAAGCAACTGACAGAAAGAACGTACGCTTATGTAGTTGGAACATCGGGCCGTCAAAAAAATGATACTCGAAGATTGAACAGAGGTCACTCGAGTAACAATACACGGCACAACAGCTCCCAGACAAGGAAATCTCAAAGCCCAGCCCAGGGTCCAACACGTCTTTTATATACAAATGAACGTCAACAAAATAAGGAAAGGTCTTGCAGGGAACGATCAAATTCAGACACCTATCAAAACCATCAACAAAATACAAACCCGAATCATTTTTTGTGGAAAGGACCGTATCACAAAGGTCGTCACAAAACACAATCTCGGGTGGCATTAAGTCAAAGTGAAGACGCGGACATAGATCCCAACATCATCAATATTCATAAAGGGATCTTACTGAAATTGAAATTAAACCTCTTGAAAAGGGACTTAAGTTCACGCCAACGCCGCAAAAGAATACCGCAGATCTTATCAAAGACACTGAAGAATTCTGCCGAAAACTAAGATTGAGGGAATTTTTCAGAACTCTGATAGCACGGATGTATCCCTAGTGAAAAACAGAAGTAAGTTTAAGCATAATCCAAATAGGGATAAACACTAAGAGAAATATATACATTGTCTTAAAAGTGCAGCACATACTAATGAAAGCAACGTTCCAGTAAAAAACAATATTTGCAGTCAAGAACGTAATGCCATTCAAAGTCTTATAGAAGACGATTTCATTTTAATTAAACAAGTGGATAAAGGAGGAACCATTGTGATACTGGATAAAGAACACTACAAATCAAAGTACTGAAGTACTGACAGGAGTTGATTTTATCGATTGTAATTTATTTTAAAATCAACTTATCTTGCTTGGCAATTAGTTTCTAGTCTGTATTTGAACTAGGCACATTTTTGTTATATGAATTTTTAGACTTTTCTCACAAGAATTTCGAGAAACCCCATATGAATCATTTTGTGTAATATTTAAAGATAGATTTCAAACTATGTATTAGTAATCGAACAATTCTAAAAATCGTATGGATCCAAGCACTATTGATATCGAACTCTAGTCTCGTTCAACCAGACGCTCGACTGTCTCCGTTAATCTCCGACAAGCCAGAGAGCCTCTCTGCTTGTCGGAGATTTACGGAGACAGCCGAGCGCCTGGTTGAACGAGACTTCATTAAACTCTGGAGTAGGAACACATGAGACTACAAAAATATCTAAATTTATCGTATTATATAAAATCTGACTATTTTCAAAGTGTTTATACATAAGTTTCCTTGAAAAACAATGCTTCAGCATACATAACATTGAATTTTTCTATTATTTTCAAGAACTAAGTCTTGTCAGCGATGGTGATTTGTGCTTAGGTCCAAACACTGTTTCACTTTCGGTTTGCCAGAGTAACTGCTTAGGAAAGTTGATTAAAATCAACTCCCAAAAATAAGTCCTCGAACAACTCAACGATAGGCATTTCTATAGAGAAATTGAGGAGTGTGAAGTCAGTAAAACCATGAACAAAATTAAACGATTGACTAAAAAATTTGAAAATCACTTAATGACTGAAAAAGAAATAGATTATCTGCTCAACTTTAAGACAAAGAATAGTAATTTTTATGGACTTCCTAAAATTCACAAGTCAAAGGAACTGAAAGACGGCATAAAATAAATAAATTCGAGTTATATCAAATTACCACAACCTCGAGACTTAAAACTTAGACCAATAGTTGCCAGTCCCTCTTGTCCTACACAAAGACTAAGTAACCTGATTGATATCATTCTTAAACCACTATGTAATACAATACCCAGTTTTACATGTATCCGTGACGATATGGACTTTTTAAATCATTTACAAAAACCGTGGAAAATAACACCACTTTAGTAAGCTTTGATGTCACTAGTCTCTATACGAACATTCCGCACAACTTAAGGCTAGAAGCAATTTCTTTCTGGATGGACAAACAAGGTCACCAAATTGATCAAAGCGTTCCAAAAGAGTTTATATTTAAAGGATAACTCATTCTTGAAAACAATTATTTCTTTTTTGACGATAACTACTACTTACAAATCAAAGGAACGGCAATGGGCACTAAAGTTGCTACAACGTATGCAACTTTAGTATTAGGCTTTCTTGAGGATAAAATGTAAAATGAAACCCATGAAATATTTGGAGATGAATTTGCAAACTACATAACAAATCAATGGAATCTTTACATGGACGACTGTTTTATTTTTTGGAACAGATCACGCGACGATTTATCGAAATTTTATAAGTTACTTAATGATCTAAACCAACGAGAAAAAGCTCTCCTTCTTGGAGGTATTAATAATTAAGGAACACACCAATATTTCTACTGACTTATTTTACAAGAAAACAGACAGTCACCAGTACCTTCTTTTTAATTCATGTCATCCTGCTCATACGAAACGCAACATTCCATTTAATATGACCAGAAGGATTTGCACAATAGTTTCAGATGAAGAAGGAAGAAACAAAAGATTTGAGAAACACAAAACATTTCTTTGTAGACAAAAATACCCCAACGGTCTTGTGGCTGAAGCCATACGAAATGCAAAACAAGTACCAATTTCAGAACTACGAAAATTCAACAGGTAGAAATCACCCGGAAACAGTTCCAAAGAGATCCCGTTTGTTGTAACCTACAATCCTAGAAATCATAATATTTTCAATACCACGAAGTATTGTTTACCGGTTTGACATCAGTCTAAAACTTTAAAGGAAGGTTTAAAGGAGAAAAATCTTATCTACAGCAGAAGACAAGTCCTAACCTTAACAAACTTCTTACCAGAGCCAAATTTACTTCAACAAAAGAAATATTTCGGGTTTCTAAATGCGAAGATTCTCGATGTGGGACTTGCGCCAATATTAAAACAGGACAAACAATTTCATTAAAAAACAGTACGGTTTTCAATGTCAACTCTAATATGAGCTGCAATTCCATAAACATCATTTATTGCATGACCTGCGATGGATGCAGCGAAAATTACATTTGCCAAACAGGGACCAAATTAGCCGACCGTGTGAGGGTACATAAGCAGCAGATAAGGGATCCTTTTGTTCGTAACACTCCGTGTAGTGAATATTTTGATGTGTGCGGGAGAGACCGGTTTGAATTTTTTACAATTTTACAAAGTACGCGAGGAAAGTGATCAGCGGCGACTTGCTAAAGAACAATATTTCATAACTAAATTAAAACCTTAACTTAATCGATAATTGCATGATATATTCTGCATTGACTTTGTTTAGCTTCCTTTTTAATAACCTCTTATTTTAAAACAATTTCATTTGTACATATTTCATTACGTTTACATGTGTTTGTAAAAAATATATTTGCTGCCATCTCCAGATATTTTGTACACTGTTCGTGATGTTGTCTACTTTATGACGTCATAGGAACGACGTCAATGTTTGTTATTTCTGTTACAATTTGAAATCCACTGAAGAGCCGGTCAGGCGAAACGCTCTGGATTAAATTTGAGAGAAATGGATTATTGTGTTATCAACTACTGAAAACTTTTTTCTATATCGTTACCTATACCAAGGACTTATTCGTTAATAATATATATTCTCAGCTTATCTGTTCAATGCCTATTGTGATGACATTGTTATTGTTTATTTTTTACAAGGTTAACATAAACTTTACATCAGTATATCGAAACTTTACGAACAGAAATACTCTTGATGTATGTATTTCGTATACTATCGCTGCCTTTCCAAATCTACCAGTCATCACAACATTGTTTGACGGTGTTACTTGCTGGAATTTAAACTCAAGTTATAAAATCAACAAAAACCTCTTTGTGAGTGATACGCTTGAATACTGCGATGATAACATGGAGATCCTCAACGTGACGACTGAACTGGGAAAATTCGAACATTTTTGTGGTAATCTATCTCTCTCTCTCTCTCTCTCTCTCTCTCTCTCTCAATATATTGATAAAGATAACAAATCATACTAGCATATCATACTTAATATAAATTTATGACAATTTAAGTAAATACATGTAAGGTCATGCCATGTATTTTACACTTTATATATTATGAGCATAAAAAAAAGATATATTATTGAACTTCGTTGCGCTCATTTGAAACTAAAAACCATTTAAATACACATTCACGAAATTTACAAAACATTATCCATTACATTTTTTTACAGACTTACAAAACAAAACGATGACCATTGAAATGACAATCAAAGTAAATACAACTTCTGCAAGTTATTCAGTAACTGCAACTGAGATGTTGACTTCTGAATTTTCAAACTTGCATCAGACTACAAACGGGGTGTTTGTTCAACAAACCAACTCAGAAATATCTGAATTGAAAACTAGTAAGAAGTTTTTTCCAACTTTTTTTCACATCAGAATTCTTTAAAAACTTTTTAATTCATTAAAACATTTTCAGATATTAGAAAGCATTTAATCAGTCAATAAATTGATTATACAGTGTGTATTTAACAACAGCTCGGATATACATCAAAAAGAAATCTGAATAATAAATCTTACCTAGTTATTTGGTTATTAGTTTAAAATAACCAAATTTTTGATATATTACAGTACATTCTTGATACATAAACACGTGTTACAATTCAATGATTAAAGTACGAATACTTTTGAATTTTGTAAATATACCTTAGGGAAAACCGCACACCGAACAGGTCACACTTGTTAATCATTTGACCGTTTTTATTGAATACATATGTAATGATTAGTACTGTATAACATGCAATAAATATTTCGGAAGTCAATTACTTTGTTGTTAATAAAACCTATAGATATATTTTGAAGGACATATCGATTTTGATTTTTGCCCCATAAAGTTTTCAGTTTAGTACATGTTCAGAATCACAAGCGTTAAATACATCATTGATATATCATCAATATAATTCTGTTAATGTTAATTTAAAAGATTTAAAAAAAAATATTACATTGATGATGTTTGAAAATACAAATGTAGAAACCGTCACAAATAGTCATAATCCCACGAATATTGTTAAATGTGATTTCTATACAAGTACATGTATCTCTGTTTAAAAATGTGAAAAGTGGTCATGAACATTATACAGAAACATTTACACTGTGTATGGTATAAAGCATATGTTAATGTTGATATTTATTAATTTTGCTTTTGAGAAAGCATTGCACATTTTCATAAGCCGTCACATTCTCTTGAAATTCAGAAAAAAAGCTCCAAAACTTAAAGTGTTGATTCGTAAATTTTTTTTAAAGTTATGGCCTCACCTTGAAGGGAGTCCAATAATTTTTTAAAAGAATTATATGCTTAATTCTATTTGATAAACGCTTGACTTACAGAACACCGAAATTATCAGAAAAATATAATAAGCCAGAAGGGGTTGGGGTTAACTCTATACAAAATATCTCTAATGGAAGTAATGTATTTTGTAGGCAACATCATAGTGTTGATGTATTGAAAAAAACAACAACATTTATTTCAATTTCTGTCAATAATTGTATAAGGTACCTACGTTTTGGCCCCAGCTGCTGGTGTCTTTCTGATATCGTGCATCGTCACATTGGTAGTTCGACGTAAAGAACGGTAGGATACACACATTTAAACATCTATCTCAATATCAACCTATTTGGTGTTTGTCTTTTTAAAGATATACAAATCATTTCAGGCAACATATTCAGAGAATATTTTTATCGTATCATTTTGTTTTTGCATAGTACCCAAGCTCGAGAAAGAGAGAAATCATATGAGACGATTACAACCGGCGGACAGACACAGTATATCAACATGACAGAAAATACACATCATTATGACGTAATTGGGTACACAAGTGAACGAATGCAAGATAGTTGCTCTTAGTAAACAGTAGTGCTCACCAGTAAAGACGGAAAGACTAATTTCAGCATGAAAAATTGCAAACTTGTGAAAATTTAGACTATCATCCTGCTCTGAAATTTTGCAATGTTCATTCATTTGCATTATACTTACAAAGCTAATGAAATTTTTGTGGTAACTTTATGGTAAAGTGGATTAAGTGTGGTCAGGTTTGTCCAACCTCAGCCTTTTTAAGATACTAGTATGACCTGGGGACGGTTCTGTACATTTTTGATAGATGTACAATTGCATTGATGTGGAATATGAATATCTAATTTTGAAAAATAATAGAATATGCGAGGAGTTACTAGTATCCAGACCAATCGTGTTCCATATATTTAGTCAATAAACATAAAGAAAAAAAAGCTATAAAAATGTTATATTATTCTAAGCACCATTGTCTTACATCTGAATGCCAGTTGTCGAGTTTTGTTATGTTGAAAAGGTTCCTAATGAAAGTTTGGCAGAACTTACAAATGCACCAGGGATCGAATCCTTGACCAATTTTTTTTTCTGACAAGATATTCGTATGTCCACAATAGAGGATATATATAATATAACAAAATATATTTCTGCATTTTTTTTTACAAAAAAAAAAAATTAAAATAAAAGTTAAAATGTTTAAAACATTGGAATTTTCCTTTTTACCATTCCTTATTAAACTAAAATTTTTAAACCAATCTCAAACTGCTATTTACATCCAGGTATTTGATGTACTATACACACCACCAATATGGATAAACATACTGCGTATCTTGGGATTTTTTTCATTTTGTTTGTTTATATTGACATTTTTTAGTTTCTTTGCCTGTGATAACACTACTAATTGATTTTATACTATTCAGTCCAATAAATTCAAATGACGTTTTGTTGGAGAGTAAGCAGGGTTTGTAAAATTAATAATCTAATATGAAATCGTACAATTGCTAAAAATAATATAAATATAAGTAACAATGAATCATTCTTTGAATATTAGAAGTTGATAATTTCGGTCGGAGTGTGATCAGATCTATCATTAAGCCCCTTTGGCTTTCTTGGATTTGATCACACCCCGACCAAAATTATCACCTCATAATATTTAAAGAATGATTCCTTATTCCTAAAATAATAATCTTGTTGTCATTTTTAAAAAATAGCAATTGCCATTTGGGTGTATAAATATTTTCTGCTATTTAATTCCTAAAATTGTAAGCATATCTCGAATTAAATTCTGATACTGAGGACACATAAGACAATAGAATCAAAAATAAAAATATTGAAGAATTAGCAGTTGCATTTTTAATTTAATTTTTTTCCAATGATGTATTATATATTCCTCAAACAACCGAATTCGATGCAGTTGAATAAATACACCCTCTACTGATCTAGCTTTTAATGTTTTTAAGTTTTTAGTCACTTACATATATTAGTTATCTCAGAGATTGCAAGAAAAACAAAAAGGTTTTGTAAACTATTGGCGACAATGGGCACGGCTGATATATACAGATATGTATATTTTTCAATTTAGAATTCAAATACAATGTTTGTTTAAACTTTAAATCAATCTACAATGTGAACAAATGTGACCTTGACCCTGGGAGGTGCAGCAGTCAAGGCCAAAGTTTCAAACAACAACATTAATTTTGTAAGTTAAACAAATGGCAGCAATGTGACCTTGTTCCTGTGAGGTGCAAGACTCAAGGTCAAAGTTCAACTCATATACAATTTCAGCATATATGTATATGACCTTGACCCAGGGAGATGCAGCGGTCAAGGCCAAAGTTTTCAACAAGAACTGGGCATTTAACATGTTTAGGAGAAGAGCCGCTCGATATGCCATAAGACCCCAATCGTGAGTGTTTTGCATATAGCACTTGTGCTTGGGGTCTCTGCAACCACGGGGACATTGGGTAGGGGCTTAGAGCGGCATCCTTTTAGCCGTGCCCTGCCAAGGGAGAATTAGAGATATTGTGGCTGGGGGTAGGCTGATACACCGTGACAAAGAATTTCTTCAAGCCCCTTGAATAGTATTGATGAAAATGTGATTCCCTAGGTCCGACAGGTGTACCCCAACCCTTGGAAAAAAATGTGGGTGGTCATATATATCTGGGCATTGCACTACTGAGCCCCCTACCTCACAAACCGTATTTTAATGAAAGAATTAATACGCTTTCTTGCCTTTTCCATAGCCCTTTGTCTTTTCAGAGTAACGCCATCTAAGTCTTGGCAAAATGAGGGACCATATCATGCGTACATTTGGGAACTCCCAACCTAAGTATTGAAGGATTTTTATGATTGCTAACCTTATTTTCCTAACAGATGTTTTGCCCAAGACATTTCCGCCACAATGAATAAAAATAGCACTTGGGAGAGGACCTACTTGCTTTAAGACTTGCAATTTTTGAATTGCATTGACTATCTCCAATCCACCATAACCTTGCCTCCACAATGTGATGTTCAATATATCTAGATTAAGATCTGACCCGCCCGGGCTAAGAAATGAAGCTACAAATGCCCTCTTAATAATTGACGAGCCAAACATCCAAATAACCTGCTGATCTGAAAGTAAATTAAAATTTAGGCATACAAATGTATGATTTGTAACATTTTGATCTCAATCTCCCCGACATCAGAATAATGTCTGATGGGTAACCTTTAAGTGCCAATTCAGTGCTTGCTCCAATTCTAAACGAGTGTGACTTGTAGGCAGTTGAGTCAATATTAAGGGCAGATATGGCCTTGGTTAATTGGTATCTAGTGACTTGTGCACCCCCAAGATGACAAAATAGCGGACCCTTAAGTGTTTGATTGAAATGATAAATATTTTGTAACAAGTGCATAAGGGCAAGTAATGTCACCAGTGCTTTGTATATGCAGTGTAGTCCCTTTCCCGGTTTGGTCCGTTTTGGAAAATTGTACCAGTAGATGCAAATGTTTATTGATATGATCAACATGAAGATGTTCTAGTAATAAGACCCTATGGTTTTGTTTGGGAGTAACTGTTAATTCACTAACTCTCAGTAAGCAATAGAAAGCAATAGAAAAGGCTGATGGGAACAACGTAGAATCATAATTGTCCTTGCATACACTCGAAAGTATTGTTATTATCCTCTGTAAGAGTTGCTTTGTGATTGGTAATCTACTATCATGATTGTGTTTTGTACGTCTTAGGCCCTGCAATAACTTTGATACAAGAACCTGGTCTGTTGGGTTTTGGAAACCCTGTAGTTTTGTAAAGTAAGATAAACCTGCTTAGTAAGAGCGCACTGTTGTATAAGAAAGACCCTTTGCAGATAGGTAGGCTACAAACTGAACCACAGACTCTAAAGATGGTGCCCAAATACAATAATGCCAATATTTTGTACAAAAATAATGGTACGAATTAACACCAGCCTGGTACGCTCTATGTGTATTTTGAGAGAATGCAGCTTGAAGAAGTCTGTCTATTTCATATTGCAAATGAGGTGTTGAAAGGAGCTGGGGACTGGGACTGGTTTGATCTGTGCCTGAGGTTCAGCCTGCCTGAAACGCTGCCACTGTTGACGAGAGATAGAATCAGCAATCATTTTTTTTGTAGGTATATGTACTCCCCGGAAACAAATATTATGCAACATGCAATCGATAATAAAAGAACGAAGCAAGAAATAACTCTTTGTGATTTGGAGGTTTGTTTGTTTGTTAAGGATTTGGTGGTTTATGCGGCTACAATGTATAAGTGTAGCAGACATAACAAGTTGATGCAAAGCATCAGAAAGACCCTAGTATGTAAAACCATTTCAAAGCTTTTTGCATGATAGTAAATGTAAAACTTGTGAATATCTCTCTCTCTCTCTCTCTCTCTCTCTCTCTCTCTCTCTCTCATAAGATGGTAAAACACACTACATGATGGATATTTTGATGAATGAAATTACATCATTTACCGTTTATTGTTTACTATAGGTAAACAAATTATACATACATGTAGGTATGACACAAGGATCGCATGTATTAAATAATGTTCCAAGAAATGATATGGGAATTTCTCAGCATACAATAAAATAGATGCAAGTGACGTAATTTTTAAAGGTGGTCAACCGCGGTATTTGGAAAAGTCATTTGCTAAGCTTTGCAGTCGACGGGTAACATCTTTAAAATATTATAAAAGTTTAACATTAAGGCATTTGTTAACTCGTATTTCCGTATATAGACCACTATGCTGTTAGTATTTCCTCTTATAACTAGTAACATAAAATTTTGTCTCCACCTCCCCTTTCTTGGGGAAAAGAAAGCAATTCATAGCAATGAATGACAAGAGTCACTTTTTATTATCATATCAGAAATAAGAAGAAATAAAATGTTTTATAAAAAGATCATATTCATAACAAAATTGAACAATTGTGAGAAGTGTCAAATGTGACTTTTACAGTTTATAAAATAATATTCTTTTTTAGACAAGAAATCCTATAACGACCACAAATGGAGCGGTTTCTCCTGTTGGTATCACGCACTAACGTGATATAATTAATTTGTTTGATTCTGTTTGAAAGCATGATAGATTAGAAAATAAGTTATAGCAGACACGCTTAAAACAAATTAACACTTAAAATAAAATGTTTTTTTATTCCCTGTGGGTCTTGAACATGCTGTGAATCTAACGAATATAACGTTTATTAATGAAACAAACTCGCCCGCCTGTGGCGCTATCGTATAAGTCTGTTTTTACTGTATTCTGTGAACTAAAATTAGTGATGATTCCTATATTCTTATAGTTAAATTAATTTTTTTAGCTTAAAAAAAAGTAATGTTCATATTAATGTTATTATGTAATGATAATTTTAACTCTACTGTTATGATAAAGAATGGGTTGAATGTTAAATGTCGATGTAAACGGCAAATTGTTACATGTATATATCAAAAGAAGCATACATGTACCAGCTGCATCAACTAAGTCATTAATTAGCGTTTCAAATAATAGCATAATACGTTACAGATCATAAAATTTTTATTGCTAGAAACTTTTCATTTCTAGAAACATTGTTTTCTCACTAAATGTTTTCTTAGTTCTCATTAAATAACAAATTAAATTAACGGATTTTTGTTTCTGTTGCAGTTTACTGTTTCTTTTTTATTCATGTAATTGAATTGAGGAAAGAACTGCAAACGCTAACGCCCGTTTCCCGCCTACATTTTACATCCAAATATTTCGGATATTTCTACTAAAAAGTATAATCAAATCCTAATCAATTTATATCAAAATAAAATTTGTAATCAGATTATTTATCTTTAAACAAAAGTTTTGCTAACGCGGGGTCTTAAAATTTTTTCATTGAAATCGGTCCCGATGAGTGAGGAAAATATTATTTAGCGGCCAATATGTGCATAAAATCTCAATTATAACATATTTACGATATATATTAAAGTAAAATTTCATTATAAATCATATATGTTAATTATTTTCGAAAATTTACAAAGCAAAATTCTTTTTTTGGAAAGTATTTCGGTCTGTAGACATATGTTTCCCCCCCGTGAAACAACAAACCCTTTGGTAAATATATGCTAAATAACAATAATTAAACCCCCTCAAAAGGAATTTTTGTTTCACGGGGAGGGGGGGGGGATGTTTTTAAAACATATCCATTTTCCGTTATTTTCTATTATAAAATGAGCTATTTTAACCCAAAATTCAAAGTTATCTCTCTTTGTTTGACCAAATCATTTATATTTAATGAAAATATACATAAATGTTTACATTATTATAAAAAAAAACTTTAATTAGACAACTTTCAAAAAATGACTTTTAGTTAGGCGACTAGACAATGCTATCGTTTGCAGTCCTTTAAAACCACATGCGAAGCCTGGAGGTAGGCAGAGAGCTAGAGCGGTCATGTGGAAAACATATAATGTAAACAAAAAACAAAAAACAAGGACATATAAACTAATAGACATCTTTTAAAATCTGAATGGAAATATGTGTTAATATTAGTATTTTTAGCTCACCTGAATCGAAGGTTCAAGTAAGCTTTTCTGATCACCCGTTGTCCGTCGTCCGTCCGTCGGTCCGTCTGTAAACACATTTTCGATTTCGTCATTAAAACCACTGGGCCAAATCTAAAAAAATTTGGTACAAAGGATCCTTATGAAAAAGGAATTCTAATTTGTTAAAATTAAGGGCAGAACCCTTTTTCAAAGGGATATAATTGCAAAACACTGAGTATAGGGTGTGTGACTTAAAAAAAAATGTTCTTCTCAAGAACCACTGCACCAGAAATGCCAATATTTACACAAAAGCTTGTATATATAGTGAAGATTCTAAATTGTAAAAATCGTGACCCTCGGACCCACACTGGGGCCCCAGGCGGTGTTCAAAGTTTAACATAGAAGTACATAGGAAAAATGTTTAAAAATCTTCTTCTGAAGAACCACCGCATCAGAAATTGCAATATTACACAAAAACTTGTATATATAGTGAATATTCTAAATTGTAAAATCGTGACCCTCGGACCAAAACTGGGGCCCCAGGCGGGGTTCAAAGTTAAACACAGAAATACATAGAAAATTGTTTACAAGATGTTTGTTCCATTTATTCAACTAAATTGTGCACCAAAAAACCCAACTCTGTCTCCCTAATTATTGACAAATCATTTCATAAGACTTAGTATATAAGTTTGTTTAATCATGAAATGACGGATGAATACGATAAGGTGTACAAATTCACTAACTGTTATTTAAGTTTATCGCTTACATTTTATTCGGAAAAAATATAAATTAATATGTTAATTTATTTGTTGTCGGGCACGGTCTCCAAAATCAATGTAAGCGATAAATGAATCTTGTGATTTTTTTTTGCAATATTGCGTTGTATTCATTAATCATCGGAAATATACCTAACGCCAGAGATCCGAAAGACCCTGATAAAAGTTGGAAGCCGAACCAAGCTAATGCTGTTGTGACGCGACAGCAATCTCGCAATGAAAGTAAGAAACCTAAACCTATGTGTGTACCAGAAATTATTAAATCTGATATTTCTCCAGATGATATAGAAGCAGAGCAGAATGACGACGAGACGCTGGTGAAGATACGGTCCATGGTAGGACAAGAAGAAGTTGACTCAAATGTTTCGTACATTCGTAAACGAGGTATCATTTATCGTGTTTTCCAAACAGACAAATCTGGAAATGGTAAACGATTTACTCAGCTAGTTGTACCTAAAAGATTTAGAAACAAAGTTCTTTCGCTTGCACATGAATCTATTATGACAGGTCATTTGGGGATCTCCCGAACAACTTCCAAAGTGTTAGCAGAGTTCTACTGGCCAGGAGTTCAGGCTGATGTACGGCGGTTCTGCAGATCATGTGATATCTGTCAGCGGACTACTCCGAAGGGAAGAACTGCAAAGGTACCACTAGGGCAGATGCCTATCATCGAAGTTCCTTTCATGCGTGTGGCAGTAGATCTAGTAGGTCCCATACAGCCAGCCACTAGTAAGGGTAATCGTTACATTTTGACTGTTGTTGATTTTGCTACTCGTTACCTTGAGGCAGTCGCTTTAAAGGGAATTGAGACTGAAATGGTTGCCGAGGCTCTTGTAGACATATTTTGCAGAACAGGAGTACCTAAGGAGATGTTCACCGACATGGGTTCACAGTTCACCTCGGAATTGATGGCAGAAGTGAACCGGTTGCTGTCCATGCGCCAGTTAACTACGACACCTTATCACCCAATGTGCAACGGGTTGGTAGAACGTTTCAATGGCACATTAAAGCAGATTCTTCGACGGTTATGTTCTGAACGTCCGGCAGACTGGGACAAGTACATTTCAGCCTCATTGTTTGCGTACCGTGATGCTCCACATGAGAGTCTGGTATTCTCACCGTTCGAGTTGGTCTATGGGCATGAAGTGAGAGGACCTATGAAGATATTACGGGAGTTATTGACTAAAGAGGTTGAAGATCCCGAGGTAAGGACTACATACCAGTATGTTGTAGATCTGCAAGAGCGACTGGAAGCCACATGCAAGATGGCCAGAGAGAATCTTGAGAGATCATCAGGAAGATACAGAAACTACTACAACAAAGGTGCACGGGAGAGACAGATGTCCGTTGAAGAAAAAGTTCTCGTTTTATTGCCAACCGCCAGCAATAAACTTCTTATGCAATGGAAGGGACCGTTCACAATTATGGAAAAAGTAGGAAAGGTTGACTATAAGATTGACATGTGTGAAAAATTAAAGACATTTCACGCCAACATGCTTAAACTATACGTTGAAAAAGAGAGTGATATTGACATTCTAGGCATTGCAAGTGTAGCTGTTGTAGATATAGAAGACGAAAACGATGGCAATGAGACATTGGTCGACTCGCCAAGAGAAGCATGGAAAGAAGGTCCAATCGATGTAACAGTAAGTGCTGAGTTAACTGATGACCAGTGTAATGATGTTCATGTCTTGCTTGATGAATTTTTAGATGTTTTGTCAGACTTACCTGGACTAACGACTTTGGGAGTTCATCAGATAAAGCTCACCAGCGACAAACCTATTCGCAGTAAACCTTACCCATTACCTTTTACGTCACGGGACACTGTTTGTGAGGAAGTTCGTAAGATGCTGGAAGATGGTGTTATCGAGCCATCCGATAGCCCATATTCTTCTCCGATCGTCATCGTAAAGAAGAAGGACGGCACAAACAGGTTTTGTATCGATTTCAGAGCTATCAACAAAATCATTGTGTTTGACGCGGAAACTATTCCTAATGCTGACGATATCTTTGTCAAGCTTGCAGGATGTAAATATGTTTCAAAGTTTAATCTATCCAAAGGTTATTGGCAGCTTCCATTAGACAATTCGTCCAAGCAAATTACAGCATTCCAAACTCCACTTGGTTTATATCAATTTACGGTAATGCCGTTTGGATTGGTAAACGCTTCAACAAGTTACAGTCGACTCATGCGGAAATTGTTAGAAGGTATGCAGTGTGTGGACAATTTTATTGACGATGTTATCATTTACACATCTACATTCCAGGAACATTTATCAGTGGTTCGAGAATTCTTGCAGAGACTTCGTGCAACAAATATGACTGTTAAACCGAGCAAATGTTTTATTGGTTACCGCAGTCTTGAGTGTCTAGGACATATAGCCGGCGATGAGAAGTTGAGACCTTTACCAGAGAAAGTGACTGCTATCCAAAGCTTCAACCGACCTTCAACCAAGAAGCAGGTACGATCTTTCATTGGTATGGTGGGTTTTTACAGGAAGTTCATTCCGAATTTTTCAGCAATAGCAGCGCCATTGACTGACCTCACCAGGAAAGGACAACCCAATAAAGTGGTATGGGGAGATCCGCAAGAAAACGCTTTCATTACGCTCAAGTCGTCGCTCATTGTAACACCGATTCTAAAGATACCGAACTTAAGTGAAACTTTTGTGTTACATGCTGATGCTTCAGATGTTGGAGTAGGAGCAGTTTTATTGCAGTATGAGGATGGAGTCAAGAAACCTGTGGCATATGCTAGTAAAAAGTTATCCAAGAGTCAGGTGAACTATTCCACTATTGAAAAGGAGTGTTATGCAATAGTGTGGGCTGTGCAAAAGTTTCAGAGGTACTTATATGGTCAAGAGTTTTATTTAGAGACTGATCATCAACCCCTTGTTTATCTTTCGAAGTCTAAAGTGTTGAACGCTCGACTGATGAGATGGGCACTGGTGTTGCAGCCGTACCGATTTCGGACTATTGCTATCAAAGGGTCAGAAAACGTTGGTGCAGATTGTTTAAGTCGGTTATAAGATGTATTGTATTGTAAATATGCAGTTTTATGTGTTTAATTGATTGTGAGTTTCACAAGTTCATAGAACTTTCTTATGTTAGGGAGATGATGTCACAATCAAATCCTAGTAATTGCTGTAAAACAGTAGTGTAAGTTGTTTTTATGTGTAGTGGATTTATCCCGTACTGAACCCCAGTGTTTTGATAGACTTTTTATTTTTATCCCGTATGGAGCCTCATATTTTTCAGTTTGGCATTGGTTAGCATTATAGACTCAACCTGGGTCATTCTACCCGCATTGTTAGGGCTTTATAAGGTTTGAATTTTGCAGTTCTGGACAGAGCGCACGATTTCCCCACACGGATCTGACCACGTGTGTGTATTTAATTTTTGTAATTGCCTGGTAACTAAATCTCCAGACGGGGTAAGTTTGCTTTTATTCATTTCATTTTCATTTTTGTAACTCTTAAAGCTTATAAGTGCCACTTTATATTACTATAAGTAGCGGACAAGAGTTGCCAAGTGAATGTTACCTTAACGTTGTATGTTTAACAGTGCCACGTGTATGCCACGTATATATCGCAATATTTGTGCATTATAGGCTATAGAGTCATGTTTTGTTTAGATATGTAGTATATAGTGTAGTTTAATTACCTGTGCCGTTCGCTACGGTGTGTAAACATATATCTAAGTGGCGAGAGTTCACTCTGTTTAAATGTATTATACGGAGACCGGTAAGGGTCATTAATACATTGTACTTATGTAAGCATTATAATTAAAGGTCCCGGGGTTAGTCACATTCTATGCATGGACAAGGCTCTATGTAGTTGCCTGAGAGGTGATGGTGACTGACGGCCTATGGTGGACGACCGGAAGAGTTTCCGGTAGTTGATTACCTGGAGCAGGTGAAGTGGTGAACTGGTGGACACGGTGGACACAGTGGATACAATGGACGATGATTCAGGGTAGCATGGTGATGGGCGGAGACAGGAGGATTAGACCCTAAGGACCGTCTCGCGTCGTGTATTGCCGACTCTTTATTGTATATTTGTAATTTTTGTATATAAATATTTTATTGTACATTTTTTTGTTGTTGTTACTGATCAGAGGCTCGGTCATGGTGACTTACCTGTGAAAGAGATGCAATTGAAATAGTTGAAAGGGATAGTTTCCAAGGTAATTTCATTGACACATTATCATCTCTCACTCGGAAAAATTACCAGGAACGAAAACAGATTCCGTACGGACATTTAGAATGGGAAATGTTTACATCTTTTCTCTATTCGGAATACACTCGGAATACATCATGCAATTTTTCAACGTTATCATTGCTGCAATACAAAATCTCCGTAGACATCACATCTTTTAGCATTGTATTGAAACCTGATAAGCTAACAGGGGCGTTTCGACTGAGGAATCTTGGGAATTTTTCATACTTCTGAATGAACATCGTTTGAACCTTGGGGCATTTATAAATATCAAGCAATTAAGCCAAATGTAAATCCAGAATATATTGGCACGGAGTATACATGTAGTTGGTAGGTTGAGCATTGTACAAAAGATACGGCAGATCAACGCCCGCGTTGTGGAGTTATTTGTAAAAAACCATACCATGGGTTCACAAGGAAATTGAAATAGATATGTTTTATAATTATAATTAGGGAAACTCTGTTAATGTGTTACCTTCGTATACAAATGATGAACCCGTGAAATTTTTTTAAAGACTGTTTAAAGCAGAAAGAAGATATATCTTTTTTAACTTTGAAATTTCTTGAAATTTATGTAACGAGTCATTGTATTACAAATGCATCACTACGTAGGAAATATACCGAGTATACAATCACATGGTGATCATTTTTAAAATTGTAATTCATATTTTAAAAAATGTCAGCTCGACGCCTCTGTGGCCGTTCCGGCCATTGATATGTATAGGGAAGATTCGAAATTGAAAAAAAATCGTCACCCTCGGACCAAAACTGGGGTCCTAGCCGGGGTTCAAAGTTTAACAAGAAAATTCATAGGAAAAATGTTTAAAAATCTTCTTCTCAAGAACCAATGCACCAGAAATGGCAATAATTAAACAAAAAGCTAGTATATATAGTGACGATTCTAAATTGAAAAAATTGTGACCCTCAGACCCAAACTGGGGCCTCAGGCGGGGTTTAAAGTTTGACATTTATAGGAACATGTTTAAAAATCTTCTTCTCAAGAACTATAATGCAACAGTTTGGGATATTACTATGCATACATCCTTAAATAATGTAGATTCTAATTTATAAAAATGTGACTCCCAGACTAATACTGGGGCCCCAAGAGGGGTTCAAAATTTAACATTTTAAAAAATATATATGAAATTTTTAAAAATGTTCTTCTTGAGAACTACAATGTTACAGTTTATGGAATTACTATGCAACCATCCTTGGCTTATGTAGATTCTTAATTAGTCAAATCGTGACCTTTGGACTAATTATGTGGTCCCAAGAGGGGTCAAAGTTCAATACAGTAATATATAGGTAACATGTTAAAAAATCTGTTCTCGAGAACTACAATCCTACAATTTGTGAGATTACTATGCATAAAACCTTGAATAATGTAGATTAGATAGTTTTAAAATAGTGACTCCTGGAGTAATACTGGGGACCCAAAATGCGTTAAAAACTTAATGTAGACGTATATATGGAAAATGTTTAAAAATCTTCTCCTTGAGAACTACAATGGTTCAATTTTTCAAATAGCTACGTAAGCATCATCAAATAGTGTAGATTCAAAATTATAAAAGCCGAGACCCTCGATCTAATATTGGGGCCCAAAGAGGGGTTCAAAGTTTAACATAGAAATATAGAAGGAAAATGTTTAAAAATATTTTTCTAGAGAACTACAATGCTTCAACTTGTGAGATTTCTTTACAAGCATCTTTAAATAATGTAGATTTTAAATTAATATAGCTGTGACTACTGGACTATGCTGGGACCCCAAAAGGGGTTCAAAGTTTAACATAGAAATATATATGGAAAATGTTTGTAAAAAGTTTTTCTAGAGAACTATAATGCTACAGTTTGTGAGACTACTGTGCAAGAATCCTCAAATAGTGTAATTCTAAATTGTTTAAGCTAACCATAAACCTTGGACCAATACTGGGGTTCAAAGTTTAAAATAAAAATAGCACATGCCACGTTATAGAATGTTACAAGGAACTGTTCAGGTGAGTGATGTGGCCCATGTGCCTCTTGTTCATAGATGTTTGCAAAAACATTCATATCTGATAAAGGCAAATATAGCTCAAGACGCATGAATAGGAGAAACAAAAAAAGCGGACTTTCTCATTGTCACGATGTTACAGTATGTGGCAAATGGAAACCGACAGAACATTGAGACAAGGAAGTGTCAGTAAACAGCTGTGGTAATTCCGTAATATAAACATATTAGATTGCATCGAATATTTATTTTAAGAATTTTAATTTAAAAACATTGAGCTGGAGTCATATAATCTTCACCTTACTTCCGGATATTGGATGAACTAAACGATTAATAACTTTTTAAAAAAGTACTGCAGTAAGCTTTAAAAGGATTTTTAAATGTCTGTCAAAATATTATGCGCTAACCATTCAGCTATGTAAATTGTGACCTAACTGAGTACTCATGCGGTGAGCGTGCAAAACCAAATCTTCCTCGTTAAAATGAAAGCACATTGTTTGTTGATATTGATTGTGATGCAATTATCAAGTAAGTTCTAATATTTTTGCAATTAAACGTCAAATCAATGTGTTTTTTTTTTAAAGTTTTGTTGCTTAAATAAATTTAAATATATTTTTTGTAGGGATAGCCAATTGTTGTTCATCAGATATCAACATAGATAACGCCTTTGTATCATGTTCGACCAACAATGTGTCGTGTAATGTTGAATGCTACCGAGGCTATATTTTCCCTAGTGGATCCACAAAGGAATCTTACAGCTGTCAGAACGAAGAATGGACACATATGTTCTCCTCATGTAAACGTATGTTGTTGAATGTTTTAATGGTTTAAGGTATACGTATGAATAATTTGTTTCTGATCATTTGTAAGTGTGATAAATGTATAATGTTTATGTAAATAATAAAGGTAAAGTTTCTAGTGTCTGTGCATTTCAAAATTTTCATGTTTAATTTCATATGAAATCAATTAATAAATCAGCAAATTTTCCATAATCTCAGAAACCTGTTTAATATAATGTATAATTGTTTCTTTACTGCACACTCTAGAAGAAATGCAAATGTAACTAGAGCAAAGCTCGTTGCAAAGCAACGAGTGGGTCTTCCAATAATGTTGAAATTAAAGCTAGAAGTTCCTGTAAGAAGCAGAGTTCTTACACCAATAAACATAAGTAACTACGACAAAAAGAAAAAAATATCGAATTATTCTTGGTATGAGTTAGCAAAATCCAAATGATTATAAGTACGAATTAACAAACCTTATCGATTTCAAGCACGACTTAGCAAATATAAACCCGAATGTGTAAAAGTACGATTTAACAATTATCGAATAATTTTAGATATGAGTTAATTTAACTCTTAACATAAAATTATTTTCTTAACCAAAAAAATGGAATCAAAACTTCCGGAAAAATCAATATTTAAACCACCTATATCTCTGTTAAACATTGTCCGATTTTAGACCAGGTTTCAGTTTTAGGTTATAAATAATAAGCTCTTATTGTCTGCTTTATGTTTAATAACATACTATCACTAAAACATAAGTTATAATGAACAGACTTTGTAGCCCTTTTGGCCCCTAATTTTAGGGGTCAGTCCCTTTTTCTTGATATCAAATGAAAGGTATCGTAAATATTAACATATTTTGTTCAACAAGTATTCACGAATTCTTAACCATTCTAGAGATATCTGAACAACTGTGTTTTAGGGGCCGACCCTTAAACTTCTTACCAGGGTCACCAACAAATTTTTTTTAGATCCCATATCGTTAAGAACATTTTTTTGAGCAACTTTTCTTCTACATTGCTTTTCAAAATATTTCTCCTTTTCTAGATATTAATTATCAAAGTTTTGGAAATCTGGCCCCTTGAAACCCCTAATTACGTAACATATGACTTATATATGGTACCGTATAGATAAACAACTGTACAATGAACATATTTGCTTCTATAATTGATAACAAATTATTTTTCAGTAAAGAGTTATAATTAAAAGACTTTAGAGCCCTCTTGGCCTCTTATTTAAGGAGCCAGGCCTTATTTCTTGATATCAAATGAAAGGTCTTGTAAATAAAAACACATTTTGTTCATCAAGTGTTCAGAAATTGTTGACCGCTCTAAAAATATCTGAACAAATGTGTTTTAGGGGCCGACCCTTAAAATCCTTACTGGGGCCACAAACAAAAATTATTTAGGTAGCATATTGTTAAGAACATTATTCTAAGCATTTTTTGCTCTATAATTCTTATCAAAATATTTCTCCTTTTCTACATATTAAAGATCAAAGTTTTGGACTTCTGACCCCTTATTACGTAACATATGACTTAGGTATGCTTTTGTATACATAATCAGCTGTAAAATGAACATTTTTGCTTCTATAATTGATAAAAAAATTATTTTCCAGTAAATAGTTATTGCAAAAATACTTTAGAGCCCTCTTGGCCCCTAATTTGAGGGGCCATCCCCTTTTTCTTGAAATCAAACGAAAGTCCTAGTTAATTTGAACAACTTTTGCATTACATGCCTTAACAAAATATTTACACATTAAAAGCTAGGGCTGAAAATGCGCAAAAAATTCGTGAAAAAATTGGTGCCAATTTTTGAGCTCGGGCGAGCTTCCCCGCCTTCCGCATTTTTCAAAAAATCAAATAAATAGGATCATCTACAGACATTCATCTACTATCCCTGAAAGTTTCAAGTTTCTATCGCAATTAGTTTTTGAGAAGTTAAGTGGACAAAATGGTCCTTAAAAATTCACTTAATCCTTAAAATCTCGAACCGGAAGTGACGTCATCAGCCAGAAATTTATAATATCAAGTACGTTTGAAGCCTAATACGTCCTGTAAATTTCATGCAAATCGGTCGAGTAGTTCACGAAAAATAGCGTTCGAAAAAAGTCAGAAAAAAAAATAAAAAATAAAATAATAATAAGGAAAAGAAACAATAGAATAACAAGAGGGTCTTCCGTCGGAAACGGAAGACCCTAATTAAGGAATAGGAACTTTTGGTCGAAGCGTGATTAAATCTAGTTAAGCTTCAACCGAAACTATCACCTCACAATATGCGAAGAATTATTTCTTATAACTTATATTTGTATAACTTTCTGCTATTGTACATGAACGATTAAATATTTGAAAATAAATAAGCAAACCTCGTTTGTGCGCAAGTTATCCCTTACTCGAATGTATTGGACTGTATAGTACAAAACCGATACGCAGTTTTATCACATGCAAAGACACACCAAACTTCAAATACTAGTATTCAAGCATGTATTTGTATGAAATATGTTACTTATTTTTTGCTTTCCAGGAATCCCGTCAGTTTCTGTTACGTATTCAGCCATTTGGGTTTTTGATGAGGTGGTAACATCAGCCTGTGGAAATATATCATCACGGTTAGACAACCTACGAGAGGTACTAGAGGAGACACTCGCCAACAATTGCCAATTGCTCAACATAAATGCCACTGTTCAATTTACGCATTTATTTTTGACCTTTCAGGTATATCTACATGTATATATTAACATATACTGGGTTGCTGCAGATAATTGTAGTAAACCCAAACACACAGAAACACAATATTAGAGAAAAAATCATAACTACTCGATTCTTCAATTTCACAGGAATTAAACAGTTTTCATGTGCAAACTATGTAGAATATCCATGAAAATTGAAATTTACAAATCCGTACACAAAGGCAAAACTCTGGCAAAATCAAAATGACCTATAGCACAAATTCGAAAAAAAGCTTTACTTAGTTGAAAGTGTTTGATTAACGTCGTCTTGCTGTGTACATTGATTTCTAAAATGTATCAAACATTCATAAATTCATATCTTAACATCTAATTCTATACAAAATATCACTTTCCTCTCTACTGCTTGCGGGGGCTTTGAACTATGCTCATCTTGGTATAATAATACCAATGGGAAAGAAATTAAAAAAGATAGCTTTACTTAGTTGAAAATATTTGATTAACGTCGTCTTGCTGTATAAAATGATTTCTAAAATGTATCAAACATTCATAAATTCATATCTTAACATCTAATTCTATACAAAATATCACTTTCCTCTCTACTGCGGGTTTGCGTTTTAAATATGCTCATCTTGGTCTAATAATACCAATGGGAAAGAAATTTAAAAAAAAGCCTTAGTGCTTATCTAAGTGTTCCTTTATTCAATATGCAGTCTGTTAACCCCAATGTAAAATGATCTATTCTATTCATTCACCTAATGGATAATGCCAATTAAATGAAATAAAGCAGACTGATCGTAAGAAGTGTTTATAAGCAACAAAGAGACAAATTGCATTGTAAGATTATCACTGCCCATTCAGTCTGAAATTGTACTGTCCTCTGATTGAACGATATCTGACAGAATAGACAGTTTTCGGCTGATAACTAATACAAAAAATGTTTGAAAACATTTTTAACTGATTTTAGTCCATAGCCTAAAAATTTTGACTGATCATTGATGAAAAAAATAGCCTCCAATTGTTTGAATTTCGCATAAGATTTAAATTTAGGAAGAATCAAAAAGAACTTCAAGGACGTTGTTTATTCAGGTTTTGAGTTCTCAAATTCGAATTGGTATAAAGGTCAATGTCATAAGTAAAATTTGTTCTGAACACAAAAAAGTATTTATAGTCTGTCCCAAATTATTGCTTCCATCAATTGTTGATGATTTTTTAATAAAAATACACATACTTGTGAACGAAATACAATTGAAATCGATGAAAGGGAATATATCCAAGATATCTTCATTGAACAATTATCCCTTTTCACTCATGCAATTTCACAGGAACGAAAACAATTTTCTTACGGAGATTTATAATGGGAAATGTTTACATCTTTTTTCCATTCGGAATACACTCGGAATACGTCGCGCAATTTTTTAACGTTATCATCCGGGCTGATTAATGGCTGATGCAATGAAAAATCTCCGTAGACTTTAAATTTCGGGACGTGTATTGAAACCTGGGGCGTTTCAAAACAGATAATCTGGACATTTTTCATATTAGTGGATGAACGTAGTTTGAGCACAAAGGTATTTACTATTATTGAAATATCAAGCAAAAAGTGGTGGAAGTAAAAACTCGGGACAGAGTATAGGAATTGAATTATTATTGACACTCCATTTTTTTTTTACTTAATTAGGGAATTACGCTCCAACAAAGTTGGACTTTTAGCAAAACAGAGGAAATTCATTGACTTAGTACCTAATTCTTCCACTCTGAGTAAACGTATACCTTTGACATTTTTTTCACGCCCCCGTCTTTTCTAATGTTGCATGCAAACGTTAAAAAGCAAGAAAATGGTAAAAAGACGTCTACGTCTCAGAAGGATTGAAGTGATTCGTTTCTTGTCAATTGTTTGTAAACCATGACATTTGGACCGATGAGCCTTTTTTTTTAATTATGGTTAAGATATGGAAATTTAGAAATACTTTGTATTGTATAAAAGAACGAGTTAACAAGTTCAAAATAAAATATGTTTGATTGATATGATATAATTTCATTAAATAAAAAAAACATAAAGACTAAAAAAAACCATATAGTGAGAAATTATATGGCCAACCCTTGATATAGTAATGGGGTACCACACTGCTCAATATTCCTTGTACATGTATAACTTCGTGTCATTATATGTTTTTCCCCTAGGTACAGACAAACTTCATTGCAGTGTATAATAACTTTACAAACTGGAAAACGCTCGACATATGTATTTATTATAATCGCCAAACATTTCGTAATTTTCATGTTACCAAGTCAATGTTTGAGGGTGTCACTTGTGGGAATTTAAACACAAGTAATATGATCCATAAAGATCTGTTTGTCAAGGAAACTTATGTTTTTTGTCCGAGTGCAACAGAACTCCACAATGTGTCAACCTCTGAGGATGGGATGTACATACAATATTGTGGTAACTCTCTTTAGTTATCTTAATTCATGATTAGATTCAAAAATTAATTTAAAGATTTAGGAAAAACATCTTAATTAATAAGATTATGTGGGTTGATTTTACAGACACAGATTCAATTATAAGAACCACAAAATCGACTACAGAAACAACACAAATGAGTACATTGGAAAGCCAAACTATACAGACTGAAGTTTCTTTTACCAAAAATAACTTCAGTTTTAGTCAAAACACATCCCTAGAAAAGGAGGCCAGTCAGGGCACAACGTTAATAACAGAAGTTTCGTCACCGGATCAAAACTCCAGAGTTAACAGTAGTCAAATAACAACAATTACATCGTTGTCCGCTGAAAAGGATTTCCAAGTGAAATCAGGTAAGCATGTATATAATGCCTTGCTAAAATAAAACAGGTTTTACTTGGAAATGAAGACAACAAGTGCATAATATCTTGTACAACGATTATCGCATTGGCATTACTGAAGGCTGTTGGTACTCATGGTTTGAGTTGACAAACTTGGATTGATATAAAGTTTAATGTAAGGAGTATAATTTGTTCTCTCAGCAAAAAGTTTTTATAAAATGAAAAATTATTGATATAACTTTCGATTTTATTTTACCATAATATGGATATCGGATAAAAAAAAAATGACTTAAAACGCTAAAACATTTTTATCAGTACTCTAATAGTAAAAGTTAAGTTTATTCATTAGATCTAGTCAATAAAAAATTGCAATATTCCCAGTTTGTTCTATCGCACTTATTTCTCAATATTGTCTTATATCGTATATATCGTATATTGTATATATAGGAAGTAATGCAAAAATATTGAAAATGCTTAAAAGCCAACATATCTTAAAATTTTTACTATCAACCTCATTTAAAGTTTATCAAAGCCGAATAGAGTCAACATAATTAGTTTAATGCTATGATGTTTTAGTGTTTTCATCATTCAGTTTTTGTTACATGTAAGTTGATTTTTTTCATTTTTTAATGGGTAGGTATTTGAAAACTAATAGGGGAAATTCGAACTGGAATATTTTGGAAAAAAATGTTGTTAAAAGTTCAAGCTTTGTATCATTTGAGTGCCACCGCCATTTATACATTGTTTTTCATTAAAAAAAAACCAAGAGTTTAATCATTTGTAGTATTTTTACAATAAAGGAAATATCAATCATAGAGTACATGTACATGTTTATAGAATATTCCTTAATTTTTCAATAAATTCAGTGGACATTTATACTAATGTTTCGAAAGTGAAAAATACCACTATAATCAAAGGCTTATGACATACAATAGATTGTTTTTCATTATCAGCAATGATTATATATTAATTTTTTTAATGCTGAGTAAACCTCATCCTTTAAGATGGATATTTAGTAACTCATGATTGTAATATATTACAACTAGTTTGTATATATGAAATCAATGCATTCAATTCTAGTAAATTGTACATACATGTATTTATGGTTGTAACAATATAACAGTTAACGCAGAATTGCTTATTGCTTTATCCAAATTATAATATTTACACTTGCAAATGTTTCCCTTACATAAAACTATTTTCGTTATCCGCTGTTATTCCTGGTTAACATCATTATTAGTCAAGAGGTCAAAGTAGCGCATGAATAATCTAGCTCTCTATTTTTCTATGTGTTCAAATTAACCGTTTTGCGCTGAAACACACCTGTTATACTTCGTAAAGAAAACAATTTAGGCATAAAAAATAAACGTATCTGTATTTTGTTATACGAAGTTTAATTCATTCATTTTCTAAAAAAAATTAATTTCGGAGATAAATGATTAATGTTAGATAGGCCTTTAAACAGAAGATAATGTTCAAGTTTATCATTAAACGAGGCGTTTTTGAAAATTACAATTTGTCAAAGGATTTAATTCAGTTAAAATATATTTCTGACTTTCGTACAAGCCTCGATCAAAACCGCAAACGCAATATGACAGACCTTTCGCGTTAAGTCCATTCACGGATCACGGTCAAATTTAACTCCTTGTGCTTCTCTGTGCGTTTGTTCCTTAAAAATGACTTATAAGTTAAAATGTCTTCCCTATGTCGGAGGAAAATCATTATGCTCTTGAATATGATTCTGCGAGAGAGTTTCCCCTGAAAATGCCTTAGTATACTCTAACTCAACTTTGTATCGCGTTGTTTTCAAATTTTAACCGCTTTGCGATTTCAACAGAAGTGGTACTATTCCGCCAAGCTTCAATCGTTTTTTTTATCTATATATTTTTATCCCCATATACATCCAGAATTGATACCTTATTTCTGAAGGAATGGCTTAAAACGATGTTTTTTAAATGCTTTAGATACCATGTATTGTTTATATTCTTTACATTATCTACATCGCCAAACCCACAGGATGAGTATTTACGATCTCCTTTATACATGTAATCATCTAAAAATTTGCTTACGAAAAAGGTGTAAATACAGTACCGATCAGACCCAACCTAGCACCAGAGTAAACCCTAACTAAACCCCGGGTTTACTTTTGGGGTTTACTTTGGGTTGACTCTGGGTTAACTTTTTGAAAATGTGGGTCCACTCGGGGTTTACTTTGGGTTAACCTGGAAATTGCTTTTGAGGTCAACTGTACGCACAGAACTGTGAAGCATACCCGTCTCTTATCTTACCATACTACTACCTGTAATTCCTGCCCCTTGTATATTCCCAATACACAGTAAGCATCTGCCTGCACATCTTTGCTAGCCGAGGGTTTTCGGTCCACTTTGCTCCCCATAAACCCTTGGCGGATTTCATTGCGAAAACTCGGTGACGAGCTCCGTTTTATGATTAGCTGCAGCTGCGAGTAGCTGATCCAATCACAGTGCTTGTAAATATAAAATTTAAAAGAAAACACATGTGTGATCTTTGGTAAAACATTCGGTGCTTTTCACAAATTGGGACACAAATTCTCGAGTACAGTGCCTCGCCAACGATGGTTTAACCAGATCACTTTAAAAACCTCTATTTTTTACTGAGATTGAACATAGTTCTACAAACTTGTCAAGGCTCGCGTGATAGCATGGGAAGTAAACATGGCAAATGTAGAAGTTGCCTATCGTTAGTATAGACGTTCCTGCTTATGGTTATTGCTTTTAAATGTTCAATGAGATTTATTTAATTTAATTTCTTTGGTCCGCAATATTCACGACAACGATACCTGGTTTTATGACATGAAAGCTTTCATATAAATCGGCGACTTTTTCATTCGGTACAGGTCCATACAAAACATTCCGTGCTTTCCCTAGTTTAAAACTTAATTCTTATTTAATAGCATCGTTAATTGTTCCGATATTCGGTAGTCAACATGTTTTCAATGCCGTAGTGTGTATATAACCCGTTGTTTAATTCGATTAAAATTTAAATATGCAAGGGGCGCAACTCAAGTTGCTCGCTAGATAGCGCCACCACATCACCGAGTTTTCGCAATGAAATCCGCCAAGGGTTTATTGGAAGCAAAGTGGACCGAAAACCCTTGGCTAGCGAAGATGCTGCCTGCAGGGGTATACCTCTGACTGGGTTTACTCTTTGTGTCCACCCCGGGGTTACTTTGGGTTTACTCTGGGTCCACTCTAGTAAACCTGGAGTAGACCCAGAGTAAATTAAGGGTTTAGTTGTGGTTTACTTTCTGGTTGGTTGGGTTTCATCAGTATTGTATGATTATTTATATTTTCCTCTAACAACATAATGAAATTTACATATTGAATATATATGAACCAGATATAAGACGAACATTCGTATCCGTCTTAAATATCAAAATGCAAAGAGGCGGGGCTCAATGTTGCATTTGTTGATGACACAGATGGCGATATAATGGTCAAAGCTAGTGATGTCTTCCAGACACAAAATCGTTGTTTTGAAAATTTTTGAAAGTTTGATGTACATTGTAGTTAACAAATCTAAGAAAATGTAAATGGGTAAACGAATTGATTTGTCAGCAATATTTAAGCTTTTTGCAATGTATACATCTCGTTCTACTGTGTTCATTATATACATTTTGTAAATAAAAAAATAAAAAAATAAAAATAAAAAATTAAATACAGAAATAATTTTTAATATATATTAAGTCAAAATAGATACTTGTTTCATATTTAAAGATAAGTTTTACTTGATAAATCTTGATTAATGTGGAGATTAATACAGTTTTAGTATTTACTGTGTATCATTTAAAAATATTAAATAACAAAGCTATTTATATGTATATTTAGCAGAAAGTGAACGGCACACACTATTCAGCTTCTTTACATGGAGGCAAACTGTTTAAAAAATCCTAACTTAACGATAATAAAGCTAACGAATGCCACATGACTGCGAACTGCAATTTTTGGTCTAATAAGAAAAAACAATATAACCCATTTTGACCTCCTGTTCTAGTTTTTTCTCTTTGTTTAGATATAAATCAAATGGCTTCATAGTGACATAATCTAATATGAATAACTGGTCCACAGAAAACTTTAGGCAAACCTTTTAAGAATAATTGTGACTGAAACAGGCCTAGGAAGCAATGATGTTTATGAGGCGAATTAATCTGATAAGCAGTCTCCGGATACCAGCATGACAATTAACTTGCAATTCAATTGTGTTATGAGGTAGTAGGAAACAGAAGTAAATGGAAACATGATACATTTATGCACTGTGGTTTTCTTGAATACTAATACCAGTATCTCGGATCCTGTTGTTGGGGCAATCCATGAAACATAATGTCCACTGATATGCAATTTCTAACAACATATTTGATTTATTATATCACTAGCCACAAAGGACTATGTGCGGTTTTATGCATCTTTTGCCCCCCAAATTAAAGTTTTAAAAATAAGATGTAAGATAGTTAGAATCGTATTTAAAATAAGGGTGCAAAAGATTATCACCACACTGACGTCATAATGTAGAAATGACGTCATGAAGATTGCCTAATTTTGTTATATTGATGTTTTGTAGCAAAATATGGGTGTTTTCCGATGGTTTTTCGACTGGGAAACATCGAGCGCAGGCTTGCTCAAGTACAATTTTTTAGTATAATGTGTATATCTATCAGAAGAAAAACATATGTTAAAATCTTACTTGAGCAGACCTGCGCTCTATACTTCCGAATGCTAAATATAAAGCAAAATTGGAAATATTTTCAATTGTTTACAAATTTGCGAGAATTAGGTTATTTAGTTGACGTCATAGATAAATAGCAAATAGGGAATGATGACTAAAATCATGATTTTAGTAATAGGCATCCACTGTACAATGATTTATGAAGATTTTAATTTCATTGGACACTATTTAAAAATTGGTTAAAATTGGGGGCAGATATTTGACCATACCGCACATAGTTCTTCACATATATAGAAACTGTGATTTTCTTCAAATTCACAACAACTTATTATCACGAATATATTGAACCATTGTAATCGATATCAAAATAAAGAAATTTTAATAAAGAGAAAAAATGGAAAAGCAAAATTCAGAATTAAGTCGACGTTGTATAAAAACAACAGGGTGAAGCTTACAGTTATATATAATTTTAAATAAGGTTTTATCATATTCATTGAAACAACCGACAAAATATACGAACATGCATATTCATTCATACATTTAATTGGATACACATACACCGAACAAGCCTGAGAAAATCCACAAATATTCTTCAAAAGAATAATTACTGCAATGATTTAAATTTATCAACACCACGGTAAATTACGTATTCAACCCTCGCCTTTCAGGAAAAAAATCATTGAAGGCCCATTTATTGGTTGGAAACGGCAGTAAACAAGTGGGACTCTTATCAATACGCATCATTTATGAAACAGTTATTGAAACCTTTATTCATATACTAGTAAATATCTTGAATATTTTTTTGAATTAATTTTTTTTTTAATAATGTACATCATTACATCATCCATTGGAGGTTTCCTCTTATCTGGTATACGCAGTACAGTTAAGGCGGCCAATAAAAATATAGGCAAATTTTTGTGATGAAAAGACATATACTTTAGTTCAACTGGCATGTCCTTTTTAAAATCAATAACAGCTACTCAAATGCAATATATTTTTAAAATATATATATAACAGTACAATATTTTATGTTCATAGTGATCACGTGATATGGCAGTAGCATGGTACAAGCAGATGTATTTGTGGTTTTGAGGTCATTTAAAAAATTCAATATTGCAAGGGCATAATCATGTTAAAATTCACAACTGAATTTTAAAATAACTTGATGTTATATCGTAGATTTTGAAAAACGGTGCGAACTTTATAAGATAAGAGTTTTTGTTAGAAACCGTAATTTATAATGCATATGTTGAATAATTTTGAAGGTCACATGGTTAATTTAATTAAAATATAATTAATTTGTAAGATTTTACAAGGATCGTAGAACTTTTTAAGTTACATAGCATATTTCAAATTCACACGTAAAAGTTTGTCAGGATCAGGTAGGTGTATGCCCTTGCAATTAAGTGATTTATTTAGGTACTCAGCTTTCAGATATACGATATTTTATACAAAACCGAGGTTGCTTCTTTATACGATGCATACTTTTAACAAAATGAAAATAAGACTATATAGGTAGCATTCTACTAAAAACAATGTTAAACAAAATATCCATTTATAATTTTCCGTTAATTTTTGACATTTATTTTTCTTCGCTATAAAACTGCATCAGAGCCTTCAATGACTTAACTTAGTGCGTCATTTTGAAGCATATGACGTCATATTCTGTAGCACAGCTAGAACGAAATCTCGCTTATTTTTCAGTGTGTACGATATAACGGACATCAAAAGTGTAAGTAATAACATTAGTTGTTTTCAATTAAAAGATAAGTATAAGTTAATTTTGCTAATAAATAGATTGATAAGTATTTTTGGGGTTTGTAATATATTGTGATGTCATAATGCACATTTCCCGTACTTTTCGTCTGAACGAAATTTATTGACAGCCTTAACTGTGCTGCGTATTGCTGTATTAAGCGGTATGAGGCTTACTCTACGTAAAAATAATACTCATTTTCAATACATTCTTATTATCCTTAATGTTTAGATATATGTTTTTCTTTTTATTTTGAACATCGCTTACAGATTTAAAACGTTAAAAAAAACCATCAGGAGAAAAAGAAATGTCTTGTGAGTGCAATTTAACACTCCATGGAATCAAATATGAATAAAGAGGAGAACTTATTGAAAATGAACTTTACCAAAGCGCTGCAGTATTGTTATATGTGGATTTTGTCTGTTTTGTGGAAATGCAAAACACTATGGCTCATACATTTAATCGTTTTTGGGAGTTGATTTTAATCAACTCTCCTATGCAGTTACTCTAGCAAACCAAAAGTGAAACAGTGTTTGGACCTAAGCACAAATCGTCACCGCTGACAAGACTAAGTTCTTGAAAATAATAGAGAAAAATTCGATGTTATGTATGCTGAAGCATTGTTTTTCAAGGAAACTTATCTATAAACACTTTGAAAATGGTCAAATTTTATATACTACGAACAATTTAGATATTTTTGTAGTCTCATTTATTCCTACGCCAGTTAATATAGTCTCGTTCAACCAGACGCTCAGCTGTCTCCGGAAATCTGCGACAAGCAGAGAGGGGACTCTCTTATTGTTTAATAATGATTAAATAATTAAATAATAATTTAGCCGAGCGTCTAGTTAAACGAGACTAGAGTTCGATATCATTAATAGTGCTTGGATCCATACAATTTTTAGAATTGTTTCGATAACTAATACATACTAGTAGTTGAAATCTATCTTTAATATTACACAACATGATTCATATGGGGTTTCTCGAAATTCTTGTCGGAAAAGTCTAAAAATTCATACTATGAAAAAGTGCTTATTTCAAATATGTAGTATTCCGGAATTGTCTTTGTCTTATCATGTTGGTTTTGTCTGTTATTTGTCATTGTATGTTTTCCGCCCTAATAAACTACATGTGTTTTGTGTGACTGATTTCTGACTAACTTTTTGGACAGAACAGTGGCGACGAGGATTAAAGTGTCAAGATGACAGCAGTTTTCGGGAAAATAGATTCTTTCGAGGAGGGCAAAGAGACATGGGAACATTACTGTGAGCGTCTGGGACATTATTTCATAGCAAATGGAATCGGTGACACCGAAGAGGCGGATAAAAAAAAGAGGCGGTCTATTTTGCTCAGTGTGTGTGGCAGTAAAATATATAAACTGATGAGTGACCTCTTAGCACCAAATAAACCAGGTACGAAAACTTTTGATGAACTTGTAAAATTAGTGCAAGATCATTATGCACCCAAACCCTCGGAAATAGTCCAAAGATTCAAATTCCATAATCGTTTTCGCAGACCAGGAGAGTCTGTGGCCTCGTTTGTGGCCGAATTACGTCATTTAACGGAACATTGCAATTTTGGTGCGGCTATTGAAGTGATGATTAGGGACCGTCTGGTTTGCGGGATCATGGACGATAAGATACAGAGACGCCTGCTAGCGGAGAAGGATTTGACTTTAAAGAGAAAGCATATGAAACTGCAATATCAATGGAAACTGCAGCGAAGGGAGTACTTGATCTACAGAGTGGAACTCCACATGCTGAAACTGTAAACAAAGTGAGTGATGGTGAAAAACCACAAAAAGACAAAAGTAGCATAAAGTGTTATTATTGTCACTTGTTTGGACACTTTGCCGCAGAGTGTAGGAAAAAGAAGGCCGACCAAGTCGCTAATCGGGGAAAAGGAAGAGGAAACTCGAGAGGCAATTTTTGGAGTAACAAACCAAGGGATCAGTTCAGAAGAGAAAATGTGCACAATGTATGTGATACACCTGATGAAGAAGAAGACCCCACTGAGTATACCTTGTATCATATGATGGAGCCGGGCAAGCAGCCACCATATCGTGTGTTTTTAGCATTGAATGGAGTAGATCAGTCTATGGAGTTGGATACGGGAGCCAGTAAGACCGTGATTAGTGAAGAAGTATACAAGACTTTATATGTAAATCTGACTCTCGGTTGAACTTAGAACCTTCATGCACAAAATTGCGTACTTACACTGGGGAACTTATTCCCATCCTAGGAACAGTACAGTTGATTGTGAAGTACAAAGATAAACAGTATGATCTGAAAGCAGAAGTGGTAAAAGGGAAGACACCGTGTTTACTTGGCCGTGATTGGCTTGATGTCATTAAACTGTGCTGGGATGAAGTATTTCAGATTAAAACAGAAGTACAGTCTGATGTGGAACAGATTCTGAAAAAATATGAAGTTGTGTTCAAGAAAGAATTGGGGACAGTCCAAGGAGTGAAAGCAAAGATATATGTTGACTCTCAGGAAAAACCGAGATACTTTAAAAGTCGTTCACCACCTTTTGCCTTGAAAGAGAAAATTGAACATGAGTTGGACAGATTAGTTCGTGAAGGAACTGTTACACCTGTAGAGTTTTCAGAGTGGGCAACGCCTATCGTACCAATAGTAAAGAGCGACAAGACCGTACGTATTTGCGGTGATTATAAAGTCACAGTGAATAGAGTTTCGAAGCTGGACAACTATCCTATTCCAAAAACGGAGGATCTATTTGCAATATTAGGGGGTGGCGAACATTTTTCCAAACTCGACCTGAGTCAAGCCTATCAGCAGTTAGAGTTAGATGAGGAATCCAAGAAATACACCACTATTAACACACATAAGGGGCTTTTTCAGTATAATCGTCTACCTTTCGGAATCTCATCTGCTCCTGGCATATTTCAGAGAACTATTGAAAACCTGCTCCAGGGCATATCCAGTGTTATTGTTCGATTAGATGATATACTTGTGACTGGAAAAACCCGTGGTGAACATTTACAAAATCTTGCGGAAGTGTTAAAGAAGTTGGAAGCAGCGGGAGTTCGACTGAAAAGAGAGAAGTGTGTTTTCTTGGCAGATGAAGTTACATACCTTGGACATCGCATAAATAAGCATGGAAGACAGCCAACTGAAGACAAGGTGCAAGCGATCAAGAACTTACCTGAACCAAATAACGTTAAAGAATTACAGGCTTTTCTTGGAATGCTTAACTACTATGGTTGCTACTTACCAAATCTGTCAACTGTATTAGCACCATTACATGAACTCTTAGGAAAAGATGTTGCATGGTCTTGGGGTCCTAAACAGTCAAACGCAATGCAGGAGTCAAAAAACCTTTTGAGATCTTCATCTATACTAGTTCATTTTGATTCAGCCAAGAAGCTTGTCATGTCCTGTGATGCCTCGCCAACTGGGTTGGGTGTTGTGTTGTCACACATTACAGAAGAAGGAGAGAAGCCAATAGCTTATGTGTCACGAACCCTGGCACCAGCAGAAAGAACTACTCTCAGTTGGAAAAGGAGGGACTTGCAATTATATTCGGAGTGAAAAAACTTCATCAGTACCTGTATGGTCATCATTTTGTTATCTATACTGACCACAAACCATTATTGGGCCTGTTTAAACCTGACCGAGCCATTCCAACCATGGCTGCCGCTCGAATTCAGAGATGGGCTCTGATCCTGGCCGGATACGAGTATGAAATATTGTACAAGGAGGGTAAGAAGAATGGTAATGCAGATTGTTTGAGTCGTCTTCCACTCAAGGAGAGTGTGGATGTACCTGTACCGGGGGAGACTATTTTACTCATTGAACACTTAAACAGTACACCAGTACATGCTGAAGAAATTGAAGAATGGACACAGTTGGACCCACTCCTGCGTCAAGTAACCTTTTGTATAAAGAATGGATGGAAAGAGAAAAATAAGGATGAGGAACTTCGTCCTTATTTTAGCAGACGAAACGAACTAAGTGCTCATGAAGGGTGTATTCTATGGGGAAGTCGTGTGGTGATCCCAGAACCAGGAAGAGAAAAATTATTGGATTTGTTGCATGAAGGACATCCTGGAATAGTCAGGATGAAAAACCTGGCAAGGAGCTACTTGTGGTGGCCAGGAATTGATGAAGCTATTGAGACCAAAGTACGAGGATGTGAAGATTGCCAGGCACAAAGCGCCATGCCGGCAGTGGCGCCCTTGCATCCCTGGGAATGGCCAGATCGCCCCTGGTCTAGAGTACATGCAGATTATGCAGGACCTTTTATGGGATCCATGTTTTTGATCCTAATTGACGCTTATAGCAAGTGGATTGAGGTCTATAAGTCATCTACTTCTACATCTGAAGTGACCATCGAAAAATTCAGACAGGCATTTGCAACACATGGAATCCCTGATGTACTTGTTACGGACAATGGGACCTGTTTTACAAGTCATGAATTTTCCTGTTTTACATCGGAGAATGGTATTCTACATGTGAAGACCTCACCATACCACCCCGCATCCAATGGGTTGGCTGAGCGGGCTGTTCGAATTTTTAAGGAAGGGATGAAGAAGATGGATAAAGGCCCTGGATCATTGATGACCAAGTTGCAAAGGTTTTTGTTAAACTACCGAACAACTCCACATACTACGACGGGTGTAACTCCAGCAGAACTCCTCATGAATAGGAAATTACGAACAAAGCTAGACTTCGTCAAACCTGAAATTCGAGAACGAGTAGAAAATCGACAGAAGAAATTCAAGCACTACCATGATGCATATGCAAAAGGACGAACCTTTATGGAAGGAGATGCCGTTATTGTGAAAAGTTTTCCAAGTGGACAGTGGAAATGTGGGGAAATAACACAAAAGACAGGACCAGTATCATACAGAGTCGCACTACCAGACGGAGGAATCGCACGCAGACATGTCGATCATATCAAGCAGCGACATTTTAAACCATCTATGGAACTGGACAATCCTGATGGAAGCGACTATACTCATACCCCAGTAACCATAGAAGAGAGTCCTACATCCAAAGCATCCGACTGCGAGTCCGTGACCGATACGACTTTACCATTTTTCACTACATGTACTTCAACATCGTCCAGCGCTCCAAGCGTAACCAGTCCACACAGATCATCTCGTTCTGTTAAAAAACCAGCCTATCTGGACGACTACGTAACTCCATAAATAAACGGTTGAAATGGAAGGGACAGATTTGTGCCTTTATGTTGTGTGTACCCACCTTTTGAACTGTTAAAGTTAACGATATAATAACTATAATTTTGAAGATATTGCATATACTGATATATATGTAAGTAGTTTTAATATGTTTTATTTACAGTTGATGATCTAGTCAAAATCATTATGAAATTAACTTAAAGGGGGAGGAATGTAGTATTCCGGAATTGTCTTTGTCTTATCATGTTGGTTTTGTCTGTTATTGTATGTTTTCCGCCCTAATAAACTACATGTGTTTTGTGTGACTGATTTCTGACTAACTTTTTGGACAGAACAAAATACAAACTAGAAACTAATTGCCATGCAAGATAAATTGATTTTAAAATAAATGATAATCGATAAAATCAAAGCCTGTCAGTACTTCAGTACTTTGATTATATAAATAGACTTTGGTGAAAATAAGGTACATTATACGGTGCTGAACATAAAAAATGGTATTTTTCTAAGTTATAATTTCATAAAAAAAATGTGTAGACTCTCTGAATAAAGGTTATTCTGTCAATAATGCACATCCAGTTAAAAAGTACAAGTTCATCACATCCCATCTGTGTTGTATTTGTTTACCATATCATGTTATAGTCGCCATTTTTTTAATAATAAAATATTATATTCAAGGTGATTCAAATTTCTTAGGAACATTGTAAATGTATTGAGTAATTATATTTAACAAATCAAACAAAATACTTATTTGACAAATGTTGTTTAATTTTTACTTTGGAGTCGTGAATTCAGAAAGTGAATAAAGATTTTGTTTGTTTGTTTGGTTTTTACATGCATGCATATACAAAAAGAATTAAAATCAAGCAATTTTGTGAGCATTTATAAATTGCTATATATGTTAGAAGTGAAAAAAAAGATGCTACCCTTATTTTCTAGCAGAGTTAAAAGGACGTGATCCCAATTATAACTAGGCGTTTTCAAATATTAGTTCCTTTTTTCCAGTTTAATATTTAAAAAAAAGTTTATTAAGGCAATGTTAGAGGTTAACCAACATTCTACATGCAATATCAGTCACTAAGTAATAATCGTTTAACTTTAGTGATAAAATAACTTATATTTGTGGGAAAAAAAGCCAAAAAGAAATATTAATAATAATTATAAAAATTGAAATACAAAGTAGAACTAAAACAAAAGAAAGAAGAACACAACTAAAATTAAAAAAAAAATAATTTAATTCACCTTGAATAATTAAAAAAAGACACCTCAATAAAATAATAAACAAAAGTTGTTTGGGTTTTTCTTTCAAACTCTACTTTGTCACAGAATAAAACACTTTACTTAACACTTTGTTATGATTTTATCAAACGTTTTTTGAATAGAAATAGTTTATTTTGCATTGTAAAAAAAAAAAATAGAAAAAAATATCATTATGCAATGAAGGATTTTAGGTAATGAATAATCCCATATGTATACATTAAAACTAGGTACGAAACTCTTTGACATAAAAATCAAATACTATGTATTTTCTTTGATTTAATATGATTGTGATTTAATATCTCTCAATTTATTTTGAAGCAATTTACATTTTGGTACCAATTACTGGTGTCTTTCTGATATCGGGGATCGTCACTCTGGTAGTTTGTCGTAGAAAGCGGTAGGAAACACTTTATACCAACATGGGTTTTAATTCGTTAAAGATATGCAAATCATTTTACTCAGCATATTTTGATATATTTTCCTCATTTTGTTTTTGCATAGTTCCCAAGGTCGGAAAAAGGAAAAGCCATATGAGACGATAATAACTGGCGGACAGACACAGTATATCAACATGGCAGATAATACACATCATTATGACGTAATCGGATACAGAAGGGAGCAGGGACAGGAAAGTCGCTCTTAAGACAAGGACCTGCTCAGCAACAATTAGGGAAAAGCTTATAAATATGCAGCAACTAGGCAATACAAACTTGCTAAAATGTGAATTATTATATATTTTGTTGTAGTGCTCGCGCTGTAAAGAATTAACTTGGTTCGAGACATAAACATACACTATTTTTTATTTGATATTAAACAACTGCAGACTTAAGAAATCTCAATACAAAGAACAAATGTTAAATAGATGTGACGAAAAATTTGAAAAAAACCCAAATATATACAGTACCCGCAACGTTATTTTTTACAAGATAAACGATAGGATAGGATTCATGCACGATAGGATAGCATTAAAGCACGATAGAACAGTATACACGCACGATAGGATAGGATTGATACAAGACAGGAAAGGATAAACGATGTTCATGATAAATGTAAAATCGCTTTAAACGATTTACACGAATAATTTGTTAATGGCAGAATTTGAGAAAGGACACATACGAATAAAGATTTACGTGGAAATTCTATTAAGTAACAATTTCCAAGTTGTTAATCAACGCTGCATTATCTATAGAATGTATAAAAATGACCAGTTAATTTTGTTCACTAAAATTATGTGCTTAAATAATAAATACATCTTCGGAATTGTTATCATTGTTTTCAATATCGAACGCCTTAGCCGATCGCTGCGAATATTTCAGCCCGAGATCATATTACACGGAAAATAGCGGGTGCAATTATAAAAATCAAACTCTTGTTTAAGTAAATATAAAATCTGTCATAAATACATTTCTTTCTGTGTAAAAAAAATGGTGCATTAAAAACGAATTATATTACATACAAGTTAAATTAATATTTCCGCAGGTTCACATTCTGCGTACGATTTGCTAACATTCTTTTCATTACCACACACCCTAGCCGATTGCCGAGAACATTTCAGCCCAAAATAAACTATCACACAGAAAAAAAGGGTTCAACTCTGGTTTTAATTAAATATAAGTTAGATCATAAAGACTTTTGTTTCTGTAAAACATGTTGCATAAAACACACATTATATGTTATAGTTACCGTATACTTTTCTATTGGTTTGCTTTAGATACCCGATGACAATTTTGAAACGCCCACGAGTTATTTTATTGAGGTAACTTGCTTGTACCATAGCTACACCAAAATGTTGTTACTAAATATAGCGGGTCAGAGAGAGAGAGAGAGAGAGAGAGAGAGAGAGAGAGAGAGAGAGAGAGAGAGAGAGAGAGAGAGAGAAAGAGAGAGAGAGAAAGAGAGAGAGAGAAAGAGAGAGAGAGAAAGAGAGAGAGAGAGCAATTTTTTTTATTTAACGTATTAGTTATAAATACAATGAATTTCTTTTTTAATTTTCCCAAGACATTCACAGTAGTTACTAGTATTTTTCTGACCTAAATAACAAATAAGACAAAGAAGCCGATGTTTACTATTGCCAATCGATTTGTCACGCACGATTTAACTGTCAAACGTACAAAGAGACACGTATTCGGGTGGTTATTATTTGGTATCAGGCAGGGGTAGTGTAGAGGAGAAGGAGATTATGGCCCGCACGTTTCACTGTTCCATCGAATCTGTTCGCCAATACAAAAGAGCGTCAGACGACATGATGAAGGAAGTACCCACCGTGTTTGAACCTAAGCGCTTCAGGAAAAGTGATGAGCCTACCTCTACGATTACTACAGCTTCCCTTGATTCACCACGCTCCATGGATGTTGACAATTAAGCCTTTGGACCAATCTTCACCTATTGCACATTTAACTTCGGTGAATTTTAAGATGATGGTTATTAAAGTAAATATGTGTTCGTAATAATTACACTGTGAACAAATTGTCATACTTAGATAAAGGGAGAGAGAAAGAAATGGAGATAGAGGGGGAAATATCATTAATTTTGAGTTTTGTTCTTATTCAATTATTGATTCAATCTTTATTATATGATTCTAAGTTATTCCTATTTCTGTACAGTAATAAAGAGTAATTATGCATGATTGTGGTTTTTTCCCTAAATTACATGTCTAAGAGGGTGGAGCTTCAAGCTCTTTTATAGGTGTATATACCTGCTATAGAAAAATGTGGGTTTGCCATATATACACCACGTTTTTAAACAAAGAAAACGTGGAGTATACAGCGACAGCTATGGTACAATGCATAAAAGTTAATGTTTACGCAAGTATACACTCGCGTACGATTTATATATATTCGATATACAGGTAAATATGTTACTTTGTTCCTAAGAACTTCGATAGTTTACATTAAGTTTTCATTTTTAATGCTTACAGATATGATTTACATGTAATACTGGTTAACTTTAATCAAACAAATTGAATAATTGATATCATAAAATAATGCTGGGAAGGATTTTACAATATTTGTCAATTAATTGTCGTATACGGCGCACTGAGCGAATTGGAGCTTTGAAATAAATATATTAATTTACTTGCCTATGAAAAGGCACGAAACGATTAACACGATAGGATATTTGAACTATAAACCTGATAGGATTAACGCACGATGGGATAGCATTAACGCACGATAGAACAGTATACGCGCACGATAGGATAGGATAGGATAGGATTAACTTACGTTAGAACAGTATACACGCACGATACGATAGGATTGATACACGATACGATAGGATAGGATTATAAAAAATATCTAATGAAGATATCTTCACAAAACGAAATCAGTTGTGTGGGAGTTAAGCATTATCTTACATTTGAAGGTCAGTTGCCGAGATATGTTGAAAAGGCTCGTATGGAAAGTTTGACAGTACTTGCAAGGGATCAAATCCTTAGTCAGGTTTTCCACAGGAATTTAGATAAGGGTTAATGTGTATAAATCATGGAAATGTTCCTTTTTATCATTGCTTATAAATTCAGATTATTTTAACACATAACAAATGTGTGACTCTGCGGAATCAATATCTATTTTTGGAGAGTAACACGTTTTTCATTACTATTAACAAATGCTTTTGAAATGGGTTTTAACACTTCGGAGTTGATGGTATGCTTTGCATCAACTTATCCTGTCTGCTTTTTTTTTGATGATACACTGTATCACCTGGTTATGCATTTTTTTATGCTGCTCTCAAAAGGGAATTTCTTCTAAAAACGAAAGTACCCTAGTAAGGACGAAAATTACAGTTATTGCCATTATTGATTTCTTTATGTATAATAATTTTCTATGTAGGAACGACGACGGCATAATTTGATATTCTATCAAGAAATGACATGAATATTTCTATATATACACTAAATATATCCAACCAACGTAATGATTAAAGGTGGAAAACCGCGATAGTAGCCTAACATTTCATGTTAAACAGTGAGGCACTTATAAATTCCATTTAGCCCTATATGTTAAGAGTAGTTTTTTTTCTTTTATTGGTCATCTGGAACTTATATTCATACCGAGTTACCTAAAATTTCATGTACAACTCTCCTTGTTAGCATTAATTCTATCAATGAATGACTACAATTTATGATTACTACCATCTTAGAATATAAAAGAAACAAGGTGTTTTATACAAAATGATATTCATTTCGAAATTGAACTTAAACAAATTTCATAAATAAATTTTAATAATTATAACAAGACAAAAAATAATAACCTTTCATTTCACCATATTTATATGCACTTACTATAACGACCACAAGTAGAGCAACGGATACTCCTGCCGATATTTCGCCCTTAATTCAAATAATAAACTTGTTGGCTTTTGTATTAAAGCCTAGTATTCTGTACTTTTAAATAGCTGATCATTTGCACTTGTTGATAGTTTTACTGATCATCATTCACACAAATTAGTCAAGTTCATATTGTTGTTATTATATTATGATAATAGTTATTCTACTGCTAGGATAACAGTTGGCTAATTATTAACTGTTGTTTTAAATATCAAAATGTAACAGGGATCTAACGAAAGAACTGTACATTATTTTAAGCACTAAATGCATTATCTTAAAAATAATTTGATAACATGTAACTGATCATTTAATTTTCATTACATGATTTCATTACAAAGTATTTTTAAAGCACATCTAGATTTCGTTTTTGCTAACTAAACGTTTTCTCATTTTTTAAATTTAAAGAAATAAAATTTACAAAGTGTTTTGTTACATCTTTCTGACTTCATAAAGTTGAGGTATTTCCACAGCCATTGGAAGCCATAAAAAAGGCACAATTCGGTCATGGGGAACATATTGGATATCATCGGTAACATAAAAAAACACAGGGGCATATAGGAAAAGGGATATCATTTTTAATCTCAATGGTAATTCTTAATATTTTTTACATGTAAAATGTACTTAAAAGTCTAACAGTGTATTATCAGATAAAAAAAAAAAACAAACAAAAATTCCTGATAAAGGAAAATCTAACTGGAGACAGGTTAAGAGGAGAAACAGACAAAAAGCAGGCAGGATGTAACAGTATATGGCATATGGAAACCGAGAGACCATTTTTAGAAGGAAGTGTCCGTAAACAGCAACGTTAATTCCGTAATATAACGTTTATCATATTTGGTAATGTCAATGTTTTCTTCTATGAGTTAAAATTTGAAAACGTAGAATTGAGGTAAAACCCGGCTACACAATCAACTCTTTACTTCCGGATATTGAATGAACTAAGCGATTTATTAAAAAAATCTGCAGTTAGCTTTTAAAGCATTTTTAAATGTCTGTCAAAATATAATGCACCAACTGTTTAGCTATGTATATTGTGACCTCACTGAGTACTCATGCGGTGAATGTTCAAAACCAAAACTTCCTGGTTAAAATGAAAGCGCCTTGTTTGTTGATATTGATTGTGATGCAATTATCAAGTAAGTTCTGATATTTTTGCAATTAAACGTCAAATAAATGTGTATTTTTTTTTCAAAAAGGGATTCGTTGCTTTCATAAATGATTTTTTTGTAGGGATAGCCAATTGCTGCTCATCAAATATCAACATAGATAACGCCTTTGTATCATGTTCGACCAACAATGTGTCATGTAATGCTGAATGCTACCGAGGCTATATATTCACTAATGGGTCCACAAAGGAAAATTATAGCTGTCAGAATGGAGCATGGCGACCTATGTCATCCTCTTGTAAACGTATGTTGTTGAATTTTTTTATGGTTTAAATATACGTATGAATAATATGTTTCTGATCATTTGTAAGTGTGATAAATTTATTATGTTTATGTAAACAATAAAGGTCAAGTTTCTAGAAGGCCTATCTGTGCATTTCAAAATGTTCATGTTTAATTTTTCATGAAATCGATTAATTAATCAGCGAATTTTCGATAATCTCAGCCACCTGTTCAATGTTATGTAGAAGTGTTCTTTCACTGCACACTCTAAAAGAAATGCATTATTTGAAAAGAAATAAGCAAACACCGCTTCCGCCCGAATTGCACCTCATTTGAATTTATTCGACTGAATACTACAAAGTCAATAGTAGTGTTATCACAGGCAAAGACACTCAAATGTTATTATTTAATTTTATATTTGATTTCAGAAATCCCTTTAGTTTCTGTTACGTATTCAGCCATTTGGGTTTTTGATGAGGTGGTGATATCAGTCTGTGCAAATATATCATCACGGTTAGACAACCTACGAGAGGTACTAGAGGAGACGCTTGCCAAAAATTGCCAAATGCTCAACATAAATGCCACTGTTCAATTTACGCATTCATTTTTGGCCTTTCAGGTAAACTATCTATTCAAATACATAAAACATGGGAACCGAATAAAAAAAAATTATGAATGTTACCGTGTAAGGATTTTGCCAAGGGAACAGGTTTTGCGATCAAAAACGACACTTTAAAACACAAAATAACATCATTTTGTTTTACAAACACTAAGTACACAAAAAAAATTAGAAATTATTTTACATGAAAGCACTTACAAACAAATCTACAGGTGTAAATTGTATCTGATTATAAAAAGTAATACTTCCTTTACCCTTTTAGTCTTATTTTTATAGGAAATGAATAGAACTTTATTAACTGAACCGCGGGAAAAATAAAACTCTTTAACTTTACGTTTATAGTAAAACATTTTTGTGACTGCATATTTTGTAAAACCGAGTTTAGATATTCTATTATTGTCCTGTAAATACTTCATCGTCTTTACAAGTGTTTCTTTATTCAATTTGCTGTTTGTATACATACCCTCACGTAAAAGAATCTGTTTTTATCATTTACTTATGGGATAATGCCTAGTAAATGAAACAGATCGATCGTAAGAACTGTTCATAAGCAACAAAAAGACAAACTGTTTTGAAGAAGTTATTAGTTCCAAACTTCTGTCTGAAATTGTACTGTAATCGGCGCTAATGCGCCTTAATTTGTACGATATATGACAGAATAGACATTTTTCGGCTGATAAGTTTTGCATAAAAAATATTTGACAGCATGTTTGAACTGATTTTAGTCACTAGCTTACAAATTTAGACTGCTCATTAAAAAAAGATACCTTGAACTGTTTGAATTTTGCATAAGATTTAAAATTGAGAACATAAACAAAACTAAAACTTTTTTTCGCCCCCGAATCTTTTTAGTGATGCCGACAAAGGTTAAAAAGCAAACAATTGTAAAAAGATGTCTCGCAAAAATTGACGAAATCCGTCAACTTTTCGTAAACCGTGTCATTTGGACTGATTAGCCATTTTTTGATTTTTTTGGGGGGAGGGGGGGGATTAAATATGAAAGTGTAGATATACTTGTTTAGAGAATCGTATAAAAGATCGGGTTAACAAGTCAAAATAAAATTTGTTTGCCTGATATAACATGATTACATTAAGGTCAGACGAACCATTCCTCGAGGATCTTTTTTGTATCTCCTCGTAAAAAGAGTTCCAATAAAAAATATTAATTTTATAATTACTTAAAAAATGATCAAAATTTACTTGAATTTGGTTATATGTGTACATGGTCGAGTGGTTAGAACCGTGGCCGCTCAGTGCCAGAAGCGTATAGGTTCTAGAGGTCGTGAGGTCAAAGCCCCGCCCCGGCGGAGATATAGTTCTGATTTAGTGAATTTCGCTGTGCTGTAGATGTGTTTTTTTTTATATCAGCAATTCAAGTGTATTTTCAAGAAGATTATATAGGAAATTGCATACTCTAGTATTTTGCAGACATTCCTGGTAAGATACCCTAATTTTTTGCAAGAAAGCTTGTCAAAGTAGTAGTAAACCATTAGCAAATTCCTGGAAAAAGTTATCTAAAATTGAGGAACGTGTCGTCTGACCTTAAAGAGGGCGAAAAACAATAAAGAGTGAATAACTCTATATGTCTTGAAGTGACGTGATCAAACCTGGAAGTAGTTATAGGGTGCCACACAGCTCAATATTCCTTGTACATATAACTTATGTCATTGTATATTTTTATCCTTAGGTACACACACACTTCAAAGCAGTGTATGATAATTTTACAAACTGGAAAGCGCTCAACGTATGCATTCATTATAATCTCGGAACGTTTCGTAATCATCAAGTTATTAAGTCCATGTTTGAGGGTGTCACTTGCGGGAATTTAAACACAAGTAATACGATCCATAGAGATCTGTTTGTTAGAGAGATTTATGATACTTGTCCCAGTGCAACAGAACTCTTCAATGTGTCGACCTCTGAGGATGGAATGTACATAAGATATTGTGGTAACTCTTTATTTCATAGTCATGGTAATATCCATTAAATATTCTTTCTGTTGATTCAAAAATTGAATTAAAAGATATAGGGAGAAAACGTATTTAATTAGATTATGTGGGTATATTTTACAGACATAGATTCAACTATAACAACGACAAAATCGTCTACAGAACCAACGCAAATGAGAACTTCGGAAAGCCCGACCATACATACTGAAGTTTCTTTTACCGTTAATAACTTCAGTACCAGTCAAAGGACATCTCTAGAAAAGGAAGTTTTGCTAACCGATGAAACCTCCAACATCAATCATGGTACAACTTTAGGGACAGAAGTCTCATCAACCAATCAAAGATCTAGAGTTAACCGTAGTCAAATCACAACAATTCCTTCCTTGTCCGGTGAAAAGGAGCTTAAAGTCAAATCAAGTAAGCATTTTTATAATTCACTGATTACAAAACAGGTTTAATTTGGAGATGAAGATAACAAATGCATGGCATTTTTACAACGATTGTTTCATTTACATTACTTAAGGCTGTCGTTTCCTAGGGGTTTGTTATAAAGTTCAATCGCATGAGTAAAATGTTTCCCAACAGCAAAAAATATCAACCCCATATAATTTTCACACCCGCCGAATTATGTCAATTTACTGTAAGGAGTTTAATGAAATAAATCCTTAGTAGTATTTTCAGTCAGGTTTTTTTTGGTTTAATTGAATCAAAGAAGGGTAGGAATTTCAAAACTGATAGAGGATATCAGACTGGAATATTGTTAGAGATTGTTACCGAAAACGTAATGCTTTGTATCCTTTCAGTGCCAATTGCATTCATAAAATGTATTTTATTTTTCAAAGAATTTCATTATTTGTAATAATTTCACATTAAGGAAAATCTCAAAGTGTAAATTTTTAAAAAATATTCCTTATTTTTTCAAATAATATTTAGTGGCCTTTTATTCATTAACCAACCTTTCTGAAAGTGAAAAATAACACTGCTATGTAAGGTCTACAACATACATTTTTTTTTTCATTATCATCAATGATTTTTTCCCCTTCTGAGTAATCGTCTGATATCAATACATTTGATTCTAGTAAATTGTTTAATTTATGGTTGTAACATGATATTGTAAAGATGTTGCCGAAGGCTTGTCTCTACTCCTTACTTTATGAACAGGTGTCCGTAAGTAGTAGTCATTTACAAGACCTGTTTATATAACTAGGTAAATACCTCTTATAGGTGTGAAGAAGGCCTTCCCTCACAATCGATATCTTCGATGACTGGCAGAATTATGTCTATCTTGAACTAGTTCAAAATATTGAATTATTGTGACCTTTAATATTTGAGTTGTATGTATTTTAAGCGCCGATAATTATTCCGAAAAATTTAAAACGGAAAAATTAATCTAAAGATTTATGACTCGGATTCGCAAAAAATAATCAACAGAAAAAAATTCAAATTTACGATAAAAGACACTGCAGAATTATGTATTTTTTTATCCAATTTATAGCATAGATTTAAAACGAGGTTTTTAAAATGCTTTATATATCATCTACTGTTTATTTTCTTTAAGTTATCTACATCGCCGCACCCACAGGAGGAGTATTTCTGATCTCCCTTATAATCACCTTCATAGTTTGCTCACGAAAGAGGTACAAATAGGATTATTTATATTTTTTCCTAGAAACATAATGAAAATTACATTAAATAGATAAGAAATATATTTAAAGTCTTCTAAATTTTATTTTTAAATTTGTTCAGAGGAAAAGATCCAGAAAACCTAACAGATGATATAAAAATGACACGTGACCCAACACATAGAAAAGACGAAACAAGTTTTAAAGGAGATATGATAGAAAACGAACTTTACAAGAGCGCAGATGACGTGTTGGATCGGAATAGTAATGGAGATACAACACAGGCTGCGTCTGATGATTATTCTACGGCACCATATTCGAAAGAGAAAAACAAAAATCAAATGAAAGTGGAACAAGAAGAATATTCGTATCCGTCTAAAAAATCAAATTTCAAGGAGGCGCGGGTCAATGTTGTGTTTGATGATGACACGGAAGGCGATCTAGATGTCAAAGCAAGCGAAGTCTTTCAGACACCAAATCATGATTCTGAAAATTCTTGCGATTATGCTGTAGTCAACAAATCAAGAAAAATGTAAATGAGAAAATAAATTGATTTGTCAGCAATATGTTACATTTTTGCAATGTATTTCTCATTCTACTGTGTAAACTTTGTTTAAAAAACGGTAGAAAATGTTTCTAAAATCTAGACAAAACAAGAATTGGCATTTGTAACATGAAGTATAAAAGGTGTCAGTACATAAAATTTGACAATATGGAGTGTCACTATATTAGTTTTCAGAGAGAAAAATTCACTAAAGTTGTTTATAAATTGTTTTGCTGAAAGTGGTTGTACATAAAAGTTGACTGAAAAATATAATTGCTTTGTTTTTTTCTTAATTTTTGTTTTAAAATAATTTCAAATAAGATTAAATTCATGAACACTGGCATTTATAATAGACACGAAGTCTATCCTAACGGCACACATTGGCAGTACCGCTATGTTTAGGTTCTCACATGCACGCGTGTGGTTCAAATCATCCTAACTTAATGGTAATAAAAACTAGCAAATGTCACATGGATACAATTTGCATATCGTGTTTACTTACTGTTTTTTCACAATCCCAAGGGTTACAGCCGTCAATATTTTCTCTTGTAAGATAAAAAAACCCACATTTTGACCACTTGTTCATGTTTGTCTAGAGATAAATCAAATAGCAGCGTAGTGGCATAATTTGGTATAAAAAAAAACTGCATGGTCCACAGACAAATAAAAGCAAACCTATCTAAGAAAAATTGTAACTGCAACAGGAGCAATTAATTCGATGAGACGATTTTAGCGGATAGGCAGTCCCCGGTTATCAGCATGACACCCAACTCGCATTTCAATGTTGTAATGAACGGAAGTGAAAAGAAACACACTTCTGTGGTTTTAATAAATATTTTTTTTAATAACAATATCGGTATCTTGGATTTTGTTGTTGGGGTAATCCGTGAAAAATAATGTCCCCCCCCCCCTCTGATATGCAATTTCTAATAACATTTTTTATTTATCAAATCACCAGCCACATAATTTTACGTATCATAGAAACTGTTATTTTCTCCAAGTTCACAAAATATTATTTCAACAAATATTTACTAATCCACAATAATCGCTATAAAAGTAAAGAGGTTTTTATTTAATAAAAACAAAACTTAAAAATTTTACGTTGTATAAACACAACATGAGGAAGTTAACAGTTATACATATTTTAAAATAAAGTTTCATTATATTCATTGAAACAATTGGCAATGCACAAATTATACAAACAAACGCATGCATCCATATATTCATACATGTTTTGGACACACATACACCGAACACGCTTCGGATAGTCCACTAATATGCTTGAAGAAATATTAAAATTTTACTATTTTCTGTACTGATTTGTTTATCAACACCACGGTGAAATTACGAATTCAACCCCTGCCCCTCAAGTATATACATACAGAGTTTACGTCAATCTTATGAAAAGGAAGTTCGGTTTCTTTCCATACCATGCCTTTAGATTAAAAGGTCATGATAATACACATATTGCAACTTGGACAAGTGTGTGTAAAATGTCTGTATAAAGTACGTAGTTATTAACTTTCATTCTGTTTTTAATAGATTAAAGAATTTACAAACGTCATATCGTATTGTTTGAATACACATGTACATGAAGTCCAAATTATGAAACATTTCATGTCTTCACATAGTTTTTCGAACAGTAAAGAAGTCCACAGTTGTCGCCCCACACAAAATTAATAAATCTTAATATTTGATATCGCATAATGAAGCTATGTTGTCAATTTCATTATGGTTGATTGCTGCAGACGTTTTCTGAAAATCCCGCTACTATACAGTGATGTAAGAGTAATCTTGCGTTTTATCGCATTTGTATACATCGATTGTCTTTTGATTTACATTCTGGAAAAGTATGACGTGCAGGACGATTTTTTTATATCTTATTTGACAGTACGATGAAATGCGCTTTTTTATAATCTGTTGATCTCTGCAAGTATAGGCAAACGTATAGTGCATATAAATACCGAGTAATACAACCTATCAAACTGGAACGTTCTTTATATATGTATATATAAAACAAGTCCTTCAAGTTCAATTAAAGAGACGGTACAGCTGAAATTTATCCATTGTATTGTTAGGGAATAAGAAATAACGTTGATTGTAATAGTTGAAATACATAACAATCCCTTTAACATACCTCATTAACGTAATTATGAGTTTCCGAAAAATTAGGCGTCGTTCAAACAGGAATAATCTTATATCGTTTATTTGTATCACGTGGACTTTGATTGACAGTAATTGACACCTGCTGAAAACTACAAAATCTTCGTCCGACTACGGTCATCACGGTATACGAGGTTAAAGGGACTCTCTAAACGGAACACATCATCACTTTCTTGATAATTTATTGATGCTTTACCGATTTCGATTCATTTTAAAATGAACAGACATAAATATGTCAAATAACCCCTCAAGGGGCCTCATTTACAAAAATGAATTTAGGTTGTAGCAACTCCTATGATAAACACGCAAAATGCAGGCTTACAAAATAATAATTGTGGTTATTTTAAAAACTTTGAACAATTATTACCTAAGAGAAGTAGAAATGACACATATCTTTATCAACAAACATGTCCAGGAGAATCTTTGCGAGCCCTGCATGTGTTTTGTTTACAGTAAATACGCATGCGTATTAGTATAGAAGGCTGAACCCCGTTACAAGTTGCGATGATATTATGTTTAAGTTATACGAAATTATTAATTTTAATGAAATTATAATAGGATTTATTTCATGAAGTGCCTTGTAATTTTCAGAAAGTTTATACATTCATAATTAGTACAAAAATACCGAACCCGATCGGAAATTTTTTTCAAGTCGGTGTTTGATAAGATGCGCCTTACTGTCTCTTTAACCAAACCGTAGTCTATATGTTTATTAAGATATATGTAAATATCTTGCAATTATTCAGCACTTAATTACACGGTACATGTACATAAAGCACTCTTGATTTTTTAACAGGCACAGTCAGTATAGATTGTTCTGAAATTAGGTTTCGCTCATTTTTTTACCTCACCCACTTTAGTGTTAGTTGAGCTATAAGATATCTTCATTGACTTCATGCAAAGATATTGAAATGACTTGGTCATCTCCATACATGACTAGAGCTGCATCAACATTAATGACAACCATCGTAAAAAGTTTCACCTCTAAAACAGATGCGAGCTTAAATGTATCATATTGTTATTCAGACACAAAGTTTAAAATACAATAACCTGAGAGTGGTGTTCATGTGATTTCCAGTATGTATTAAAAGACTAAAACAAACTACTTTATTTTATTTTTTATTTCCAGTATGCATTTGCTAAAATATGTCCACCTAATTTGTTTTTCTATATAAAAAATAAGTTGATATTTGTATGAGAAAAATCCCTTCAGTATATTACCTCAAAAGACTGATCAAATTAACAGTGCTATTCAATAAACACGAAACAAGGGAACATTATTTATCAAATTGCACTGTTTGAATGATCAGTCTCTTAAGGTATGTGAATTATGTGTATACTGGTTACTATTCGCTTTCATCCTAAGTTATGTACACTTACCATCATGCACACATAAATATAACAATACGAAACTATTTAGAGACAAACTTGAAGTATTTATGGAAAAGTATGCAATATGGAAATACTCGGCGGATCTATATATTAAAATTATAGTCTTATGATAAAATGTTGCATTAATGGCACAAGTATATTTTTTATTTTTATCTCTTAAAAGATATATTGTCCCCATTTGAGTTTTTCCTCAATCTATTTGACCCCTTTCTAGAAAAAAAATGTCTTTTTACCTTCTTGCTGAGCTACAAGCAAGGCCGTTCATGCACCCCAGAGCTGATTCACCAGTTCCACAAATAGTATAAAAACACACGGTGAAAAGATATCAATTGATAGGTCACTCTTACTTTGTTATTCGTGTGGTGTTTCCCATTTTTTCATATCTTCCTTGTTAAAATGGAAGTATTATGTTCGATAATATTGTGTTTGATCCAACTAATAGGTAAGCATCTATAGAAATTCTCAAGTAAGGAACGAATGCAAATTAATTATTGCCTTCGATACATCTTTTTTGAACTATCATTGTTACAATAGGTTTTGACGTCCTCTTCAGTTGTTGCTGTATGGGTGACACCAACATTGCTGTAGAGAATGCTTTTGTTATGTGCGACAAAAATGCATCGTGCTGTGCTAAGTGTTACCGTGGTTACATATTCCCTAGTGGATACACGGAGGAATCTTACAGATATATGAATGGAGTATGGAAACCTATCGCATCAGCATGCAAACGTAAATTTTTTTTTTTTAAAATCAATATGGCATTTCTTTAACAACTATTCACATCCGGGAATTTTTTTTACAGTGAATATCATTGTTTTAATTTTTTTAAACTCTTTAATAAAACTTTTATATCGTCTTCTTAATAATTTGGAATTAAATGAATATATTTGTGACATTCAAATGGAAAAAAATCTACATTTCTATATGAATTCTTAAATGAATTGATAAGGAAGTGAACTATTAAAAATATACTTTCGATCCATTTTAACCAGGAATACCTGTAATATCTGTCGACTATGATGCTTTGTGGACATTCGAAGATGTTCAACCGTCATCATGTTACAATATTGCAATGCAACTCAACAATTCAGTTGATGTTATAGAGAAAGAATTTTGCAATATTTGCCAGGAGTTCCCCCTAAATGCTACCGCAATGTTTACCTATTCAATGGTTGACTCAGAGGTGTGTTTGAATTAAAATTTAAGACACATTTATTTTGTCCGTTTTTCTTAATTGTGTCTTTATAATCTAAATAAAATTACAGTTTGCTTACAAAACAAAATTACCTCAGCGGGTAATGACATAAAAAATAGTTTGGAAAATTTATTTTTAATAAATGTTCTAATAATCCGTTTACAGGAAAATTGATGTATTATGACAATGATTTATTCATGTGGGTGATATTGTTTAATTTTTTAATGAATTTAACATGCATCTTTTCTTCTTTTCAGATAATTGGAAGATTTAAAGTAGATTATTACAATTTTTCCAGTTGGTTTCATATTGAAACATGCATTGCTTTCAAAACAATATCATTTGAAAATAAGCAAATCTACAAGTCTTTATTTGATAATGTAACATGTGGGAAAGAAAACATGGAACTGAGATACAGTATCAGAGGGAATCTTTACAACATAAGTATCCATTTACATTGCGATAATACTTCGGAAGTCCATAACGTGACAAGGTCTACCGATGGAAAGGTGGAACTTTATTGCGGTAAACCGTATTTTCGTTTACTTTTTCCATGTTTAAACAAACGAAACAATAATGATTTGACGCTTCAACAGTGAGGGGACCTAACAAGCAACTCCAAGTTTTGTTGGCGTTTCTTGGGATGGCTTTTGTGTGTAAGAAATGTACGTTTGCTTTAAGTTTACTTCCCGTTCACCTGCGATCTGCTCTGTTAAATTGGATTGTTCGTTTTAGATGTTCGCTTTACGCACTGAAAAGGCAAGGCGATTTAATTCACAAAGAATTCATAAAAAAATCTCGTCTACTTTTTTTCTGATATGACGAACTTGAACAAACTTTTTGTTAGTCAAAATTCCATGAAAATCTCAAAATAAACGCGGCGTTTAAAAGGTTTTAATGATACACATGTGGCTAAATCTAAAACTTGCCTTATTTTCAAATTTAGGCATATTGTTAAAACTAACATTCTGTAGTTGATTAATAATTAGAGAGCGGATTATATGTTATTATGTTCATTTTTTTTTTTTGGGGGGGGGGGGTCTAAAAACTGAATATTTATTATAAGTTAATGCATGTACTCTTTAATAATTTGATGTTTTTTTCGTCTTGTACATGTATATGTGGACATTTTTTAAAATAAAAAGAAATGATTAAAAAACTAATAAAAATAAATGTTCAGTCATGTAAAAAACATGTGATTCAAATATCTTTATTTTTTAAATCAATTTTAAAATCAAAACATGTAGCAATATTTGTATTAAACGGATGTTTATAATTTTTATAGTAATAGTCTTGTACATGTGTCACGGGCACCTGACGTTATGAGTTTTTGTCATATTAAAATAAATACCCTTTAGCCTGCCTCATAATACACAAGGTACCCATCGCTGCCATCTTGGACGTTTTTCAGACTGTTACATCAGGTGCAATATTTGCTTAAAACTCATCGGGACAATTATTTTGCTATCCTCTTTGTCTTCCGATCGGTGGTTCAACACCTTAGCTTACATCTGATTTAACTCTAACGGTGGGTAACACCTGTGTTTAATAAAATCCATCCATTATTCTGCGTTTACTGACTTTGTTATGCGATAATTGTCTAAAGGGTGACGGAAGTTGTCACAATATGCAAATGAAATTTTCTTGCACCGTGTGTTTGTTTCAATATTTCCAAATATATGGGTTTATAAACATGTTTTTATAAACTTTGTGTAATAAAAGTTTTAATTTATAGTTTACAGAATCCGAATCCCGTTTTTTTTAAATTTTAACTTGTATTGTGATAGATTTCAAAATCAACGCCTCTGAATATTTGTATCAGTGCAATATTTGGAAGGTATTACCCTGAGTATGACGCAATTATGTCAACTTTCGTCCACTCTTTAACCTTTTGTCGCATATATAAAGCAGTAGATGCAGTTTGAAGGAGGATTAATGACAAGTGAGACACACCGTTTTGGTTGAATTGGTTTTAATCTTGTTGTTAAATTACCGATCAGGAGACGGAGAGGATCTCAAAATAATTTTACCGATGTTTTTATTTTGACAAAAATAAGGTGTCCTGTGTCCTGTGTCCTGTGTTTAATATCTTACAAATAAATGAAAATGACGATAGTAAATTTCAGTTTATACATGTACAACTCTCCATAGATACATGTAATAAAATAGTTCTTAAGCAGATTTTCAAATCAGAATAATTGTTCAGTTTCTTTTTTTCAGTGCAAGAAATAAATGGTACATGTATACCTAAAATGGCCTATAATCAAATTCAGCAATATGTAAAAATAAAAACTGCAGCCATATGAATTTGCATTGGATAAATCGAACAAAAAGAAAAAACAAGACCTTAATTAATGTTTAATTATTCCCATGATAAGAATAACAACATGAAAACAAACTATTTTACGTACATGCTCATGCAAACAACACTTTGTAATAAAACAATGTTTTTAATACAACAGTTGGCTAGCTAGCACGTGAATTAGTGACTGCACTGTTTTTTTTACAATGGTTTTGTTGGTGATCCTAATTTGAAGTTCTCGAAAAGTTTTATAAAGGTTTTTTTTTTCAATTTTAAACCGAATCGAGCAATTGCTTTCTGAAACCGCCAGGGTTCGAGTTTTCGTCTGCTCGGGACTCGAGTCTTGGCGAATCAGAGGCGAACCCCAGATTGACACAGAAAGGGAACCTTATATAAATAGTTTTTTTTTTCTGTTACGTTGTGTGAGGTCAATACTAAAGGCATTTCTGCCTGTCTGTACATACAAGTTCTTTTTAAATATATATACTTATTTGGCATTTTACGTATATTTTTAGAAGTGATATCGTAAATAGCGAATAATTAATATGTATGGACAATTTATTGTTTATTTTTTAGATTCTAATGAGTTTGGGTCATCGATTCAAAAGGTTACAACCGAAACTGCATTTTGGACTACAAAGGGTACAACTTTCTTTTGATATCATTGTTAGGTTATTTTAATATTTAATTTTATTTGATACAATCTAAAGTATTTGATATAAAATTTGCAAAATAAGTTTAGATAAAAATTGAGGATATATTCAAATATTAAGGTTAAGTTAAAAAATCAATCATTGCTCATGATATCTTTTGAAATATATCGTAAACCTGAAAAATATCACAATGATTAAAGTATGTATTTATTACTTGTTCATGAATTTTTAACTAAGATTAGCTGACAATGCGTTATTTCTAACAAACTACCGAGAAAGATTGTTAGAACTATATTTTATTTATTAATAATCGGAAAAAATATCATATCAATATGCACAAGGATATTGTTAGATAATACTGTACAGTTGATAGTGGATCAAATGAAAGATGTGTTTTCAGTTTGACCATCTCTATGTAAACGACAGTCAATCAATCGAGACGTATTATTTATTAAACAGTCATACAATAATTGAAACCTATATTCATATTCTTAGTATATTAAATCATTATTTTATGTATATACATTTTGTTTGTTTTAGCAATTTACATCGCTACATCGTCTATTGGAGGTTTTCTTCTTCCTGTTATCGGCATACTATTAGCTTGCTGTATTAAGCGGTATGGGGCTTGGTCTACGTAAAAACTTACTTACCGTCAATATTCTCTTTAAAGTATGCCAAATGTTTAGATATATTTTTGTTATTTTGGACTTACAGATTAAAAACGCCAAAAAGACCATCTGGAGAAAAAGAAATTTCTTGCAAGTGCAACGTAACACTCCAAGGATTCAAAGATGACTTCAGAGGAGAACTTATTGAAAACGAGCTTTACCAAAGCGCTGATAATATGATTTAGTAAACGAAGGATACTGATAGGTGTACTTATGAAATTTAGTTAAACTTTGTAGTTACACTACAGCAAAGATGACTTACCAAAATGTAAAATTTGAGAAGATAAATGGCTCGTATTAACTAGATTTATTACAAAAACTTGAAAACAACAAAAAGACACAACAAAAGGTGAATATATAGAGAGAATACAGCAAAATGTTTTTGTTCTTTTCAAATTGCTGCAGATTACAACTCAAATCATAAAGCTGATAAATGACAGAAGACAATGAAACATCACTTATGCCTTTTGGTATTGAATCTTTCTCTTTCTAATATGTTCGTTATTTTCTTATTCTTACTTAAATATTTTGAAAATGGTTTAACCTATCATGTAATAAGGAATGTCGTTAGGTATAATAAATAGTTTATAGCATGATTATCGGGATATATGGCGATTTATAACCTTGAGTTTCCCTCGGGAAATATGATTTTTCTGGAGGGAATAACTCTTCTTATCCTTCTCATCATCATGCTGTAAATGTATAGTATCAATAAATGTATGTGGTTAAATTCTCTGCACAGCAGAAGTGGAGTTAAAATTCATGTACACGTATAGGACCAACAGGCACATTTTTTGAAGCAATCGCAAGATTAAGAATTGTATAAGGAGATACGCATGTACATGTATACACAAGACACTTCTTAGGTTGATGGGCAGTTTCCCAATCAATCATAAGTTAAGATATGTTCTATAAATTGCCTTAAGCTTATGCTTATTTCTTAATAAGCTTATAGTAGTGCAAATTGCTCAATTCTGTAAGTCACGATAGATGTCACTTTTCTCATCTTCTTCTGTCGTCACACAAAACTATTTCTTTATAAAAGTTTTGTTGAGATGATATGTGCATACAACGTATTTAAATTTTTCCAAAAGAATTAGATATTATATATTTTTCCCAGACAACAATAAAAGACTACCTAAAACTCTTTGTTTGGTACCGGTGATGGTCTTCAAAGAAATTGTTACCAAAATTGTAACGTTTTGGTACTTTTACGAAAGAGGATTTGACACATACAATATATTGCTGTACCATTTATTAGTAAACAACTAAAATATGAAGAAACAAACTACTCATTTGACGTACTAATCTATTAGCAGTTTTTTTTAGAGAATAGTTTCATAAAAATAAATGTTTGCTACAAGATTAATAGACTGACACTACGGAAGATGTACTCAAATTTCTTGTGACCTCATCTCCATTGTAAGGGAATCTTTTTTATTTCTATTTATTTCATTTTTGGCAAAATCACTTATTAAATGTAAGTAAAAATCAAAGACGTCCTCAATATTGTTAAATCTGTTAGGATAAATAAATGAAATCAAACTCTTATGAATAGATTTACAATTTAAGATTATATAAATCTAGAAGGAATAGAGGAAATAATGGTTCTTAAAGATGAGTACCTGTATGCCCTACTACCATTTTACACGCGTGGTTATCTTCTAACATTGTAATTTTTTCTTTACGCCGTGCATTGAAAATAGATTTGATCAACTGGATTTCAAAGCGTTCAATCTTATTTCCAAAAACTTATAAACATTGTTTTTAAGTACTAATTCAATAATTTCACAAGATTCTGTGGACTATGTGTTTTTGAAAGTCCTGGCGTTGTTAAGTCATAGAATATAGATACTTTATTAATTTGTGTCATTGTTACATAGGCAAATGGTTGAACTTGATAACGAAATAACACCTGATATAACAGACTAATTCACACTTTGCAAACCGCGGGGATTACATTGTAAGTTGTTTTTATTTTCGGGATCAACTCTAAAGTCAACATAAAAGAAAAGTCTTCTTCTTTATATAACTGTCTACTAAATGTTTCGTATGATTTGAATAAATGTATCTAGCCCCATCCAAATTACAAGACAAAAACGTTGTTTTAATGTCAAATTTTACAAGCCCTTGATCTACAATCGCAACTGTAAGAAATTTATGTTTTCACACAAAGATGTCGACCAATGTACATACCTTTTGTAAAATGTGGATTGGTCTATTATCTATCTATCTGACATGCAAGATAGAAAAAGAATTGTTTGCAAACGAATGGTAAAAAAATATTCAGCGGGATTGTTAATATTCTTAAAAGAAAAAAAATAAATCATGTGGGATTTATTGTAAGCCTTCATTTGAAAAGGTGTTTAAAATTGTTATTTCAGTCACATCAAACAAAGTCCAACATACTCTAAAATAGTGTTTAAAATAAAATGTTATCAGCGATTTAATTTGTTTATGATATATTTTAATCATTTTTATTGCTAAGTTATTACAAGTTTAAACAACAAGAGTGATTTTTAATTTTCCGCAATTCAATAAATGTTTCCCTTACATGTATGAAATTTGAATATTATAGCTATTTTCATTAAATCGCTATACAAATTTGAAGCTGGGAAAAGCCTGCTCACGTTTCGAAACAGGAAAATGTGAAATATAAGAAACATTGTGGGCGAACTACCTATTTTAGAACACGTAATACAATAGTCTTAGGTGTTTATAATTAATGATTTCATGATCAGTGTCTCGTTTCACAGTATTTTATAACAGATATAAATATTAAACTTTTTTTTAAATATAATTGGCTTTTGACTTTAGCTACGTGCTGATAATATTCGTTATATATATATATATATATATATATATATATATATATATATATATATATATATATATATATATATATATATATATATATATATATATATTGTGCTCTTTCAGCTGCTAGTGACAAACCGCTGTTTAGCATTTAACATTGCCATTTTGATAGTTAGTGATCGAACTGTTTCAAAATTTATGAGCCAGCACAACAGAGATGATCAAGACGTAAACAAATTAGATATGATAGTCTTTATTCAGATGAAAAGGTTTCCTTTCAACACCTATTACTGACACAACATAGTAGACAAGTGAAATGTACAAGTTTTCTACTTAATTGTTCTTTTAAAAAAACAATGTTTAATATATAATAATATCCTCCAATTTAGAAAGGAGTCGGCAAATATTTAACAAACTTCGGATAAACATCGTAAGCATGTTAGTGTTGTTATTAATATAGCTTGACGCAAGGCAAGCATGTAACAATCATTTTGTCGCATGGTCTATGTTTCTTGATTGAATGATTAAACTTATCAGGGTGTGATTGGTAAGATTGGTTAGATAAACAGTCAACAGTGTTCCGAGATATATTCACTCTGGTCAAATCTTATAGCTGACCCTAGTGATTTTTCAAATGATTAATCAGTAAAACACTTTCCATTCAAAAAGATCCGTGCAAGCTTCAACAATATACATGTACATGTACATGGAAATTTGCAATTATTAATGTGGAACCATGCGACAAATACATGTACTTGAAACTTTTATATTTGCTTTTTAATAATCACAATTATACCAACATGAAAAAGGTTTTGATATTCATGTTGCAATATAAAGGACAATAATAGAGAACATAAGAAACTGAAATCAACTACTCTTTAAAAACAAATTATCTGTAATATGGAAAAAAACCATGTGCTTAACGAATGCAAAATGAAATGAAAAGTATAAGGAAATAAACGAGTAAAGTTTAAAGATATGAAATTATATCGTTAAATAAAGAACAGAGCAGCTAACAAAAGACCTATATGTTAGGCGGTTTTAGAAGGAAATATTGCTTTACTTTTTTATTTAAGCGTTATACGTGCACAAAATCGTTTAACTTACATGGCGACACGTTTCTAATGGAAGTTTTTTATGTTGAGAGATAAATTTTCCTTGTTAAAATGAGCGTACCCTATACGGTGATTTTCTGTTTGATCCAATCTACAGGTTATTTTTTTTCAATTTTTAAAACGAATCATGACGCGTAGAAGTGTCGCCTTTAGTATGTGTATTTTAATTTATTTGTGTATTTTTACAGTCTTAGCCAGTAGTTGCTCAGTGAATGATTTCGACATTGCTGCAGACAACGCTGTTATAACTTGTATGACCAATGTGTCGTGTGAGGCTGGGTGTTATCGTGGTTACATATTTCCGAATGGGCGGACTAATGAATCATATATTTGTCAGGATGAGTTGTGGACACCGGTGATATCGACATGCAAACGTAATTATTTGTTTTTTTTATAATCCGTTCAATTTTCCTTGATATTATCTAACCTTTCTAGATCAAAATCAACTGTTCACTGGCTGATTAAGACTTCTTCGCAAATCATATGTACTGTTGGTTTTGTTTTCAAAGTTGTCGATTGAAATATTGATCTCACTGTTAACATAGAAATGTTTAATAAGGTGTGGGACACCTGTCAAAACAGTTGCGGGTAAAAGTACATGATAATCAATATTCTTTGACTGGTTTTGAAAACCTAAATTTTACAATCTTTGAGCAAAAATTACGTTTTAATTTTTTTTAAAAGTAAAAATTTTAAAAGCCCCAATTGGATGACTTACACATTTGTAGTTAACACTCTTACACATTGCGCTAGCCGTTAGATAACCATTTTGGGAAAGAAAAAATTTAGAAAATTATATTGTTTTTTATGATTTTGATCAGAAGTACGTCAGAAAATGGAAGTGCAGCATACCACTTTAACGAATAAGGACATCTATAAAGGGATACTTAGGTTTTCTTGATTGGATGGAAAAGTTGGTTCTGTTATAAAGATCTGCTTAGGAGTTCTTCAAATAATATTGTCAACTGTGAAATATTTCATTAATGTTCCAAAGAATTGATTCATCTCAGTGACATTATTTACAGTTTGCAATTGCAATAAAAATAGTAATATTTAAAAGAATACAGGGGCCCGTTTCACAAAGATTTCCTAAGATGTTTCCTAAGATAGAACTTAAGATATGCCTAAGTTGTAACTTAGGAAGTTCCTAAGATTTGTCATAGCTGTTTCACAAAACTTTCTTTGCATAACAGTTGACTAAGTCTTATCTTAAGATACATTGTAAGCCACGTTCATATCATATTATTTATTCTAAATTAATTCCGATCGTGTAAATTCGTTTCAATATGAAACGAATGTAGACTAAATATAATTGAATATAAAAACTCATTCCCTTATTCACCTAGAAACTTCTTAGAAAAAAGTAAATTGTATAAATAGAGTGGAAATAGTGTAGTGTCTTTGTGCATGTACTAAATTGTGAATATTAGTTTACTTTCACATGCATACACGAGAAGATAAGAATTACGTAATAACTTGTATATTCCTAAAAAAACGGTATTTTTGGAATTTGAGATAGTATGTATTGATCGTAGTGTCTTTCTTGTTTATTGCTACATAACGTTATACATATATTTCTTTATCTTAAATATTGTTTGAATATGACCGCATTTATCAATTGATAACATTGGTTACTGGTAGAAATTTTGTTATTCTTTATAAATGATCGAGTGCATTTCATTCTCCACTTTGGTTCATTATATAACCCGTGCAAACATATACAGCTATGAGTAAACCTAAGTTAAAAGGTTCGTTGATAATCTAAATTTTACGATTTTACTATATCATACTATATATTCCAAACGAAAAAAAGTAATCACATGTAGTGACAAGTAGCATTTAAAGTGAAACTTTTAGACTTAGTTAAATGTAATTAGTGGTTTTTTTTGGTAATGGTTGATATATAAATGCGGTGGGTTTTTTTTTTTACTTAAAGAAAACATCGCAAATGAATGTATCTCTGCTAAGAGAAGAAACGAGGATAAAATGCAACAATTTCTGAATGAAACAGCATTCCCATGAAGGATTTAGCACCGACATTTCTGACCCACTTCCCGGTTACTACTACCCCCCCCCCCACACACACACACGACCAAAAAATAAAATGAACAACCCACCCAACCCATCAAAGAAAACATCTAAAATTTCTCCCCCAAAAATATAGTTTATTTCGTGGAGGGATAGGACAAATCATCCAGTCATTATATAATTGAGTATTTATTTAGTATTTATTTCAGTTGAAGATATTAGTGATTCTTGCGCATGAATAATTTAATTATCATCTGTGCACTAGCAATAACTATACCTGCTATCCATCTGCGCGTGCGACCAGATAATCTAAACAAATCTTTACCATTGAAAGAAAGTAATTTAAGAAATATATGTATGTTTTGATAGTTCTAAATTAAAGTGAAAAAGGTCTTAATGATACGTGTATTCTGGTATTTTTGTTCAACTTTAATGTGCATAAAATTTATTTCAATACAAAACATAAACTGTCGCCATGTTAAGTTTGTTCCTAAGACATCGATTTACCTGTCTTAAAGTTAAGACATAACTTAGGAATTTCATAAGATAAGACTAGAATAGTGAAACGGATAAGTAATGAACTTAGGAAAAAGTTCTTTCCTAAGATATAACTTAGTCCTAAATATGCTTTGTGAAACGGACCCCAGGAATATAAACTTGAAAAGCACATGATCAAATCAACTGAAAAAAAAACAAACTTTTATCTTTACAAATTTGACCACGTGACCACCAAAGAACTTTATACCAATAATATTTATTTCACTGTGAGACAATTAACCTGAGTAAGGTTTACCTACATGCATTTGAAATCACTTGAATCACTTGCGCTTTCAGCTGTTAGCAAACAACTTTTTTTCTATATATTTAACATTAGTCTGTTATAAGTATTTGATTTATTCTTTTTGACATAAAATAAATGAATATTTCTTTAAATGGATTTTATTACATGCAATTCCATCATGCTTTTATGCAGTTATCGAATTTCTTAGAAATAAAGTTATTGTAATACAACACCTGAGTTTCAAATAAATTTAATTTTTTTGAAACTCAGGTGTTGTATTACAATAACTTTATTTCTAAGAAATTCGATAACTGCCTAAAAGCATGTATTTCCATAACTTTAATATGCAGGGTGTCCCATAATATCTAATACCATTTGTAATTCATATGAATTAATTAATGTTTGACCAAATATTGTAAACTGTGACTACAACAAAAAGTAAAATACATATAGTTTGAATTTTAAATAAAAAAGTTTATGAAAAAAACTTGCCTCACATTGAATTATGATGTCTCAATATTGCATCATATTTCTTTGGTTGAATTGAATTTTATTTAAGATGAGCCGGACAAGAGTGAAGGCATCTTCCATGCATAATCTGTATTTTAAAACACAAACTTGAGAAATACTAGTACTTAAACTATTATGAACTAGAACTCTCCTAAGGGGACTAATACCCCGGTAAGGTTAATTTCAAATGGGACAACTAATTGAATTGAAAAATAAATGTTTGGAACACATACAAATAAAGAAAAATATAGAACTGTAAAAAAAATAAAAAAGTCAACAAAGAAAAATTAAAATAAAAGTTGTCAGAATTTCACTGTAAATGCATAAATTTAACAGTAATACATTTACAAATTTATGTATCTGGTGATATTTTTTTTTTCAAAATTGAATTGATTTAAAGGAAAACCAACAAAATGACAATAATCCCCTCCTTTGCAATAAATGGAAATACCGGTAGCCAAGCAATGCTCTTGTGTTGATAAAACTTTGAATATGAATATCTTTCTAATAGGAGTCTTGACAGATGCAATTAGTTCTTTCAAATTTTCCTCAATTTTCCCTATGGTACAATGGAACTCCATATCAGAAAATTGATCCCATAGGACTATGGTTTTCTTTGCTCAGCTTATTAAATTCAATAAACTCCCAAAACATTACCATAATTGCCATACTATGTAAAAATATGTAAAAAAAAAAAATATGTTTTAATATTGTTTTAGTGTTGTAATAGTGTATTGTGATAGTGTTTTAATACTATTAATTAATTAATAAAATCTATAAGGATTGTCTCCCTTACTTTTCAACAGCAATGTACGATATTTATAGAATAAGGAAAATGAAAACTCTCATAAAATCATGAATCTTCTCTGATCTAAAAAAAAATTGCAGGTGCACATCTTCAGATGGTGATCAACATATGGAAAAATTTTCAGACTGCTCAATGCAATAGTAAAAATTCTATAAGGGGGACAATGTTGCGTCTACAGACAGAAGGACAAACGGACAGACAGACAGACGGACAGGGTGAAACCAATATACCCCCTAAACTTCGTTTGCGGGGGTATAAATAAAAACACTTTGAGGAAAAACAACTCAAAAAGCAATAGGTTCTTTAAATAGTGAGATCATTTGAGAAAATATGATCCGTACAATGATTGTTGTGAGGAATTTTCCTCATCCAATTGACAATGTCATTAATAAAAAAAGGATATTAGACGCACTCTCCTTTATGTTATTTTTTTTTTAAATGCTTAATTTGTCAAAAACTTACGTTCGTGAAATTTGTTGTGTGAAAATTTGCATTATATACAGTAATGTATATTCCTTTTATAATTTGTAAAATTAATTCGTTCAAAAGTTATTTAAAGAGTAAATGATAGCAGATATTCCGAGACACCCTTTATTTTGGGATATCTTGTTTATTTCATTCAATGACATACATCTTAAAATCATATATGAATGGTACCTTAGAAATTACTGTGCACTAACTTCAATTTCTTTCGATTCAAATTTCAAATATCATAAATCATATAAATATAACAATTTTCGACAAAAACTTGTAATTCCTTTCATTATATCCAGAGGAATAATTAAACAGTTTATAGATATATAACTTACATTTATCGATGGCGTAGTAAACTTTTTGTGAAATGCTACACCTGTACCATCATAATACTATTGTAACAAAGGTTTGCATTTTTCGTTGTGAAAATAAGCTTAATATATAACATATCAATCTTTTACATTCAGCAATTCCTGAAGTTTCTGTAAAGTATGCAGTCACTTGGGTTTTTTCGGAAGTTGTACCATACCAATGTGGGAATATCACAGCAAAATTTAATGATTCAAAAGAAATACTAGAGGAGACATTTGCATCCGTGTGCAACACAATTAATGGGACTATCTTTTTCACGTATTCTACGCTGGCCTTTACGGTATATATTTTTTAATGTCTTGGGCTTTCATTTCAACCTATGAATGACTGTTTAATATACTTTTTTTCAGGACACCCCTGAATTATTTGTGATTTTTTTATTTAGGTCTATACTAGTATCCAAACAAACATTTATTTTAACCTAATTCTGACGATAACAAGCTTTGTTTTTGCTTTTTTGTTTTGTTTTGTTTTTTTTTTTTTTTTAATACATCCTGAATCCTTTTGCAAAACAAGACTGATATCTAATTACTCAGGTAACAATATTAATCACGAAATTCATAAAGGATATGAAAATATCTTTTGTGATTTGGAAGAGACTGAATGACGAAAATAGGCCACAATGACTGACAAGAAAACCTAAGGACAATATTAAGATGCAATGCTTCAGATATATACAAAATTGATGATTAAAAAGGGGTAGGGGAAATATACATTATATATGTAAATATCTTAAATAATCACGTCTGACTCTTATTCTGTGCTAGTTGTACATAACTACAAAAACTAAAGTTCAATTGGAAATATTAATGAAATTGAAAAAAACAGATAAGAATTAAACTTAAAAATGTGAAAAATATGATTAAAACAAAAATAAATTAGGTTGGTATTGTTTATTTTCTTCATAATTTATTCAGAACGCCAACCATGCAAAAGTATCTCATAATTAGAAAAAGAATGAGTATGATTTAGACCTTTGAGGGTTCATTAACATGACACATTTATTCATTATGACAAAAGAACTGTTTTTGTTTATTGGTTTTTTTTTTTTAGATTACTGCAACATTTACTGCAAAATACAACAATTTCTCAAACTGGAATGTACTTGAAAAGTGTAAAACTTTGACAATCAAATCGTTTACAAAACTCCCAGTCATTAAGACAATATTTGACAATGTATCTTGCAATGACTCACACCTAAATCACACGATTTTGAAAGAGTTTCGTATTGAAGACAGTCATGAGCAATGTTCAAATGGAATGGAAATTCACAACGTGACAAGAACATCTGGTGGAACATTTGGTGTCTATTGTGGTAATTCCATCAACATCATCTCTCTCTCTCTCTCTCTCTCTCTCTCTCTCTCTCTCTCTCTCTCTCTCTCTTATACAAAATCTTACATATACACGTGAGTTAAAGTGTGCAATGACAATGTATCACAACATTTATTTTGGTGATTGAATTTATGTTACTTAGTTTGGTACTATCTAAGTTAACATCAGTTCTATATAAGAATCAATAATTTATAAAAGGGTCTGGCCACGCATAGTAACCATTTTTTTTTTATATTTCATTCATGGACACACCTAGGTGATAAACGCAAAAAGACACTAAAAGTTGGGTGCTGGGAGTAACCGTTGCCATGGTAACTAAGTCTAAAGATGGAAAATTAGCAAAAATTACCTACTTTGAAGCCATAGTAGAAGGTTTTGCCAACTAATGTAAACTATCAAAGACATAAAACAATCATGGTTCTATTGTCAATTCTAATTTTATAGAACAAAATTGATGGAAAAATCAATACTTTTAAAATCTTACCATGGAAACCGTTAGACATTTTTGAAATTGGTCTTTCGCATGTTTTTATTAGCTGAAAAGGGAAATTATTATTTTCATATCCTTAACAATGTCCATGCGAAACAAATTTCATTTATGAAAATTGACACCCGTTGCTATGGTAACAAGGCCAAGAAATAAAAAAAAATTGAAAAATTGAAGACGATTTTGAAATACAGTAAATCCTAAATTTAGACATTTTTAGCATATGCTTTTTAGTGGAACTTGTAAAGCTATTCCTCAAGTGTAACTGTATACCATAAAAACTTAACAAAAAAGCTTTGTTGCTATGGAAATGAAAATTGCGTTGAAAATCACAGAGAAATTCTTACTTTTAGAAAAGTCCATAGCAACGGCAATTATTTTCGGCAAATCTCAGATTTGTTTCAAATTGCTTTCAAGATATACTTGATTTTTTCTCAACAATTCATATAATTGATCTATACTTTATATATATGTAATACCCATTCAAAAATGCCTCAAATTAATAGAAAATACCTAATTTTTCAGTTTGTTACCAAAGAACCGGTTCTAAATTTTTATTTAAAAAATCTTAAATAAAAAAAACCTTAATAGTACAAATATGTGCCCCAAAAACTCAAAATCTGCAATTATTAATCAAATTAATGAAAAAATCATATTTTGAAATTTCTCTTTAGTTACAGTGGAAACATTTTTGAAAATATGTGTTTCTCCATAATTTTTTTTTCTTGAAAAAATGACAATTTTGTTTAATAATATATTCTTCTCTAATTTAAAGCCCCAAATTGTGCATATTAATCACAGTAAGTTCTCAAATTAGCATCAAAATGTCATTTTTACATCTTTACGCTCTGTTACAATGTCAACGGAGCACATAGCAACAAATGAATGGTGTTAGGCTTTTTTACTCATCAAAACCTATCAAATTGTAAAGTATGAAGAAAATCCGTGACTATGCGTGACCACCGAATATTGATTCTTACATAGAAATGATCTTAATAAAATTAATTACTATATACATGTACAGTCTTTTAAAGTTTTTTTTAACACCAAGTAAATAGAGAAACATTGATTTGTCATAATATAGAAATGGAATCTATTTTCAATAGAATTAAGGTGTAATACTAGACTCTTTACATATATGATATCATTAAAACAAGAATTTATTGTAAGAAGTTCGTTATACAGCTTCTTTTTTTCTCCTTTACAAAATTGATACATTACACATAAAAAACGACAGTTAAACTGTAAAATGAAACATCAAAGATATATTTCATTTCAAGACAGTCTAACAGCTTCCCTTTACTTTTAGACTTATTTAAAATATTGGCAATTTATTGTGCTTTTTTTTATTGGGAAATATGGTAATGAATATAAAACAAAACAGCTTTAAACTAGGACCTAATCATTAACTGTATAGAGAATCCATTGTGTTTAGAAGCTCATAAAATGTTAAGATTATGTTAATTAGAAGCAAAACCTAAACGTATAGGTTCTGTGATTTTTATTGCTTTGCTTTTTTAACATCATATTTTGTGACCCGTGCATGCACGGATAGACATTGAATATAATATCGGACATTTACGAAATAAATGTATGCATCGACACACCGTATTGTTGACATTTACACAACTAAGCTTTAAGCCTACAATAATGTTATTAATTTCACTACACTCTGCTTAATTAGAATAACCTGTGTCTCGGAACAGACTTTCATCATAGTTAAGACTTGCAGAATCGCTCCGAAACGATTTTGGAGAAAACTAATGAAGCTGCATTGAAAATAACAGTTACATTTTTCATAACAAACTATTTTGAAGCTGTAAATACCTTTCATCTAAAAACTTAATTCATATTAATGAAGAATTCAAAACCTATTTTCACCTACGCTTTCTACTCGCTTCGAATTTACACACCATGTTGACATTCGGAACTTTCGGGATTTTTCATATTAAATGCATTGAGTTAGAGTTATCTCCTGTATTTCCTTTGTCACAGAATTTGTGACTTTTTAATCAAAATAAACACGTATTTGTAATACCGTTTCTGAGTTTATCCAGCAAATATGATATTGTAAATACATAAACTTAAGAGCCTCCCGTGATTTAGCGTGAATGCAATGCGCATGCGCAAGATTGTAAAATCCAGATGATTTCCGGATTTTTTAAAGGGATTTTCGTTGAATATTAACTAGCGAAGCTTGACTGAGAAAAAATAAAAACAAATTGGTAATCTTCAGGTACCAATTATGTTTAAAATATGGAAAACAAAAGACAGCACTCTTCCGATTTCTCGGTATTAAAGCTAAAAAATTCGAGTCTATTATTTTAATATAGTAGTATAGATAATAGAGCAACGTGTTTTACATCTTGTCCTCTCAATGTCATATGTTAAAAAAGCTGGTTATAAATCTCATATTTTTTCTGTGTCTTACGAATGAAATACATGTACAACCATAACGCCTACAGCGTTATGTATTACTAGTATGTTATTGAATTCCTCTTTGAATAATATTAATTAAGCATAGGTATCAAGTTTAAACTTTATGTGCTTTTAAAACAAATCCATATATTCCGGTTTAAAAATATCTAAAAAATTATGACGACACAAAAAGATCTAGTATCAAAACGACACTTTGAATTATTTCTATATCTTGACATAAATATGCGTGACTTACTTGACAGTAAAATTTAAATTTAAATAAAATTGACAGTGTTAAATTTACGTCCAGATCAAAGGTGGCAATTTTTATAATTAAACATATACATGAACAACATGACTCGAAAGGGTTAGTGTAGATGTTGAAAATAAATTCAGTGTCAATTTGATAAAGTAACGACGTAAGAGGTCAAATGTATTAATTTTACAAAACAGATACATTTTCCATATACTATAATTTCATAATTTGTGAGCAAAAAGGGTAGAAAATCAAATGACTTGCAAATGATTATATGTGTGAACAATTGCTCTGCAATATGTCACCAATAATTTCCAGAAAGCTACATTTATGCAGTTACACCGGCAAATTTGAAGTTCGTTTCACTCATATTATTTGAGTCAAACAATGCTTGAGCTCTTATATTGACATTATTTCGAGTATACTTATAACGAGGGACCATTACAAAATTGATGAAAATTTAATTATATTGCAACATGACACTTATCTAATGATATAAATTGCAATTCGTCATTTTAAATCTTGTTCAAAATCCGACAATCCTTGTTACATAATTGTACTATAGTATAGAACTCACTTTTTATTTGAGAAAACTAGGTTTAAGGTAAAAAGTTTGAATTTGTTTTTCTCAAAATTTCATACAACATAAATCTGTCTTAAACTGAGCAATTTGCGTTCTTCGAAACATTATGCAGTATTACTGTATTACATGAAAATAGAAATTGAAAAAAAAATTGCTTAACACGAATGTATTTGTGTATTTATCATTTTATATTGTTTTGATTTTACAGATTTTATTGTGGCTAAGACAACTACAGAAATGACTGAAGATGTAAATAACACAAGCATTTTGAGCATTCTGAAACGCAACACTTCTGTCACTGAAACTACAAAATTCAACATAACTAAGAAAGCGGGTCTTGCATTAAGATCAAGTACGTTCAAGTGTTATAATACATTATGGTGCTAAAAGATACAGAGAAAGTTTAGTTGAAATAAAAGAAGATTTTTAAAATATTGATCAAAAATGCTCTCTCTCTCTCTTTCTCTCTTTCTCTCTCTCTCTCTCTCTCTCTCTCTCTCTCTCTCTCTCTCTCTCTCTCTCTCTGCATTCTTGTAATAGCAAACATATGCTTTTTGCATCTACAGATATAAAACATGAATATGAATTTGTGATGCTCATACTTTAATATAGAAAATTACAAAATATCAATTATTTGTTAAACGTTAAGAAAAAAAAATGTTTTTTTTTTTCATTCTAGTAATTTATATCGCTGCTGCTGCTGCTGGTATAGTGATTCTGATCGCCGTTATAATCATCGGCTTTGTTTGCCATCAAAAACGGTATTTTACAATTATATTACAACTTTATAATGTTTTTAATCATTTTGTTACGAAATGCTCATTCAATTCACAAGTTTACTAAACATCAACCTAAATCAATTATCTTTGTTTACTATTAACTCCAAGGAAAAACAAACCAGTAGAAATAAAAATGAAATACAAAGTAAAACACCAAGGCTACAACTGTGGATTTAAAGGAGAGATGATAAATAACGAACTTTATAAAAGCGCTGATGAAGTAATTGATTGTCAGAAGGATGAAGATGTCACACAATCTTCATTGGAAAGTTATTCAGCAGCACCATATTACAATTTGAAGATGACCTACTCAAAGCTGGAACCGAATGAGGATCTATACTCATATGCGTCTAAATTTTAAAGATATAACAAACAAGTTTAAGATTATTGAAAGGTTGAGTTTTAGAGTGAACGAGCGACAAGTGAAAACCCGATACCACAGTGAAATGAAGCTACATGTATAGACATTAGATTAACAAGTTTGATCCTTCTTGTCAGTATGCTTTAGTTGACAAATCGTCATGAAAACAAAAGGGGTACAAATACTTAAATAATGTTTTCATGTTTTTTGGACATTTTTTGACGTTACGGTGATAATTATGCATCATTTTATTTACTTTTCACCTGAACAATGTATTTTTTCTCTCTATTGAATGCATGCATACATGTAGTTGTCTAAAAAATCATTAAGCTTCGATGACATTCTAAAATTGTACCAAGTTTTTCCCTTTCACCCCATTGCTTTGGTAGAAAAAAAACTTTGTTGAGAAATCAATGTAAAAAAAAATAATGTTTATGTCAAAAGTGTACAATATATTAGAATATAAAACACTGATTTGTTGGGTAAGGCATAACAACGGCTATTCAAGCAACTAAAACAGATCCGTTCTATACTCAGTAAAGCATGATTATTTGGAAGTAAAGTTCAAAAGAGCGGGACCTTTGTTATACCATTTTTCAGGTCAAACACTTGCCCTATATTAGTTTGCATCTACTTTTAGTAATAAAAAACATAAGTTGAGATGTGAAACAACTATCATGACGGAAATTCTATAAAAACTGGTTAACCTATATGTGTCATATAGATAGCGTATGTTAATCTATGTTTATGGAGAAATGTGTTAATGAGACCAGTGATGAGCCTGTCGACGCCGGGTCAGAAATATAAATAAAATGCTACTACTGACCACAGTGCGTCAGATTATTAGTAGGCACTTGATCGCATTTACCTTTTAGGAGGAGAATATGTTGTAGCGCAGGGTCCGTGCTTATAAAAAAGGGGTGCGGGAAACACAGCTCTCCAGTAGTCATCTGGAAGCTGTCTTTCTGCCTCCTCTTTTTATACAGGTAAGATAAATTATAACGCTTGCGCGCATTCTCAAAAGTAAAGTTAATAGATTCAGAGGGTTCCACTAATATTTTATTTTCCGAGATTTTTGTAATAAATATATTAATGTTGATTTTCATTATAATAATCATTGATATTTATTGTCAAAATGTCATATTAAATTGTTATATCTAAATAAAAGAGTAGTTATCTGGAAGCTGTCTTTCTGTTTCCTCTTTTTATACAGTCTGGGACACGGGCTACTCCCCATGTAGAGGAGCAGACATTCCGGAAACACCTTGGCTAGGGCATCCGCCAGGTTTGGGCATGTTGGAACAAAGATCTCGAGAATCTAAAAAATAAATATTATGACACTCCATATAACCCCTAGTGGACTTTTATAAAATAGTACTGGAGTCGTTATGATATTATAGGAATTCTGATAAATCATTATATAAAAAGATGTCGATCACAAAACTGATTTAACAGTTATATATAATATGTAGTTTTGTTATTGATCTAAAACCTGAAATCACACATTTACACAAACACTCTTACTTCAAATGCCCGTAGTACAATCGTTTTAAAATCTGATTACACAGTAAGCATGCTTATTTAGATTTAAAACACATGCAATTATAAGATGTGCATCTGCAAATAAAAAAATACAAACTTAACATTTTATACATGGATGTATGTACAAGAAGGACCATACATAGTCGTTTGTATTGTGTTACCAGTTTAGTTAATATTCCAGAAAAGTCTTAAAAACCTGCGACATTTATCCTATGCCAATTTATTATAGTTTCGTTCATATGGCGATATAAAATCAATGATGAATAATGCTATGTGCGAAGTGATCCGTCCGGCTCATAAGAGGAAATGGTGTCTATCTAGTGCAAAATCGCTCAGCTGTATATTGTTACACATCCCTGTGTTCGAGCTACACGTGCAGTTCATAAAGGTTTACACCACAACTCTTCTGGTTTAAATGAAGGCACTTTATTATTTTTTGTTTTTGATCGAATCAACTGGTAAGTATTTCGTCTCGAATTTTTACATTTACAAAAATGCGTATTAATTATATGTAATCATCATAGTTGTATTTTTAATTATTTCTGGTACTCTTTTACAGGTTTTGCCGGTTGTTGCTCTATTGAGAATATCAACAATGTTGTAGAGAACGCCAATGTTTCTTGTTCAGAAAATTTGTGTACAGCTCAGTGTTACCGTGATTTTATATTCCCTACTGGTCTCAAAGATGTGTCATATAATTGTACGGATGGGGTATGGACACCCTCGTTATCATCATGCAAGCGTAAGTTGATTTATATTTTCATCTATTAGTCCTATTTTTTTCAAAATCTTATTTCCGGGTCTGTGCTATTTTGCTACAGTATCAGTTTTACATGTAAATGTCTGTCACAGATGAATTAAAAATAACCCTTTGAATTGAAAAAGGTGTGTCTTTGTCATGTAACGAAACTGTGAATCCTTAAAACCATAATATGGATTTTATGTGTGGGTTTATTTATCTTTAGCCCATTGGTATTATATTTACCAAAAAAAATGTTCAATATTTATTTACATATTTCCTCAATGTGAATTGTTCAAAACCAGTGTAACTTCCGTGTCGGTATTAGGAACGGTTAAGTATCGAACTTTGAATTCTGTAATAAATAAGGACCTTTTATTTTTTAATGATTTTTGGTAATGATACGGTAATGTTTACCATTTTTGTGTCGTCGGGCCAATCTGTTTATATTTTTCTTCATCGACAGCCGATTTCTTTATTCCAACCAGTCGTTGTATATTATCCGTCGAGCAACCGTGTATCATCGTTCATGTATCATCATTTGTTATAGCTGTCGTTGGTCGATCGAAATTTGAGGTTTAATTCCGGATCTTAAAATGTCGGCCGACAGACGCCAGTGTTCGACCGAAAATTTATTGAGGGTCAACACTGGTCTATAGGCCGATTTTGATAAATAAACTGACGGACGGCTAACTAAATATGGCTTATTTAATACATACATCATGTATCGCTTTCAAAGCCGACGATACAAAAAAAATTGTCATCGCTCAACAATTGGCTGCAATGTGACCCGGGCAATTAACGTCAGGCGAAAAGTGCAGAACAAGTTAATCATGTATTGCGGGCAGATACCTTAAATCGGATATTGTTTGGTTAATACAAAAATGTTCATAAACAAAATGGAACAATTTAATGCGATTTGAGTTTTTATGGAAAAAAAACAACGTTCCACAACCGGGTGTCCAGAAATTACCTCACCTGTGTGGTTAGATGGGTGACTAATTACATGTAACATCATGGTGGAAAGTGTAAGGCGAGTTAACTATCGGGCAGATACCTTGTCAACTTTTGTTAAAAATGGATGCACTAGCGTTTATTTTAATTTCATACATTTTTATACCACGACAGATTGGTAGTAATCTGAGACACTTTGTAAACAATGAACAGATAGCTTTCTACGTCTATATGAATAAATGATGTGTGCATAAAACTTTGCGTCGGTTGACAATGGTTTTCTCGGAGTGTCAATTTCTACTATTACCCTCCCAAACAGGCTCTATTTATATAATGTAAAACAGATTGTAAAACAGTTTATATATTGAATATAATACCAAATATAATGAGGAGACCACTACGTTTAATGTTTAATCCTCATATAAGACAGTCCCGGCGTTCCATTTATATAGTCTTTTTATTGTTTTGAATTTTGCTTTACGATTTATTTTAACATTTTCTTTAATTTTATACCAGGTCTGCCTGTAGTTTCTATTACATATTCAGCACAGTGGAATTTTACCGAATTTCTACCTTCAAAATGTGATAATATTTCTAAACGACTTGATGATCTAGAAGAAGAGATGGTGGGAATATTTGCCAACAAGTGCCAAGAACTAAAAGGGATTTATGCTTCAGTCCACTTTAACTATTCGTTTTTGGCATTTACGGTATATATACAATGTAAATGTATCTTCCTTTACGCATACATTTTTCTTGTTTGATGATATCAATTAATATTTGCATTTCCATTGTTCTTTCCCACTGTAAGCCCATACGGAGGAGCTGCAATTATTTCTCTATAATCGCAATTGCTCTGTCAGTATACTATGACGTCATAAAGGTGTAACGTTATATATACTTTTCATGACGTTATAGATTTAAACCACTATACGATATACATCATGTGTTTTTCTCCAACTCCATTAAAATTGACGTATTTACATGTAATATTAAAACATGTTTTAGATAACATTTTAAAGGAATTACTGTTATAACATATCATTGATTCTGCTAACAAATCTATGTGAATTAAAAAGATACATTACAGTCTGAATGTTTACTTTTGATGTAATAGCTAAATGTCAAGGTCTAGTCTAATACAGGGTATTTGCGAGTGGTAAAATGCAAATATAAGTAATAAACAACGAGTATTTAGTGAACATGGCGTTATGAATAGCAACTGCTCTGCTGGCATATTTTCCATGATGCGCTAGCGCACATCATAGAATATGCCAACAGAGCAATTGCTATTCATAACGCCATGTTCACTAAATAACGTTGTTTATTTCTTAAATATATCGCACATTAATTCCTAAAGACATGTTTAATATATAAGAATTATAACACAATAATTTTATTGCCCATAATGCAGTGTAGCCTCTTGGAAAATTATGACTTCAAACAGGATTTGATAGACCTTTTTTCCGCACTAATCGACTTTAAAGTAGTCTTTGTCAAAACATGAGCTGATGGAAAATTAACATTTCTAATTTTAGAAATGTAAATGTACAAAATCATAGGCGGTTAAAATAATCAGATATATATTCTGTTAATGATCTGTTCATGATAATTGATAAATCTAAAAAAATGCATTACGTTTTTGATGGTTCAAAACAGAAATTGTCACAAAAGGTCATAAGTCAAGAATAAGGGGTAGGGATGATTTCTATTGTTTCTCTTAAATGCCAAGAAAATTGCCATGAAAATGTTAAAGGTTATAAAGTACATTTTAAGGTTGATATATGAAATTTTGTTTAAAAAATTCATTGACATTTTTTATGTACCTCATTTTGTTCAAATTTAGAATCAAAAACTTCAAAATGTGAAGTGCTGAATTCAGCAATATATTGATAAAATTATAATATTGCTCTGTAAAAAAAGCCAAAGTTGTTAACAATTTTGAAATTTGTTTTCGTTCTTAAAATTAATGAATATAATTTATAAATAAATTCCTTCAAATAAAATAATTATTGCAGACAATTCAAATTGTTTAAAAAAAATCAAAATGTTAGAAAAAGGGTGTAATTCCTTTCAAAATATCTCCCTTTGAAGGTAAGAAAGTAGTTATGAAAATGATATATGTTGTAGTGGACATCTTAATGTAAATGTGTTAAAAAAAGCGAAAAAATTCATTGACAAATTTTTTTACACTACAATCCCCTCTTCACCCTTTATACCGATGTACGTAATTAAATGGTATTTTATGAATTGAATAACATAAACAAATTATGAAACACGACAAACTTTTTGACATGGAATTCAAAATCGTTGAAGGGATTTTTAAAAGTATTCATCATTATCAAAGTTTGTGTTTAAAGTATCAATATACCCTTGAATTTTTTAATCAATTATTCATAAACATGAGTAAAGCATGTACATTATTATTTACTGTCGATAAAAACGTTGTAGAAAAGACAGCCAATTTACCATATATGTAAGAGTGCCTTGTTATATGCAGTGTATGTGGAATTCTAAGTCAGTCCGTACAAATTCCTGGATTTTGTGCTCTAAATGTACATATTGTAGTTTTCGTTTTAATCGATAAACTTGAGAACAAATAACAAAAGTATAAAAACGACATAAATAACAATGTAAATATTACTTATAATTGTTACTTGAATTAAAAACATAAAAAGCATCTGAAACAATTTGTTTAATAAAACAAAATGCGTACATTCTTACGCCGACAGCTAGGTTATGCGTTAGATTGGCGTGTAGATTCCTGGTTTGTCATGCATGCATGAATTACAATCAATTTCTGTAAGAAATAGATGTACTATTAAGTAGATGTAAACATAAATTTATAAATGTTCGTACGTGCATTTTAAAAATATGTGTTTGAATTACATCACTTTAAATAATTGGTCAGATACAAAAATTGTAATGGTTTAATATTAAATGCGTGTCAACGTGTTTTATTAGAGATAAGGATTCAGTTTTAAAAAAAGTCGTTTGAAAAATCGTAGAAAATAATAAATAAGAACTTCGTATCCATGAACAAACGGTCACAACATTAAATGTTTTATCAGTTAAAGGCTTAAAAACCAATGTTGAATACGTTTTATGAGAAAAAAAAACCGAAAGTTCCTAAACATTTATGAAAATAAATGAGTTATCCTTAATAAGAACAAGAAAAAGAACAAATCCGTGCACATGCAATTTCCTTACTAATATGATTAAAAACTTGTCGTAAAAATTACTTTTTTTTTCTTTTCCAGGTAAACACACACTTTTCAGCTGTGTATCGAAATTACACAACCAGGAAGGTTCTTAACACTTGTATTAGCTTTACCACCATTGCAGTTTCAAATCTTCCAATCTTCAGAACGATGTTTGACAATGTTACTTGCACAGGTTCAAACTCAAGCAAAACGGTTCCGAAAGTTTATACACATGATAAACTTGAATCCTGCTTAAATGGTACGGAAGTCCACGCTGTGACAAGTTCTGAAACCGGCGAAATTGAACAATACTGTGGTAAAAAAAAGTTTCCTCTCTCTCTCTCTCACTTTCTCTCTCTCTCAATTATATATCAAGATGGATTAACATTTAACACAATTTATAATTTGATTGATTTATTTACTTTCCTAAGAGGAGCTTATGTAAGTAATCATTTTTCGGTTAGATTATAGAGACATATTGACATCCAATACAAGTCCAGATATCGCTATTGAAGAAACAACTTTAAGTTCTCGGGAAACCTCAACTTTTATATTTGAAGCTTTGTTTATTTCCAAAGATAATCTAAAAATAGAATCAAGTACGTATGCAAATTCCCAATAATTAAAAGTAGATGCTAAACGATTTTTTTGTTAAAATCATTTGATCAAATTTTTTAAAATGAAATCGAATAATGAGGCTTTATTTTAGCAACGTGTTTTTGTTCTTTTCTAGTTATTTACATCGCCGCAACAGCTAGCGGAGTTCTTTTGATTTCCGTCATAATCATAATGGTAGTTTGCGTTCAAAAAAGGTCTGGTATTTTATAGTTTTTCAAACCTTTTATAAAATTCGCAAAAAAATCTGTTAACTTACACTCATGTCACATTATTTTGTACAGAGTAAAATCTCCGAAAAACCTGCCAGCAGTAGACACTAAAGTATACGACAATAGCTTTAAAGGAGAGTTGATTGAAAACGAACTTTACCAAAGTGCCGATAATGCAATTGACTCTACCGGCTATACTGACAATACAAAAATCAATATGAGTGTTCCTTCAGCAGCACCTAGCTTTAAAGGAGAGTTGATTGAAAATGAACTTTACCAAAGTGCAGATAATGCTATTGACTCTACCGCCAATGAGGTCAACTTAAAAGTCAATATGAGTGTTTCTTCAGCAGCACCTAATTGTAAAGACCTAACACAAACAGAACAGGAATTGGAACAAGACCAGTGCTCGTATCCGTCTAAATGTAAAGAGACTAATCTTAGTGTTGATGGGTTTAAGGATGAGGAAATAGACAAATTGTATTCTAACACCGCCCAAAGAGGACACCAAAAGACACTCAACTTTGATCCTGACAGTGATTGTCAGTATGCTGTTGTAAGGGAATAATACAGACATATGACAGAGAGCGACTTAAAACGTTAGCAGCGCCTTGATATGAAAAAAAAAAATTCCTGAAGTGGCCATTAAAAATAACGCATCTTATTAGCTGCAATCTGCTTCACCATACATGGAACAATATACAGCTCCAATGAATGTTATAATCGCAAATTACATAAAGATATGTAGCTTAAAAAATTGAAAAAAGTTTTACTTTTGCTGTTTGTAATTAAATGTCACTCTTTGGTTGGTTTTAAATTTGAATCATTTGACAACATTGTTTTAACCAGATTTGTTATCTATCATATGCTGGAAACAAATGTTAAGTGTATTTTTTTTTAATGAGAGATGTATTCTACCGAAATACCTGTTCGAACCCTATCGCTACTTTATGTATGCTGTTGTTCATAGAACATGTCAAACAGTTGTGTTAATGTGGGCTAAACCTATCCCTATTAAGTATTTCAAACTTATTAGACAAAATGCTCATTATATATTGAAGTTATCCTGTTAATCATTTTGTTTCTTTTTTCTTTATCATATTATTGTAGCTAGAAATAAATCATTGGTATGTAGACAAAATATTACGGTAACATTGCATTTCTGCACTTTCAGTTTGCGAAAATTAATGTGTACTTAAGATATTTATTGTACAAACAATCCAATGTAAATGTATGCAGGTTGAAACAATGATTTGAGAGGCTCGTTGTAATACATAATAAAATTAGTCATGTCATTTCAAAATACGTTTATGTTATATCAATTTCAAGAGGACTCTCAATACAATTTTAGACAGTATATAAGCAAAAATATAAATACAAAAACACGTATGTAATATCTTATGTATACATGTATACGTATGTAAGTCTGACATTTTATTTGTGAGCTCTTTTAGTGAACTTTTAAAGAAGCATCTCAGAAAATGTATTAATTTGATATCTGTATGATTGTATCATTCCATTAATGAGGATTTGTGACGCTGCCAAACTTAAAATATTCACAATAATATTTTCACATTGTACTTAAGTTTTTTTTTAAACCTAGCTAATTATAAGATATAAAAATGAACTTATTTAGATTATTTTTTCTTCATTTTAAAAGCACCGATTTGGTATTATACATGTACATACATATACATCATTGCAAAAATTATGATGCGCTTTCCTACTAGCCTAGATTATAAAATTACTTCCTACAGGAAGACTGCTTTTAAACTTACTATTTTTCCGGAAAACGAACTATGTTAGAATCCTTAAAAAGGCTTCCGTTGAACCATATTTAGCTGAATAATGAAGATCCATCCCCCGATATTGATTATTAAATGAGATTAAGGAAAAACAATGAGTACTTATACTACAAAATACACCACACAATATTTATTTAATGAATGCTTTAACTAGATGACAGTAAAACAAACTGGCCATGTTTTTTACCAGCCTTTTTTCTGTCACCTGTCTACACATTGCAATGATGTCCTTTGATTGAACTTCTTAACACACCGCTTAACACATAAATTAATTTATTTTTCTGTGGAAATCGATAAGCAAAATGTTACACATGTAGTTACGTCATTTGAACATCTTCAAACAACTAATTTTAGGCTCGTTGCATTTTAAGAGATTATCATCTTTATCTTCACAATAGATATCATGACCTTGGTTTAAGACATTGTATCTTACTTACATTTATCAATGACCTACAATGTGTGTTTTTAGGCAAATTGAAAGAGGAAGATACATAGGATTTTCCTTTATGCATATCCTTCGCCGTAACCACAAACCGAATTATACATTATGTGCAAATTAACAATAAAATAGTGTATTATAGTTTCATTCACAGAAAGAATTTATTTGTCATTCAGCCAACTGAAATGCGACTGAAAGGTAACTATAATAGGAAACTGAATCACATAGCCCTGCCATTTAGTCACTTTCCAGGCTTTTTTGAGTGAATGGTACAGCTTCTTCCTGTGATTGGAAAACCAAATAAGACAGAGCACTGTTAAAATATTCTACCCTCTATAACATTATCTCTTCAAATACCATTACGTGTAACCCGTGTACATAAAAAAAAAACAGCAGATCAAAAATTGAAGTAATCAATTATTTTTTTTTGCTTGCAATTATTAAAGGATCGATACTTTTGCGTGACTAAGTCATTATTTTTACCTCTGCATTCGTCACATTAACTGATTTACATGCATGACAACATTTTTAAAATTTTAACTTACGGTGGAACATTTAGTCAATGCGTTAAACAACATAAATGTTTAAAAATAATTAGTTCAGTTTAACGGACATTCCTAAGAATGTTTTTGTAATTGATTAAAATGTACTTTATTTTGAAATTGCTAATTTGTAACGATCTATATTAGGAGAAGTTACGTAGCTCAGAAGTCACAACTTATATTTAAACATAATATATTAGTTTCGTAAGCAATGCAATATTGCAAGGGCATGGTAACGTACATGACTGTATAAACTTTACTCACAATTTCTTCATTCTGTGGTGAATGACAAGTGCTGTGGATTCTGAAAACATTCCGTATTCAACGAAGTCAATATAAAGCCAAATATAATGAGGAGACCACTGCGTTTAATATTTAATCCTCATATAAGTCAGTCCCGGTGTTCTATTTGTATAGTCTATTGTTTTGATTTTGAGTGAAAATAATGTAAAAACCGTATGAGTATGCTTGACCTTTTTTATTAACATTTTCTTTAATTTCATACTAGGTCTGCCTGTAGTTTCTGTTACATATTCAGCACAGTGGAGTTTTGCCAAAATTCTACCTTCAAAATGTGATAATATCTCTACACGACTAGATGATCTAAAAGAAGAGATGGTGGGATATTTGCCAACAAGTGCCAATACCTAAAAGGGATTTATGCTACAGTCCACTTTAACTATTCGTTTTAGCATATACGATATATATACAATGTACATGTATCTTCCTTTACACATACATTTCTCTTGTTTGATTATATTTATACTATCAATTAATTTTGCACATCATTTCCTTAATACATGTTTCTTATGCAAATGTATAAAAATTATAAAACAATAATTTTATTGCCCAGAACATAGTGTAGCCTCTAGGAAAATGAACTTAAGGTGACTTTAATACCCATGCACTCAATGAAATGGTACATCGGTATTTTTACGAATTGAAATATATTAACAAAATATAACACACGACAAATTTTGTCATTAAATGATAAATCGTTTAAGGGATTTTAAAAGGATTCATCATTATTAAAATTTATGTTTAAATATACCCTTGGATTTTTAATTAATTGTCCATAGCCATGGGTAAAGCATGCAAATTATTATTTACTGTCGATGAAAACGTTACAGAAAAGGCACAGACAATTTACCGTATATGTCAAGAATGTAATGTAATATACATTGCATGTGGAAGTCTAAGTCAGTCCGTACAAATTCGTGGATTTCGTGCTTCAAGTGTACATATTGTAGTTTTCGTTTTAATCGATAAAAAGTAAACAACAAAAGTAAAAAAATACGACATCAAAAACGATGTAAAATTACTTATAAATATTACTTAAATCAAAAACATAAAAAAAGCATCTGAAACAGGGGTTTTTTTTAATCAAAAGAATGCGTTAATTCTCACGCCGACAGCTAGGTTATGCGTTAGATTGTGTAGATTCCTGGTTTTTCGTGCACGTGTGAATTACAATCAATTTCCGTAAGATATAGAAAAAAATATTAAGTGACGTTAACATAAATCCATAAATGTTCGTACATGTATTTGAAAAATATTTGTATGAATTACATTGCTTTAAATAATTGGTCACATACAGACATTGTAATGGTTTGATATTAACGTGTCAACGGGTTTTCTTTTCTTTCGAGACAGAGACATTCGTTTGAAAATCATAAAAAAAATATAAACAAAAATTTTGTACCCATGAACAAACGGTCACAAAATTAAATCTTTAGCAGTTAAAAGCTTAGAAAACCAATGTTGAACTAAATTTATGAGAAAATGAACGAAAGTTACTAAACACTTATGAAAATTAAAAAATGAGTTTTTCTTTTTAAGAACAAGAAAAATAAACAATAAAATCAATTTAAATCAATCCGTGTATATGCAATTTCCTTACTTAATATATGTCCTCCTAAATTTCGTATGATATAAAGTATATACCGAATTTATTTGATTAAAGACTTGTCGTAAAAATTACTTTTATTTTTTTTTTTATTTTCCAGGTAAACACAACCTTCACAGCTGTGTATCGAAGTTACACAAAGAGGAAATTTCTTGACATTTGTATTAGCTTTACCACCATTGCAATTTCAAGTCTTCCAATCTTTAGAACGATGTTTAGCAATGTTATTTGCACAGGTTTTAACTCAAATAACACGGTTTTAAAAGTTTATATCAGAGAGACACTTGAATCCTGCTTAAATGGTACACAAGTGACAATTTCTGAAACCGACGAAATTGAACAATACTGTGGTATAAAAAAGTTATCTCTCTCTCTCTCTCTCTCTCTCTCTCTCATATCCAAATGGATTTACGTTTAATACAATTCATAAATATTGATTGACTTCTTTATTTTCCTAACAGAAGTTTATACATTATATACTTAAATTATGAAAATATTGGATATTTAAAATCGAAATTCTAGGAAACAAGGTAATAAACTCACCTGAAACCCTCACATCTAAATCGTGCGTAAGAGAATTGGATTACATAAACAGTGAACTCGTAAGTAAATAGTTTCGTATAGTTTCTTTTACACTTCATTTTCTTTAACTTATGATAGAAGTTAGTATTCGCTATGAAGACAAACAAAAATTAATTTGTGTATGAATCATATAGGTTTGTGTATGGATGTGCAAAAAAGTTAACTCGTAAAATATAAAACAGTGCATGCCACTTTTTAAATGAAACACAAAATAAAGCAATACAAATTAAAGCAATACGTTACCTTTGTTATTATCCAAAAAATTAATTTTGATTTTGCGTGTTTAATGGCGTAGAATCGTTCGGTTCCGTGTTTTATCGTTTTTGTTCGTGTATCGTGAAAATTGAGAAAGTTAGTGATCGTTCATGTATCGTGAATAATCGTTCTGATTGTGCGTGATCGTTCGTGTATCAGAATCGTGCGTGTTATTTGTCAACAAAAACGTTGCTACCACATTGACTGTACATGTATATAGGAATATATAGAAAGAAAAAACTCTTTAAATTTTTTTCAAAAACGGACTGCCCAGATATGCTAAAACCTACGTGGAGCCATACTCATGAAGAATCAATTCAAGTAAGTTCAAACTATGATTCAAGGGGTGGTGGCGGGGGAGGGGGGGGGGGGGTATAATGGGGCAACAATGTAGGGGTCTAATTTTTACTTAAGATGTATAGAGCAAATTTTATAAAATCCTCTTCTGAAAAATATTTTTAACTAAAAAAAGTTGTAACTTACGTAAAAGCAACCTGAAATAGTGGACGTTCTAGTTTTCAGAATCATGATCTTCAAGGATAGAACAGAGCAACATTGAAGGGATGACCAAATGTACAAAGGAATATATAGAATAAAAAAGAATCTTTAAAAATATTCTCCTAACCAAACTGCCTGGCAATGTTAAAACTTACATGGAGGCATCTTCATGTAGAGAAAATTAAAGTAAGTTCAAATTATGATCGGGGGGGGGGGTATAAAATGGGATTACAATTCGCCGGGGGGGAGGGATTCTAATTTTTACATAAAGATATAATAGCAAAGTTTTTAGAAATACTATTTGTCTAAATAAAAAACTATACGTACGTAAAAGCAAACCTATAGTGGAATTTCAAGTTTTTAAAATCATGATTTCCAAGGATAGGATAAAGCCACATGTGGATGTCCAAATTTACATAGAAAAACATTTAGAATGATTTTCAAAAACTCAAATGTTAAAATATATGGTATTATTTTTATGCAAGCATTTTTACATATTGCTGATTTCCAGTAGTTCAGACTGCGGCCCCTGGACAATTCTTTGGCCCCACAACGGGTTTAAAATTTGATGTAAGTTTATATACACATTATATAAACAGTTTTTAAGATCTTTTTAGAACTGCAATATTCAGTATATTAATCATTTTTATTCATGGGGGTCAATGTTTGTTGGTAGCCAACATTTTCCTGGTTCATGGGGACAAATTTTCGTTGGAAGTTTATTCAGAGAAATATTAATAAAATCAATATTAAACAAATAGTTTAATAGGCAGCTCTGAGGATGTCTTAAAACAATTTTTAAGAAGATTTTTTTTTATATTAAGCAGCTTCGATAAACTGACTTAAGGACGTTGGATCCTGCGATCAAAAGTCTCTAAGTTTTTTTTCAAAAGTATTTTTTTAATATCTACACAAATATCTAAACCAAAATTCAAAACAAAAATTTTGGGGTCTATATGCTCCTTTCGGTGCTACGGTATATTTAATATGACCTTTCTGCAATGAAAGTGCAAATTGCACATAAATCGCTTTTCCCTCTATATTTTTTTTTATCGAAATGAACCATGGTATCAAATACAAATTTACATTATTTAGAATTAATAAAATTAAAATTATCATAATGAAAGAGTTTGCAATTTCTTCACCTTATTGATATTTTGACCTTTTTGCACTGAAAAAAATACTATTTTTATTCATAAAAGATTCAACGTGCAATTAAATAATTTAAAAGTCTCAAACTTTTTCTCAAATTATGACAGACTTGTCAAAAGAAATTTAAATATTCAGAAAATAAAACCAAAAGTATGGGTCTATAATGTAAACTTTGAGATATGGCATGAAATAAGCTAATTTTAGGGGGAAATTGGAGTTGATTTTTTCTTTACTTTTATGAAATATCACTTAAACATGCCAATATATGTCGATAGAAATATTGAAATATTGTTGAAATAAGTTTTTTGAAACAATACAAAGATATCCCAATGCATAAACTATCTGAAAATTTGGTCTGCACGGAAAATAAGAAAGCTAAAATTACGGTACTCTAAAACAACTGAGTTATGAAAAATGTTCATTTTCTTCTTAAAAACCTTCCGCCAGTCCCTTACTACACTCTCATAATATGGAATTTTTTCTTCACTATTTTATTCAATAGAGTTTATTTGGCATTGTAAAAAAAAGGAATTTACAAGTAGAATTCATATATGACACAGAATTTCCAGACTAGAGGTGACACAAAATGGCTACCCAAAATCAGAGGATCGAACCTCTTTAAGACAAAAATATGTCCTAAGCATAGTCAGAGACATACGTTTATCCTAGTCTTAAGATAGCTTCATGAACATGCACACGAGAGTTTACGACATCTGTATAAGTTGCCACGAACAGCCACCTACAACTTAGAAAAAATAAATAAATGTAAAATCAGCTTTGGGGAAATTTTTATACGCCTTCTCTCAATTTTGTTAATCGCACATTATTTTATCTCTTTAGTCTCGTGATAAAAAGATCAACATTCGTTCTTGCACAATCTTAACAGAGAGTGTTGAGACACAATAAGTGATGCAGCGCAGTTGGCGGAAACAAAAATCAAGTATTTCTTTTTAAGGAAAGATCGGTATGCATTATCAGATGTCAGCATGATTTGTTTTTTTGTTATGCCAAAACAGCAGAATTACGATAAATGGGGCTGTTTTGTTGCTTAGTACCAAAATAGCAAGGAACAAACTAACTTTAATATGTTTAGATGGCGAAGTGTTCTTCGGAACGAAATTATTACTCAGGTAAAGAAATCAATATTTAACTATATAAATGTTTAAATCCAAAATGAAATATGAAATACATCAAAATAATGTTCCTAGGTTATGACACTATTTATTAAAGGTTTACATGAAGCTGTCACTGCAGTTAACAAAGCAGTGCGAAGGGTAATGTGTGCGCATAAAGTGAAGTCGATCACAAAACTCATTTAACAGTTCCAGTGATATATATATATATATATATATATATATATATATATATATATATATATATATATATATATATATATATATATATATATATATAATTTTAATTATTGATTTAAAACCTGAAATCACACACACTCTTACTTCAAATGCCCGTAGCACGAAGTTTTAAAATCTGATTACACATTAAGCATGCTTGTTTAGATTTTCAACACATGCAAATATAAGATGTGCATCTGCAAATAAAATACAAATATAAATCAACACTTAAATTTTATGCATAGATGTATGTACAAGGAGGACCATACATCGTCGTTTGTATTTTGTTACAAGTTTAGTTAATATTCCAGAAAAGTCTTAAAAACTTGCGACATTTATCCTTTGAACAATTTGTTATAGTTTCGTTTATATGGCGATATAAAATTAATGAAGAATAACGCTGTGTGCGAAGTGATCCGTCCGGCTTAAAAAAGGAAACGGTGTCTATCTAGTGCAAAATCGCTCAGCTGTATATTGTTACACATCCCTGTGTTCGAGCTATTCGTGCAGTTTATAAAGGTTTACACCACACCTTTTCTAGTTAAAATGAAGGCACTCTATTCTTTTTTGTTTTTGATCAAATCAACTGGTAAGTATTTCATCTAGAAACTTTCACATTTACAAAAACGCGTATTGATTATATGTTATCAACATAGTTGCGTTTTTGATTAATTCTGATACTATTTTACAGGTTTTGCCGATTGTTGCTCCATTGAAAATATCAACAATGTTGTAGAGAACGCCAATGTTTCTTGTTCAGACAATTTGTGTACAGCTCAGTGTTACCGTGGTTTTATATTACCTACAGGTCTCAATGAAGTGTCCTATTATTGTACGGATGGGGTATGGACGCCTTCGTTATCATCATGCAAGCGTAAGATAATTTAAACTCTCATTTATCAGTCCCATCTCTTTCAAAAATCTTATTTCCAGATCTGTACTATTTTGCTGCAGTAGAAGTTTTACATGTATGTGTATGGTACAAATGAATTGAAAATAACCCTTAGAATTGAAAAAAGGTGTTTGATTGTCATGTAACAAACTGTTAAATCCATAACACTTTTATGTGTAGGTTTATTTATCTTTAGCCCATTGGTATAATATTTACCCCCAAAAAATTGTTCAATATTTATTTACATATTTCCTCAATGTGAATTTTTTAACAAAAGTGTAACTTCCATGTCGGTAGTAGGAACAGCGCGGCATCTGAAACATCTTTTAAAAATATTAATAGGGGCATTTCAATGATTTTTGGTTAATACTAAACAACTTAGTTGAATTGACAAATCTTGTATCGGTCTATTTACTTTAGTTGGAGCAGTCGTTGAAAAATCGTCCTACCATCGGTGTTCAGTTTGTTAAGGCTGTCGTTGATTTAAGTACATGGATTAATTGAGATTTTCTAAAAATGCCTGCCGACAGATGCTGATTTTCGACCGAAAATCGATTGAGGGTTGACATTGGTCTGTAGGCCGTTTGATAAATCAACTGATGGACGGCTGACCATTGAAAATATAACGTTGATCCCTCGCGAAGACGACGATAAATGTTATCGCCTAATCATAGGGCTGCTGTGTCAGTGACCCAATCATTGGTATATTAAGACTATTAGAAACCCACCAGGCTTGAAGAATTTTAACACTTTCGGTGTAAAGAGGTCATGTTAAATGCACAGAAACACCAACATAGGCGGACACAGTCTATATAAAGTTTTGATTTAGCGTTAAAACAAGTAAAACTTTGGCTTTGACATATTTACTTCTATATGAAATATACATTGGATTTGAGCACAAGAATGCTTTTCCGTTAATACTACGTTTAACATTTTCTTACATTTTTATCAGGTCTTCCTGTAGTTTCTATTACATATTCAGCACAGTGGAATTTTCCGGGATTTTTACCGTCAAATTGTAGCAATACCTCTGCACGACTAGATGATCTAGAAGAAGAGACGGTGGAGATATTTGCCAACTAGGAGTGATTAATGCTACAGTCCAGTTTAACTATTCTTTTATTGCAAATACGGTAAATATACATGCACCTTCCTTTGCACTTATATATATTAGTCTTCTTATTTGATTATATTTATAGTATCAATCAATGTCGCACATTTATCTCGCACTTACTCAAAACTAGTTTATATATTTTATAAGTATTTCTACACTGACATTTTGTCATGACGAACATTGAATAATATACGTTTAAATACTTGCGACTTTTTAATAAAAAATATTAACTTTAGTCAAACTCAGCCAGATAAAACAGAAAGAGAGGCAAACATTTGAATAGTTGTAATTATCAAACAAAATCTATAACCTCTGAATCATTCAAAACCTGATCTGAAGCAATCTAGATTTTTAAAGTATAAAATGAATATATTATCATGTGACGTTATTGTAAATATGTGAGCGAATTTTTTTGCAATGCGATAACTAATGTATTTCTCTCAATATAAGAAAGCTAGAGAAAAAAAAAATTTCAAAACACATAGTCGTTTAAGTGGACACTCTTGCCTATTGACCTGTTGATGGCACGTCATTTCTGATTTTGGGATTTACAGTCTACATGTATTTAGGAATACTATATGTATCATGTTTATGCTTGTTAAATAAGTAATATTTCATTAGGTATAAAATAATTCACATAAACATTGTGGATAGATAGATAGATAGATAGATAGATAGATAGATCTTTTTTGAATTTTTAATGCATGTGATATATAGTAGATAATCGATAGATTTAAAGAATCCTTGATTTATTATCAATGATTATCTTGTCATGCAGTTGCTTATGATAAAATTTATAGCATTATTTTTGCAAAGTAAAGAAAACGGCAGAAAAGTCTAGTTGTCTTTGCCTGGCAGTCTTAGAATACAGAATATACAACTACCGATGATTTTTTTGTTTACAAAATACAACGTTTAATGCTAAAGCACTGTGACCATATCTTTTTTGTTTAAATTGTATACTTTTCATCTTAAGAAAGTTGCATACATTTCTTGAAACATATCCACTTGTCTCTCTATTTTTTTCTAATTTATAAGGGCACTGTGTTTAGTCAGTAATACAAAATATCCAAAAAGATTATGTATCTTCAATTTATTCAACAAAACGCGTCTGGAAACAGACACCAGTCCTTTTGAGGGACATTCTGTGAAATCTGGAAAATTGTACCAACAATAAATGAACTGTTCAAATATCAAAATTATACATTGTTATCAAATCATCATATGATATCATACATATCAACATTATACATAAAGGAATTAAGCTTTACTGTTTATAGTTCCATATAAAAGGCCTAGAAAAGTATGCACTGAAAATAGCATGATACTCAAAATAGCGATATCGTTAGTTACAGATATAAACCAAAATTCTGTCTTATTACTGACACATTAAGAAAATTAACACCAGCATATACTACTTATACCATTTTAAACTTACATGGTTGCCTATTAAAATAACTCAAGATGAAAATCGTTGAAGGGACTTGTGTCCGAAACTCGTGCTTAAAACACCGTAAGTATATAATAGAAAAAAACAAAATCAGCATGGAGAGAAAATATAATTCCGGAAAAAATACAATGACACAACACACTGGATATTCTTAGGCTTATACCTACTGGGTGGCTTTGTTTACAATCGACCATAGATGTAAGGGCGCCGATGCTGCATACATGGTCGTCGTCGTATACTCGACCCCCATGTGACAAAGGACTGCGAACGATAGCATTGTCACGCCGCCTAACTAAAAGTCATTTTTTGAAAGTTGTCTAATCAAAGTTTTTTTTTATTATAATGTAATTATTTATGTATATTTTCAATAAATATAAATGATTTGGTCAAACAAAGAGAGATAACTTTATATTTGGGGTTAAAATAGCTCATGTCATAATAGAAAATAACGGAAATAGGAATTTTTTTTTTAAACATCTCCCCCCCCCCCCCGTGAAACAAAAATTCCTTTTGAGGGGATTTAATTATTGTTATTTAGCATATTTTTACCAAAGGGTTTGTTGTTTCACGGGGGAAACATATGTCTGCAGACCGAAATACATTCCAAAAAAAGAATTTTGCTTTGTAAATTATCGCAAAATTATTAACAGATAAGAATTAAAATGAAATTTTACTTTAATATATATCGTAAATATGTTTTTATTAAGTGTTTATGCACATATTGGCCGCTAAAAAATATTTTCGTCACTCATAGAGACCGATTTCAATGACATTTTTTAAGATCCCGCGTTAGTAAAACTTTTGTTTAAAGATAATTAATATGATTACATTTTTTTATTTTTTTTACATAAATTGATTAGGATTTGATCATTTTTTTTAGTAGAAGACTTAACTTTTGAATATCCGACAGAAATTTCGAAATATTTGGACGTAAAATATAGGCGGGAAACGGGCGTTAGCATTCGCAGTTCTTTAGCTATTATGATTGGTGCAGTGTAAGAGATTACCGAGAGAACTTATCTCTCTCAGATCAAACAATTTATTGATAATATCAAAAAGTGTTTGTACGCAAACGAGTCATGTCTTATCCAATCATGATTAATTTTGCTTATTGTTTTTAGAACTACGTCCAAACCATTTCATTCGTTTCAATTTATTCAGAATATCCAAAAGCGATCTTTCTGTTATCGTGTGAAAAAAAAACTATAATGCGTCAGTCATCATTTCAGACGTTCCAGTCTATCAACGCTTCTGAGATTGTTCAAATATTGTTTGCTATAGCTTAAAATTATCAATACTGTAAAATATTTTTTAAAGCTATGCACTTGGGTTGATTATAAATGACGGTGGAAATACAAGTTACAGTAGCAATCAGACCCAACCTAACACCAGAGTAAACCCCAACTAAACCCCGGGTTTACTTTCTGGGTATACGTTGGGTTTACTTTTTGAAAATTTGGGTCCACTCTGGGTTTACTTTGGGTTTACTCGAGAATTGCTTTTGGAGTCAACTATACGCACTGAAGTGTGAAGCAGACCTATATTTTATTATATCATCCTACTGCCTGTAATTCCTGCCCGTGGTATATTCCGAATACACATGTAGTGTCTGCTTCCGGGGTATTCTTCTGATCAGGGTTTACTCTCTGTGTCCACTCTGGGTTTACTTGGGGTTTACTTTGGGTCTACTCTAGTAAACTCAGAGTAAACCCAGAAAGTAAACCCAGGGTTTAGTTGGGGTTTACTTTCTGTTAGGTTTGGTCTGATTGGTACTGTATCTTTCCTTATAAAAACTACCTGTATGATGTAAATTACACTGTACAATGATATACAATGATGTACTAGATCGTATTAAACATAAAGTTTGATTAAAATGATTCTTTGTCCTGCTAGGAAATTAATCTTGCTTCTACACTACACTCACAAAAATGAGTGTAGTGTCATCACCTTCACAATTGTCAAAAGGGAAATGTATAACTTCTTCCGTATAACATCAATTGATCGTATATGCTAGCAAGTAAAGCAAAACAAATCGAAATTAATGTGGCTTTGAACAATCAAACAGAAAATACTTCCCTTGAAGAATAAAGTTTGTGTTTCCCATAATGTAATAATAGTTTGTGCAAGTGTCACTCTAAAACATACAAGCGTAATGGTACATGTTTTACAGAATACATGACATTTCAAATCCACAATTGTTTACTATACACACAATCATGGCGGGTAAAAAATTAGTATTTTTTTAAGTAAGAAAATTTCCAGTAAATTAACCTTTATTTGCAAACAACCAACAACATAAATTCCAGATTACAACGGACCCCCGAGTTATGTAGGGATACCATTCATGTTGCACATATCAGTGTCACAACACTTCCCTCTGAGAGTTGTCCCACCAAACTGTCGTTTACCTAAGGCCCCTGCCCCACCTTGTCTGGAGCTGAAGTATGCGTTACAAATCTGTAATAAACGTACAAATATACAATTCAACTGTTATAATATAACGAATCATTGAATGTCCATGCGCCATGGGGCTTAAATTCTGTAAACGAATTAATCGATGTCAAATTTTTGGTTGTTGTAAGTTTTTTTATTGTAAGTTTTTCAATTGTTTTTTTTCTTTGCATTTTTTTCTAGGAGTTGGATTTTTTTAAGCGTCATGTTCATGCAGAGAGATAGAAAAAAAAATACAAACTTTTGTGTCCATGCACCCAAGCACAATAGACAGTTGAAGGTTTGCATCGAGTCGTTCAATTGTAACACATTGCTGTAAAATAAGAACAAAACTGTTAGTAACAGAATTAAATCGTACGGAATTCTGTATATAATGTATGAATGATGCATTATTATGTAGCAAGTGAACAGGCCTATGATTGGGTTATGTATTATTTCTTTACATTGGTCAGATAATAAAAGACCCGGATTAATTAAAGGTCATATGAAACGATTTTTAACACTATGATTTTCTTTCATGAATATAAAGCTTGGTATAAACAAATCTTAAAATACATGATGTAAGATTTTTTTGCCTTTGCATTACTGAGAAATAACCGTGAAAACTGAGCTCCTGAAAAAATTCTTGCCAGCTTATCGTTCTTGATTTTGTGGATTTATGACGTCACAAAGACCCACCGATGTAAACAATGCATTAAAACTAGTGTAATTTTACAGTAGTTTATTGATTAAATTTTAGTAAGTTTTGCATATATGAACGTGTCTTTCTTTTCAAATGAGATCATTTGATTTCGTAGTAGCCTACAGATGACTTAGTTTTAATTGGTCGTTAATGAATAAATCTAATATCAGCTTCTCACAAAAGTAAAATCATGATGAAGATCCCGTACTGGAGTGGAAATTTAACGAAAGAAATGCTCCAACATTTACAGCTGATTAATGAATTATCCTCATCCTTTTGAAATAGAAACATCCTTTTCTTCTTCGGTACGTATAATGATTGAGCTACATTTAAAGGGAATTAAAGCATTTAAATTGATTTGATTTATTTTGTCACATAAAAAAGTATATAAGGCAGGCCAATGAAAATGTTTGAGGCATTGTGTACATAGTTTGTATTTAAGAGCTGCTATAAAATGCCGCAAATTTATTCTTGAATTTTATTTCGAAATAATATAAATTTCTGACTTATCGATATATACATGTAGCAATATCTTTAGAAAATACTTTGTGTACACGTGTATTAACGTTTTATTAAATTAGATCGCGGAAATATGGCATTTAAGGATTTAGAAATGTATCGGTAAAATAAATCGGTTGTTTGATAAAAATAGTTGTGAACGAATGTGAAGATAATCAACAGATTTTATTAAGAACAAGCATCAATAATGATAAAAAAAACGAAAGAAAACATTGCAGAAGAAAGTGAAATAAAAGGGATCTGTGAGTAAACACCGCACATACACGTTTTAAAATCAAAACACCGCACATTCAAGTACACGTTTCAAAATCAAAACATTTGAAGAAATTTCTCTTAGACTAAAAATAATTAAATGGTAACATATTTGTGAATTTGAAAGTGAAACAAACAATATAATCGTGAAGCGAATGAGGCACAATGAGGCCTACAAGCTGTTTAGAAAAAAAAATCTTAATGAATTGCATGGACGTGCAAATGGGAAAAAACGATCAGACTTATTTTTGAATTTGTCAATTTCATTAAAAAGATCAAAATAAAACATATAAATATGCTTATATTAAAATTATATTATACTTGCATGTGGATCTATGAAGAGAATCATTTATTCTCCCTGCAGTCTCGAAACTGAATATCATTATGTACACGCTATTACATGTAAATAAAAACGCACACGATTTCATTTCTTGAGAGAAAAAATACTGACGTGGTTGATCATTGTATAATTATACAAGTTTTTATATAAAATAGTATTTTTTTTCTTTTAAATGCTGCAAAATGACATGGATATTTGTATTCACAACATAGCTTTATAAGGCGATTGGGTCTTACTGACGTCATAAGCAAGGGAGGTAAGCCGCGTAAGTCAATGTTCCTTTTCCCGATTAAGTAATTTTGATCGACTGTGGCGCTCACATTTTGCATAAAATATCCAAAAAACAATGTCAGTCTTATTAAATAGGCACTTATGAACTCATTCCCGTATATAACTCAATATGGTCAGGATATCGTTTCATATGACCTTTAAGCCAACACTGAACAATTGTTTCCATCAATCTGATGATATAAGTAAAAATGTCATGTGCAAAATTGGCATTGAAATTGGTTTACCTTTCAGATATTAAAACGTACATAATAAGCTTGTACAAAAATATTCTGTACATAAAGTAGATTAGACCTAACAAAAATAAATCTCACCTGCTCAGTTTTGCACAACGTTTGGTTTGAACAATCGTTTGTATCAGAAACAGATTTACAATCCTTGCAGTTGACTGAAAAAAATGCAAAGTAAGTATATGGTTACCTCTCAAATACATATAATTTATATTCTAACATGTTTTAATTTATTAAACACAATAAAACATTAAACAATGCACGATAGTCGGTACTGACGGCATGTTCCACAGAATGAAGGACAGAGGGTGGTGGCGATACAGTTGTTCTGACAAATGGTTGGATCCGTGGAGTTCAGCAGACGACAAGCCTCGGTGTCAAGGTCATTATCCTTACAAACCTTGTTCACTTGGTGAGTGGTGTTACTAAGAAGTGGGTTAGTCCCTATTGAAATTATTTCAATTTTTTTAGCAATCCGATTAGGAATTTTAAGAAATCGTAACCTTTCACAATAAATTTGTTAAACTAACGTTATTTAAACATTTTTTTAAGACTAATTTTGAAATATCGCATTTCAATACACGCACATGCATTGTGAGATTTAATAGGCTTACTTAGATGTTTTGTTCACAAATCTATTATTTATACTGTTTTTGCTACGATTTGTTTATTAATATCGAGATATTTTTAAACGGCATTTAACAATATAAATGAAAAATTGCCTATTAATCCGATTTGAAATAATCTGATATTTTGTCTTCTATATGTCTAAAATACAATTTCTCGTTTTATAGGACTACTTTTAATCATTAAATTTAAATATTTTTCGCTCCATATCACAAGAACTCTACCATATTATCAAAACATTATCTATGAAATGGTATTGTGCTATTGAGTTACCCGTTGGTTTAGGTGGTCGACTTGAGGGATCCACAGTGGCTGACACATTGGATGGGTCGTGGATGTTGCACAGATTGGAATCACAGCAGCCACCGTGTAGGTGGTAGGCTCTCTCATTAATGGTCGTCTCTACTTCACGTTTAGTGGAATCAAACCCAAAGAGACTGTGACAAAGCTAAATGTAGGCAGATAGACACATTACTATGACGTCCTACATTCATTGGAACCCATATATTGTACAAGTACAGGCTAGGTATGAGAGGGTTTTTTTTTAAATTTGTATAAATTAACAAACCTCTTTTTCTGCACAACCGGAAGTAAATAGAGAATGAAAATCGGTTGTGAATCGTTGAGCAGCAATGCATAACTGGAAAATATAGAAATGATCAGATAGTTATATGGAACCAATAATTTAACAAAGTTACATCAAAGCAATCAAAAAGAAGAATTAGTTCTATAGCTTTTAAAATTAATTTTTATAATGTATTTTGTATAGAATATCGCTTAACACATGATGACTAATTCCTGATAAAGCGAAGGTTAAAGAAACTAATTTATCATGCATTAAAAACAAGATACGTTTATTTTCTCAGGGACTAGTGAACATTTATTTCTATGAAGTGCACTTTTACATGTAACTACCATATACAAAAGGTGATTTTTTGAATGCCTTTAACCCCACCTGATTGGTAGTCAAGCACTGAATTTCTTTAGTACAGGCTTCCGGTGTAGCCTCCTCATCACAATGATAGCAGGTCACGGCTGAAAGATAATTTACAGCAATTATCTATTAATACAGCTAGTACATGTTATGTGAACATCTTTAAACATCTGCATTTGTATTTCACTAGTAAAAGCAAGAAAAACGAAAAAAGAGATTAATGCCTGCAGTTATAACTGTCCACCGATATAATAAGATGAACTTAATAATATACTTAACCATATTGATTGCTAGTATATGGGTGGTGATTAGTGGAATTATTTGTTGGCTAATGTTCTAAACATTGTTAAGAAGATTGGAAACGATACATGCATAAGGGAAATAACACTGAATACAGTGTGTTACCATTAGCATTTAAATATATTTCTTTTTTTTTTAACCTAAAGCTTTATGAATAGAAAAAAATGAATAACATTACATGGACATGTATAGTTCTAATGGACATTGACCTAAGAAGAATCTGCTGGCAAATGTAATCGTCTCAGAAGTATATAAAATAATACATTTTCTGCAATACAACTAAAAATATAATAGTATATATTCTTATTTCGTTTGCAATGTAATACTTTGTCCTTGTGTTGCCTACTAAACAAGAAAGAGGAGGCACAAGAAAACGCAACAGTTTTCCGTTGAAGTGATAGCAAACATATCAATTTAAATACAATGTAAATGTAGGTATAGTTTGATCTTATTGTGTCCACGAAAGCTTTATTAGTCTTTATCTAGTTATTCAACTTTAGACATATTTCAAACTATATTTTAGTACACTTGATGACCTTATTTTAAATATTGTATTTTTTTTAAATAATGGAAGACAACCATTAGAGCATTTTGTAAAGGTAAATAAAAGTAAGTGATATTTAGTTTTTAAAACGTTTTGAAGTAAAACGATGATCATAACATACGACAGTAGCGGCACGTATCTTTGCAGATGTTGGCTATGCATGGGTCATCACACATATCATGCTGCTTGGCAAACATCCTCTGACACGCATGTTGATTGACGTCATGACACTTCTTCACGTCATCAGCAGCATCTGGTAAAGAGAAACTAGTTCGTTAACTCAGTACATGCACACGCATTGACCACATTTTATTATTTTTTAAAGATAATTTAAACGATGCTACATTATTATTGAAGAATGATAATCATAACGTTCAAAATTCTTCAAACATATTTATATTAGGAGAAAAAAAATGAAAATTAACACAAGAATGTTTTTGAGATACTAGTTTTAAATCAATTTGTTTTTTAAGTTCAGTATGATTTTGTTGATTATTGTTTAAGGTATGTATTAGATTGTTTGGTCATTTTTAAAACACGGACATGAACCAGTTCAACATAAGGAGTAAAACTTTATTACACATTTACTTCAAATACAGGTCAACGAAACAGCTTTTTGGCATTTTGTGATACATTGTATATAATCTCTTAGATTATTATATATAAAGTTAAAGGTAGGGGTTTAAATTCTTGCTCGCAAAGTACATTGCGACTTCTACATATCACCCCCTAGCGAGACCCTTAAAATATTCTAGCATCCCAACTCCCTGGGGAGCATACAAGCGGAGCTGCCAAATTACAGCGCTATTGCTTTACATTTACGTAGCCAGCTCGTCTCATGTGTACCTATTTTAACATCTGTTTGGAGAGAGTGCACTAGTAGAGTATAGTAACTTGCCCAAGGTTACAATGTTACCGCGATGGCGATAGCCCAGGTTCGAACCCGGGGCTACCGTGTCCAAACCAGTCAAAGCTATTAAATGCGCCAACACCTATACAGTACAATATATGCATCACATTCGGCTATTTTCGTTGCGACAAAAACCAAATGATGAAGATCAACTATGAATCAACTGGTTTTATTTTTAACTAGCATACTGCTCAACCCTTATTTTTTTTTAAATCCTTCAATTCAAATTTGTCTATTGCACGGTTAGTTTTTAAAAGTATATTCATATTTCCACCTATAAATGTCTAACAATAAGTATTATTATCATACTTACATACAGCTGACAAAACTGTTAACAACAATAGAGCCACCATTTTGTCTCAAGATATCTGGCTTAAGGCGTCGTGACTTGTCGGCTTTATCAGAATAAGAGATAAGAAAAGATCGTCCGTTTGTGATCGACAGAATAGAATTCTTCTTATAAAATAGGGCAGTATTATAATACATAAGACTCCACCTAGACGAATGATGTTAATGATATATCTTTGTGTCTTATTTAATTCTTGAACGTTAAAAAACACCAAAAAGTATATGTAATTTAATTGCAGTATGAGTTGAAAAACGGTTATAACATATTAAGGGAATTTATTTTTGGTTATATAAGTGTTGACTTATAAATGCATGTACGAATGTTATAAAGTCATCTACATGTATATGAAATCGGGACATGGGCCCTTGTGAATATATCTCGCCCATGTGCTAACGCTCTTTTTACCTTTTCTTTTTCGGTCCTCATTTTTTGTGCGGCTAAGGTAGCAAAATATTCCACTAAGAGCGGTTAACTCACATGCATCTATGTGCGTACCAAATAATATAATGTAGAAGAAAAAGATAATTATGTTCCCACAAAAAACTGTTTACAAACATTCTTAATACTTGACTTTGATTTTGATAAGTTCAGCCAAATCTTTGGTATCATTTGAAATTTCATCATTAGCCGTTTTAAAAAATGATAAAACATAAAGGGTACCGTGACGACCAAAGGTCATTTGCAATTGTTAACAACTTACAACAAAAGTACTAAAAAAAGAAAAATCAACCCCGACCCTTCACTTTTCTTAGGAGTATTTTTTCCTTAACGAGGCCGGGTCTAATATTTTCTACTCTAGATTTTTGAATGAAATTTTTTACATGAATTTCTACTGATATAATTATTATTTTAAGATAAAAAAATAAAACATTTCCACACCGTTTGTTTAGGGGGTCATCTAAAAGTTTGTAAATTTTTAACATAGGACCCTATGGGATTTTGCTTGAAATGTATCAAGTTTGCACATTTTTTACATTTTTTTTTCTTGATTTCGCTGAATATCTGCAGTTGAAACTATCACGCCATGGCGTCAACAACGCAAAAAGATGACGTCACAATACAAATGAAACGCTGCGCGAAAGCGTGCGTACTCGTTATGTACTCGGCCTCGTTAAAACTACGTATTATCTATTCAGTCATTCAATCATTTTTTTTTCTTAAAAAAAGACATTTTATACTGCAAAACGAAAATTATTACTTACCAGTTTTGAGCAAATCGTTTTACTTCTGTCCATTTATTCCTTTTTGCAATGTTCTTTTCTTTCTCAAAGTAAATATCTGGGGGTTTGGTACTCTCATTCTTATATAACGCACCTGGCGTTATACATGTATACAATGGTAATTTGTGATCACAATTGGCTTTTTGTAGATTAAAACGGCCACTAGGGTCTGGAGAGCATACGAAGACCTCACCGAAGTTGTCGCTCCTGCTATAGTCATTACCTTGTTTTGGCATTGCAAACACTGCTTGTATGTATCAGAAAACATGCCTGATTCGACAAGGGATTTTTTTAGCCTACCCGAGCTGAAAGCTCATGTGAGCTTTTCTGATCAAAATTTGTTTGTGTCTGTCGGAGTTGGCGTTGTCGTTGTCATTAACGTTGGCGTTGTTGTTAACTTTTTAAGTTGTCATTTTCCTCTCAAGAACCACTTTACAGATTTCAACCAAACTTAGCACAAAGCATCACTAGGTGAAGGGGATTCAAGTTTGCTCAAATGAAGGGCCACGCCCTCTTTCAAGGGGAGGTAAATAAGATATTTTGAAAATTTGTTGGTATTTTTCAAAAATCTTCTTCTCAAAAACTATAAGGTCAGAAAAGCTGTATCTTGTACTGAAGCATCCTCATATAGTGCAAATTCAAGCATGTACAAATCATGGTCAATGGGGCTAGGGTGGGGCCACAATGGGGCGATGATTTTAACATAAGAATGTATAAAGAATTTTTTTTAATCTTCTAAAAACTATTTGGCCAGAAAAGCTCAAATTGGAGTAGAAGCATCCTTTGATAGAGTAGATTCAAGTTTCTTTAGATCATGGTCCCCGAGGGTAGGGTGGGGCCACAATTTGGGTCAATTTTTTACACTGGAATGAATAGAGAAAATCTTTAAATATTTTACTCAAAACTATTTGGCCAGAAAAGCTCATACTTTTGTGGAGGCATCCTCAAATAGTGTATACGTAGATTCAAGTCTGTTTAAATCATGATCCCCAGGGGTAGGTAACAATGGGGGAGAGGGTATATAGAAATAGAAAAAAATCTTCTTACAGGTACAACAACAAAAGGGGCTTGGTGTTTGCCATAAAAATGTGGATAAAAATTGATACATTATTTTTAAAACTTTGAGCAAGATCTACTGTACTTAGTTGTCAAGATATTTTAATTTTGATACAGTAATGCTAATTTGATCACAGTTAGGGATATTGTTGCTCAGGTGAGCGATGTGGCTCTAGGTCTCTTGTTTAAACTTGTTAATGCTTATTCCCTATTGTGAGTAACGCGAAGTAAATTAAAATAAACGCGTTTAAAATCATTTGTGTATACATAGCAAATGTATGGGGAGGACTGTGTCTCCATTTTCATCAACAAATTTGAGTCTCCAAGAAACTTGAAATGTGACGCATCCAATTTCCAGGATAAGACGGGTAACATATACAACAATATGCTTTGCAGGAACGTGTTCATCGGAAAGAAAGCTGTAATTATCAACGCGTGATATATTCCACTTTGACATGGCATATTTTCCCATCTCAATTACGTTGAGTGACATTCTACAAAATAAAAACACTTTTAAATAATCTGAACACTCTAAATTGACGTCAGTTAACATCATCTTCGCTAGCCAAGCCAAGTGCGGATCATAAACCCTTGACTTGGGAAGATTGTTGACATAAGTAATCCTTATATTAACGTAGCTCTCTTCATTTACTATACCATAATTCGTTATTGTTAAAAATGTGATTTGTTTTCTTTAAGTTGGCCTTGTACAATTATTCGGTAGGTTTGAAGCGACGGTCAAGGCGCACGTACCAAGGATTACTGACTCGCGAATATTGCTAGTTTCTTTATTTCTATGAGGCTCATATATATTTTCGTGCAGTTCATGCGATTTCTATGCTATGATATGAGATGTTAATACTATGCTATGCTAAGTTGTATGTTATAAAGATATATATAGATCTTTTGTTCTTACATGAGTACATAAAATATTGCAGTAAACCAAAGTCAATTAAATTTAGTTTGCTTTTGTGATTCGCTTGCATACAACTAAATATCTACATGTAAATTACTAGTCGTGTGTTTAGATTAATATAAGACTTGCTTTCTATTTGTAGACGTGTCTTCCTTCCTCCATTTACATAAACTTTTTCCGAGAAAAAACGCTTTATTCTGATAAAGTTTAAAAGAAGAACATACGTTGTATTATCATAAAAAAAAGAAAATATTGATTTCCCATTTCTTTCTTCTTTTGAATGAATGTGTAAAATAATAATGAACAGATCTTCGTTGATGGCTAGACAAGCATTTTAATTAAAGTTAGTCAGTAGTCGAAACTACGTAAAAATGTTGTTTTGGTTGTTAATTAGGCATATCTGAGTCTTGTTTACTCAGAAATGTTGTTAACATTATGCTGAGTTAATGACACCGGTTTATTTTTCTGTTTCTAGCTAATGGTTAAGCGCTGTGAATACTCTACGCTATATACAAGTTATTAGTTGAAAGAAATTCTAATACATTTTTCAGTGTTTTCTGATGATGGACTTTCCGGAAGTAAGCTATAGTTTAGAGAAAATGCGGCTTGTATTTTGTGTTACTCAACATATTCTTATGAACAAGACATTATTTCAAGAGTGTCTTCCTCTTTTTTATCAATTCGCTGGTTTAAGTGTTGTTTATCACGTTTATTACATACATGCTTCCTGTTGTAAAGGTTTTCTTCCTGTCTTTTCTATCCGTATCAAAATGATGCTTTTAAATCTTATATAGGAGTTGGCAGGGGTTAATATCACATTGGACAAAAGAGGTTTGTTTTCTTCTTGTAAAATTTCAAAATTATCCTGATTTCAAAATGCCCAAATCTATGCAACCGAGCTACTATATATATTTTATATGATAAATCAGATATCTAAAACGTCATGATTATTAAGGTTAAAGAGGTGCTTGAAAAAGAATATGTTTACGATTAACAAAAAAACACAAGAAAATAAGTTAATAAATTTTTTTGTGTTAAAAAATTTGTTTGAAATACATAAAAGTTACGCAGCTTATATTGACAATCATCAAATATATTGTTGTATGTAATTCATGTACAAGAAATTATTTTAAATAAGCTCAACAACAAAAACATTATTTTTTATCTCTCTTAGAGTAATTCACAGAATCAAACGATGGATCTTCACTGTATGGCTCAGGATGTTCTGCGATGCCATGTATGCGAGACTCCTGTTCCCCCTATGCACTGTGACACTTGTCACATGCATCTGTGTGTGGTTTGTGTAGGAGAACACCTCTTAGATGAATCGAAGGAACACAAAGTAGTGCCATTCAAAAGACGAGGATCAACAACCAATTACCCCAAATGCCCAAGACATTCAACCAAACAATGTGAGCTTCATTGTGAAAATTGTAAAAAGGCAATCTGCGTACAATGTGTTTCTTCTAAAAAACACAAAAAACATAAAATAGTTGATATTGGGAAATCACTTGAAAACAAAAAAACAATATTACGTAAAGATTTGAAAGAATTAGTAAAAATAATTTATCCTAAATACCAAGACCTTACATCAAAAGTTCTTGTTCTGAAAGAAGATCTAAAAAAGAACACCAGTAAACTGGCAGAAGCAATCGGCAAACATGGAAAAGAATTACACAAGGAAATAGATATTGCTATCAAGAAATTATTAAGTGATGTGGATGAAATAACATTTAAAAAATATGATTTTTTATGTAAGAAGGAAGACGAAATCAAATGCAGTGTATCTGAAATCTCAAGAAGCATTAATAATCTTGAAAAAGCTTTAAATTCCGATGATTTTAGCTTTGTCTATGCCTTCATATCAAGAAATGATGAATTTAGAAGATTGCCTCCTAAACTAACAGTTTCCTTTCCAAGATTCATCCCTCAGAAGATTAACAAAGACCAGATAAGTCAACTGCTCGGTTCCCTGTCAACTGTATCCATTCCAGGAAAAGAATGTTACTATCAAATGGGTTCTCCTGATGTTGTGTCCTCTCCCCAGGTCAAACCGCTCATTGATGAATCCAAGATAATTACGGAAATAAAAACAGAGTATGGAGAATCTAATGTATTATGCAGTGTATCCTGTCTGAGTGATGAACAAGTTTGGACTTGTGGAAAAGACAACATACTGAGACTTTACAGTCTTCAAGGAAAACTAGAGCAGTCAGTCCGAACCAAGTCAGGAAACGAGGCAGAGGGCATAACTGTGACACAGGGTGGTGACCTAGTTTATACTGATTCATACGAAAAAACTGTTAACATAGTAAAGGATACACAGATACATACAGTAATCAGAGTACGAGAGTGGATTCCTGGCTTCATCTGTACCACCTCTTCTGGTGATCTTCTGGTCGTCATGGTCAGTGATGATGAAACAGAAACAAAAGTCGTGCGTTACTCTGGTTCCACAGAGAAACAAACAATTCAATATGATGACAAAGGGCAACAACTGTATTCATCTGACCCTTACCCTAAATACATATGTGAGAACAAAAACCTAGATATTTGCGTAGCAGACTATTACGCCAATGCAGTTGTGGTAGTCAACCAGGCCGGGAAACTTCGGTTTACTTACACTGGTCATCTCTCCTCTACCACGTTACCGTTTGAACCAGTCGGTATCACTACAGACAGCCATAGTCGGATCCTAACAGCAGACTGGAACAACGAATGTATCCATATTGTAGATCAGGATGGACAATTCCTTCGCTATATTAACAAGTGTGATTTAAACCATCCGTTTGGTTTATGTGTGGACATAAGTGACAACCTTTTTGTTGCCGAATTATACAAAGGCAAAGTTAAAAAAATCCAGTATTACCTTTAAAATATTCATGTATATAGAACTGCGATAAATGTTACTTGTATAGTGGTTTTTTTATGTGTCGATATAAATAAATACCCGAACATTTTAAAACCTAACTTTGTCATTATCTTCAAATAGAAATGCGTCAATATTATTGAAACAAAACATAGCATCTGTCATTTTAATGTACACTCGTATCTTTAAATGCTTATATTTAAATTTGTTAATATATTACCTCACATGAACCTACAAAGTAGCGAAAACGTTCAATTTTGTGTGAACTTTTTCATGGCATCGCAACGATTATCCTAAGCGCTTATTATTAGACACTCCGAACTGTTTGCATTTTTCAAATGTAAACACAAGTAATAAACAGCAATGTTAAAAAAATTCACCGGGATATGAAATTGGTTGGTACGTGATGAAGTACTCTTTAAATCCTTAAAAAGTCCTTAAAAAGTCGTCTTCTTTCCTCCCATATATACATGTACTTGTGAAAAAATAAATTTATGGCTATGGTGTCAATTAAACCTTCTTCCTAAATTGAAAAATTCATATTCCTGGGTCAGGGGATCAGACCTTAGACCGGGGCCAAACTGTATTGATTTAATATTTTTCTCTGTACTTTCACAGTAATTGGATATAAAGCCATGCATTATTATTATGTTCATTATGACCTGAGTTCAAATTGTAAAATTCACTCCCCATGCCATGGGACAGAAGTTGAGGCTTTATATCGGGGGGGGGGGGGGGGGGTGAGGTGATAAATATGACCATAATATTGAACATGTTTCTCTACGTATTTTTCATTTTGTGTGCATTACTTTTTTCACCCCCCCCCCCCCGCCCTAAACATTTTCATGAAAAAATGTTTTTCAAACATCAAGTAATAGCGAGCGCAGCTCGCCGGCGCGCAGCGCCGGCGCGAAGCGAGCTCTACCGGCAAGGCGTGTGTGAATAGAAAATTCGGACTAGTTGCACATTCATTCAACGGATTTTTTTGGCGTCAGTAAATCGGACCAGTAATGCATCGTTTTAATCGTCCCAGTAGTTCCCTGTAATCATGGCAATCACTTCACACTCTCACGAGAATCAGCAAGACAAATTTAGACAGTAAAAACAATAACGATGTAAGCGACATACAGTCAATGTTACCTCTAAAGTTCACCTCAGTACACTTTCAATCAAAAATAATCGTGTGACGTCACAAACGTTTACACATTGATCCGATATATTTTTTCGGAGTCAGTAAATTTTGACCCACAATTCATAGTACCAATGGTTTCCAACCTCACGTTCCAACATCACGTTCTCCCGAGAATCAAAGTAAAACCTTTGAAAAGCTTATAAGATGTGTAATTTTAAGAACATCATGCTTTTTAAGTAAATAAAACAGTATACTTCGCATACTTTTATTTCTCAGGGGAGTTTTAAAGAGTAAGACGACACTTAACCAACGTCAGCTTTGACGTCACAATAAGCACTGATAAGGGGAAATTACTCTAATTGAAGTTATTGTAAATCTGCTGAAATGACCAAAATCCTCTTAAAATCTTGCAAAGGCTAAGATAAAGAACAGCTGACGAATAAGGACATTTCTTCAGATACAGGCAACAGTTGTAAATTGCACTAATTTGGATGAATGCTCACAAATATTTTATTCACTATAATTACGGTAATTTCCTGAAACGTAACGTTATACGTAGCAGCGCCTTTTTTTAAAGGGGGTGGGTGGGTGGATGGCAGCCTCATCCAAAAAATCTTTGCAAGCAAAAAGAAAAATAAATCATGAAAATTCTAATCCTTCAGCTCTTTTGCAGTTCAATGGTTTCTTTATTTTCACTTCCATTTATTACATGCGGGGGGGGGGGGGGGGGGGGGGGACAACACCATGTTCTTTTAACATGATAAGCAAATATTTTAAGCGTAAATTAAAAATAAAATTTAACATTAATTATTTTTTTCTAAGTGGAGGGGCAAATCCATGGTAAGTCGATTTTCTATGTATAAATTGACAAAAATGAAAAAAAAATTAGCATGGGGGGGAGCTCTATGATGAGTCAAGTTTTATATGTAAGTTTAAGAAAAAATGTCTAGTGCAAAAAAAAAGGGGGAAATCAATCAATCAATCATAATCACAATCATTTTAAAAGAGGAGATGCAGTGCAATGAATATTTATATATTAAAATCTTTATTATCTAGCAACATTGTATCTGAGATTAAACTATTGTTCTACATATAAATAAATAAATTATAACAAATCTTATAAACTATGAATAATGAAAATTTACTGAAAAATAGGTATGTTTTATTTTTTGGCATTCAAATTTCACGTTGTTAATTTTATTTTATTAATTTATTATAATTCATTGTTTGATCACATGCTGTGCTCGCCCCAACGGTCGCACCGTAAAACATATTAGAACTAGGTAACAGTCAAAGGAGTTTAGCCTTCAAAATGAAGCTTAAAATGCAAGCATAAGACTCGGACGGATATGATACTTCGGTGACCGTCGAGGACTGTGGTCCTCTTGTTTACATTTGTGTTAATGTATTTTTTTGTGATACAAATTTATAGCGAGCGCAGCTCGCCGGCGCGCAGCACCGGCGCGAAGCGAGCTCTACCGGCAAGGCGTGTGTGAATAGAAGATTCGGACTAGTTGCACATTCATTCAACGGATTTTTTTGGCGTCAGTAAATCGGACCAGTAATGCATCGTTTTAATCGTCCCAGTAGTTCCCTGTAATCATGGCAATTTTTAATACTTCACACTCTCACGAGAATCAGCAAGACAAATTTAGACAGTAAAAACAATAACGATGTAAGCGACATACAGTCAATGTTACCTCTAAAGTTCACCTCAGTACACTTTCAATCAAAAATAATCGTGTGACGTCACAAACGTTTACACATTGATCCGATAAATTGTTCAAATAAGATTCAACTTTCGGCAGCTCCCTGCTACACAGTTGCGCATGCGCACTCAGACTTCCGCTTTCTCCTCTTTCACTTCGTTTCAACATGGCGGGTAGACGAACTGAAATGAATCTTGAAGGTTTTTTCTTCTTGGTAGGTTCAATTTTAATCAAGTGTCATTTAATTGTAATTAGTTATTAAAGCAGAAAAATATTTATCTGTTTCTTTGAAACTATTGATTTATTTTTTCATTATAGCTAAGGAATATTTATTTTGCCATATCTCCGGTACATGGGCATGTACAAAAAAAAATATTGAAGAAAAAACTTAAGTTGTTTGATTACTTTGTGATTGATTAAAATTATATTTTAGAATACATAAATTCAAATCTATTTCAGTGATTTACTATATTGGATTATATTCTTTTGTTGATTTTACAAACGAGTATATCTATAGCTTTTTCATGAGCTATATAATTATTATTTATTTATTATTTATCTCTATCTATCTCTCGATACTACTCGCCCTCAATTCTGAGTACTCTGAGTAGGGTGCGCTGCTTGTTAAAAGAATAATAGAAGTGAGTAAAGTAAGATTTCAACAGGATGAAAAGGGGATAGTAATATTATTACATTTTAGTGAAGATAAAAGATAAGATAAATAGTATCTACAACTAAAAGGCATAAAAGCACTTTTGCAAAATTAAGGCCTGAGGTGGTTCAATTTGCCCACCTCCAGTTTGAAATGATCAACATCTGGAAGTGCGACAACACTGTCCGGCAGTCTGTTCCATTGGACTATGGTAAGAGGGAAGAAAGAATATTTGTAAACATTTTTTGTTGTTTATATGTCACGCATGTATCTTATTAGAACAGCACACATTATTCAGATGAAACAAAAACTTGTGAGGTGAAATTTATTAGGTTTAATGGCTATTACCAGAATTAGCGCAGAACCTTACTAAAATTTATATGTGTCTGGTTGAAAATAATGTTCCTACATAGCATAAGTGTGATAAAAAAAACCCACCAAACCAAAACAGCAAATTAAATAGAGGATGGAGAATTGAGCCATCTCAGGGGCTTGAAGGATGGTTTATGGTTTTATTTCTTTATTCCTGTTTCAAAATATTACTATATATAGTCTCAATCCATGTTATTTGTATATAGTATCAATACCTGTTATCTCCTGCTATTTTTAGCTCACCTGAGCCAAAGGCTCAATTGAGCTTTTCTGATCACAATTTGTCCGTTGTCTGTCGTCGTCGTCGTTGTCGTTGTCGTCGTCGTCATAAACTTTTCACATTTTCATCTTCTTCTCAAGAACCACTGGGCAGATTTCAACCAAATTTGGCACAAAGCACCACTAGGTGAAGGGGATTCAAGTTTGTTCAAATGAAGGGCCATGCCCTTTTTAAAGGGGAGATAATTGAGAATTATTGAAAATCTGTTGGTATTTTTCAAAAATCTTCTTCTCAAACACTATTAGGCCGGTAAAGCTTAAACTTGTGTGGAGGCATCATCAGGTAGTGTAGATTCAAGTTTGTTCGAATCATGGTCCCCGGGGGTAGGGTGGGGCCACAATTGGGGGATCAAGTTTTACATAGGAATATATAGAGAAAATCTTTTAAAAAATTTCTTTTAAAAACTATTAGGCCAGAAAAGCTCAAATTAAAATGGAAGCATCCTCAGGAAGTGTTGATTCAAGTTTGTTCAAATCATGGTCCCCGGGGGTAGGGTGGGGCCACAATTGGGGGATCAAGTTTTACATAGGAATATATAGACAAAAATCTTTAAAAATCTTCTTCTCAAAAACTATTTGGCCAGAAAAGCTCAAATTAAAATGGAAGCATCCTCAGGAAGTGTAGATTCAAGTTTGTTCAAATCATGGCCCCCGGGGGTAGGGTGGGGCCACAATTGGGGGATCAAGTTTAACATAGGAATATATAGAGAAAATCTTTTAAAAAATTTCTTTTAAAAACTATTAGGCCGGTAAAGCTCAAATTTGAGTGGAGGCATCCTCAGGAAGTGTTGATTCAAATTTGTTCAAATCATGGTCCCCGGGGGTAGGGTGGGGCCACAATTTGGGGATCAAGTTTTACATAGGAATATATAAAGAAAACCTTTAAAAATCTTCTTCTCAAAAACTATTAGGCCAGGAAAGCTCAACTTTGAGTGGAGGCATCATCAGGTAAGGTAGATTCAAGTTTGTTCAAATCATGGTCCCCGGGGGTAGGGTGGGGCCACAATTGGGGGATCAAGTTTTACATAGGAATATATAGCGAAAATCTCTAAAAATCTTCTTTTCAAAAACTATTAGGCCAGAAAAGATCAAATTAAAATGGAACATCCTCAGGAAGTGTTGATTCAAGTTTGTTCAAATAATGGTCCCCGGGGGTAGGGTGGGGCCACAATTGGGGGATCAAGTTTAAAATAGGAATATATAGAGAAAATCTTTAAAAATTTTCTTCTCAAAAACTATTAGGCCAGGAAAGCTCAACTTTGAGTGGAGGCATCATCAGGTAAGGTAGATTCAAGTTTGTTCAAATCATGGTCCCCGGGGGTAGGGTGGGGCCACAATTGGGGGATCAAGTTTTACATAGGAATATATAGAGAAAATCATTAAAAATTTTCTTCTCAAAAACTATTAGGCCAGAAAAGCTCAAATTTGAGTGGAAGCATCCTCAGGAAGTGTTGATTCAAGTGTGTTCAAATCATGGTCCCCGGGGGTAGGGTGAGGCCACAATTGGGGGATCAAGTTTTACAATCTTTAAAAATATTCTGGGAAAGTTTTCGGTCCAAAACTCAGTACTTAGTGTGAAAGCACAGGTTATGAGATTAAAGGTAGATTTAAGTTTGATGAAACCATGATTCCCTAGAGAATAGTGGGGCCACGAAATGGGGAGGGGGGGGGGGTTATAGGAATAGAGAAAAATCTTCTTACAGGTACAACAACAAAAGGGGCTTGGTATTTACCAAAAAATAAGAGGTGGATAAAAATTGGCAGATTTTCAATTTTCTTTTAGCAAGATCTACTGTACTCAGTTGTCAAGATATTTTGATACTGTAATGCTAATTTGATCAGAATTAAGGCAATTGTTGCTCAGGTGAGCGATGTGGCCCCTAGGCCTCTTGTTTAAATTGCAGTCAATTTGTAAGTGAAAAAAAAGTCCTGTATTGTTACTCTTGCTGGTTAATAATTAACAGATTGCTCTCTTGACTCCTGTCCACTGCATTGGTGAAGATCTGCATCTGCCATTCCTGTCTCAGGTAAGGTCCAGACACTGGGTATACTAATACATGTACTACTATACATAAATATGAATTAATATTTTTAAATGTCTTGCCATGTCTGTAAATGTGATTTATACTTCAAAAGTCCTGTTACATCTTGACAGTTACATCCAATTAATAGAACAGCAACTGTAACATCAACAAGTGTGAATTTTGTGACAGTGTTCAATGTTTGTGGTGTCAAAAGAAAACTCATTTAGCCTTTCATTCCTTAAATGAATATAAGCTAATAATTAGAAGGAAAATTAACACTGAGGTAAATGCAGTGGTCATTTTATCACACCTTAAATATTTAATTATTTGTTACAGGAAAACCTTTTGCCACCTTTATTGACAGATGCCCAGTTACAAGTAAGTAGTCGTAATAAGGGAGTAAGTGTTGAAAAATATTTTTAAAAAATACATGTATTACTTTTTAGTCTATAAGTCTACAGTACTTGATGCATATATTCACCCAAGTACATAATTGCATTAAAGGTAAGAATCTAATGTCTACCTTTGTTATACTTGATAACATAACAAGGGTCAATTTATGCTTTCAAAACTGGAGCAGTTCATAAAAGAGGATAAACTGTCCCAAGTTATGTTACATGTTTGTGAATTTTAAAAAATAATGGATATTTTTGGTACTTAAATGCTGGCAAATTTGGAGTGATGTAACTTAGCTCACCTAGGCTTTTTTGATCAAAATTTGTGCAATGTTGTTGTCAAAGTAAACTTTTTTTATTTCATAATTGTAAATAGTTACATTTCAATTTTAAACAAATAATAATTCACACTGGGCATGCATTAAATGTATTTAACCCATAGCAGCATTTACAGTAAAACTTGTCTAATCCAGTGGAGGGTGGTTCTGATGTATAAATGTAATTAAGAAGTTGAATAATCAAAGGAGTTATGCAGGTACTTTTATTATTTGAAACAAAAACCATTTTTGAACTTTCTAAATAAACAAATAGAATTGTTAGTAGTAAAGTAATAATTGGATAACCAAAATCACTGATAAGCAGTACATGTAAAATGATTTGGGTATAAATGCAAGATGGTATGAGTGTTCGTGAAGGTTGAATGTTCAAAAGCTAAAGTGAGTAACATATTATACCTTTTAAAGCTGTTTCTTTTTGGAAATGCCCACAAGGAAAGTTTCTGTCTGCCCCTGGGGATGGGGGATGGGAGGTTGTTTTTTTTTTTAAATAAAACATGTCTACTAGCCACCTTGTTTTAGTTTATCTGTGAAAACATAAACACATAAAACCTATCTTGAAAGTTAACAAATATGAGAAAATTATTTTCTATCAGAGTCTTGCACCTTTTCAATATCAGGTCATGCACTCTATTATGATCTTGAAGTTTTTTGCTAAAATGATAGATTTCATAGTCCATTTTGAAAGATTTTAGGCAGGGAGGTGGTCAACATTACGATATTATAATTTTTCTACTCCAGATTGAGAATTAATTAAATGCATATATGAGACCCCTCGACAAGTTTGTGTATGGGCTATGGTACTCAGGTGACCGTCAAGGCTTATTTGTCTCTCGATATGTTTAAGATCTTATTGAGAACTGCAATGTCCAATATTTGTGATATGGCTATGAAATCACCCTGTTACAAAAGGGACTCAGTATTTAGCATAAAGAAATCTTTTGTATTCATGATTATTTTACTACATTGTTCATATATTTTTATATGACCCCATAAAACTGATTTTATAATTGCTTAGGTGAGTAATTTGGCCCATGTAACTCTTGTTATGTTTTTGTGATTGAACAACAAATATGTTGCTGATAAGATTTGATAAGATTGGAATAGTAACTTTTATGAAGATGTTTGAAATTATTGCAGGATTATGAAGAAGAAGATTTGGGTTTGATCCCCATAATTATATATAACTCTATCTTGCTTAATTGTCTTCTGCTTTCTTTTTGTACATTAACACTTGATATATAGAAATAACAATATTTAGATGTATTTATCTTGCACCCTTTTATCACTTTTATGCACATTTTACTTGGAACTCACGGTGCTTTGTTTATCTTAAAAAATATTTATAGATTGATGGTGTAAAATCAGTCATACCAGTGATTAATCTAGGTTTTGGGGAAAACTACCCTCTCTGGAGATTTTGGGAAAATCAGTCTGGGGTCAGAGTCCTGTTCAGGGGACCAGAGGGCCAAAGCCACCTGGCTGTAATTGAATTTTAACATTTTATGACCTTTAACAGAACATAAAATGCTCACACAATTCAAATGCTCACATAACTTACATATTTAACCCCATTTGGAGTAGCTATAAGACCATAAAAAGAAAAACAATAATATATGAGCTTTTTATATAGTAAAGGGAGAATATTTACTTATCAAATAGGGAAAAGAGGAGATTTAGGGGAAATCTTCTCATTTTTAGCTCACCGAGACGAAGTCAGGGGGAGCTTATGCTATACCCTCGGCGTCGGCGTCGGCGTCGGCGTCCGGACCTGGTTAAAGTTTTTGTTGCATGTCCTGTATCTGAGCTATTACTTGTCCTATCTTCACCAAACTTGCATGGATGATGCATCTGGACCTACTTATGGACTTGAAAGACTAGGATGCTGAATCTGAGTCCTAAATTTCAGATGCTGGAGGAGGTTAAGGTTGTTGGACCAGGTTAAAGTTTTTGTTGCAGGTGCCCTTTGATAGCAATATCTAAGTTACTGCAGGTCCGTACTTCACCAAACTTGCATGGATGGTGTGTCTTATGATACTGATGCACCAGACAGGCTTGAGTGCTGAATCCGAGCTATAGGTTTCAGATGCTGGAGGAGGTTAAGGTTTTTGGAGCAGGTTAAAGTTTTTGTTGCAGGTGCCCTTTGATTGCAATATCTAAGTTACTGCTGGTCCATACTTCACCAAATTTGCATGGAGGGTGTGTCTTATAATACTGATGCACCAGGCGATTTTGGTGCTGAATCTGAGCTATAGGTTACAGATGCTGAAGGAGGTTAAGGTTTTTAGAGCTGGTTAAAGTTTTTGTTGCAGGTGCCCTCTGATGATGATATCTTAGTTACTACTGGTCCTAACTTCACCAGACTTCTATGGATGGTGCGTCTTATGATACTGATGCACCAGACAGGCTTGAATGCTGAATCTGAGCCATAGGTTTCGGATGCTGGAGGAGGTTAAGGTTTTTAGAGCTGGTTAAAGTTTTTGAAACAGGTGCCCTCTGATGATTATATCTTAGTTATTGCTTGTCCTAACTTCACCAGACTTCCATGGATGGTGCGTCTTATGATACTGATGCACCAGACAGGCTTGAATGCTGAATCTGAGCCATAGGTTTCGGATGCTGGAGGAGGTTAAGGTTTTTAGAGCTGGTTAAAGTTTTTGAAACAGGTGCCCTCTGATGATTATATCTTAGTTATTGCTTGTCCGAACTTCACCAGACTTCCATGGATGGTGCGTCTTATGATACTGATGCACCTGACAGGCCTGAATGCTGAGTCTTAGCCATAGGTTTCAGATGCTGGATATGGTTAAGTTTTTTGGAACAGGTCACATGTTTAATAGATGATAGTACTATTTCAAACTTGCATAGTTGACTAAACTGTAATATGAATGAATCACAGAGGAAGCTTCAGATGCAGAGCTTGATCTCCATTATCAAGGATGCTAAAAAATATATCTTAGTTATTACAGGTCCTAACTTCACCAAACTTGAATGGATGGTGTGTCTTATGATACAGATGCACCTGACAGGCATGGATGTTGAATCTGAGCCATAGGTTGCGGATGCGGGAGCAGGTTAAGGTTTAATTGCTAGTGCCCTCTGATGATGATATCTTAGTTATTACTGGTCTGAACTTCACCAAACTTGCATGGAGATGCATCTTATGTATACTGATGCACCTGACAGGCTTGAATGCTGAATCTGAGCCATAGGTTTCGGATGCTGGATGAGGTTTAGTTTTTTTGGAACAGGTCACATTTTTATAGATGATAGCTTGCATAGTTGATTTAACTATATTATAAATGAAACGCTGAGGTTGCTTCAGATGCAGAGCCTGATATCCATTATCAAGGATGCTAAAGAAATCTCCTACCTCACTTAAACCTGCTTGATAGAAAGATGAGGTTGTTGTTAAATGATACAACATGATTCCTATGATATAAGTGAAACAGGGTCACTTGTACATGTTATAAACAAACGAAGTGCACTGCTGGGTTCGTTGATTTATTCAAGAAGAAAACAGGTCCTAAAAACAAATATAAGCAATACTAAATATTTGGCAATAATCTGTATATAAATTCTATAATCGATTTACAATATATGCATATATAATTAGGTAATGAATGAATTGGAGTTTTAAATCAAACAAATCTAAATTACACTTATTATAATTTTACATATCTCTAAACTTTAATCTAAATTAAATAATGTAAATGATCATAAAAACATAAATACCCATTTGTGAAATGAAAACCCACAGCCGGTGATCAGAATAAATTTTAATGAAAGATGTACATGGACACTCGCTGCGGTGAACACTATACCAAAAAATGGCGCAAAATACAATAAACTGGTTTGACCAGGTGTAATTTCTGGGTAAATACGTAATGCAATTATTTAAATCACGTGATCAGAAAACTCCTTATATTTTTAGATATTGATCCATAGGTACCCAATAATCAAAGAGAGATAACTCTTTTGGGAAAACAGTAAAAATTGAAATGGAAGTAATTACGTTCTAGGTATTTGACAAATAAATATATATAAAAATATGACCCCTATTACATTCTCCCCCCTGTTACAATAAATGACGTCCTCGTCATTCATGTAAAAAAAATCATAATAATAACAATTTCTAATTAGTACGTAGCAAAAATATATACACATCTTGCTTCATATTTCCAAACATCAAACACAACTTCACCAGCTTTATGTTCACCAGAAAATATTGGAAGATTTGGCTTACCCCCAATCACTGGTGGAACTTCCGTCTTATTGTGGGTAATATCTGCAACACTGGGTAGTAGCCGTCTTTGGAGAGGTCGTTGAATTTTAGGTGGAAAAGTATCCTTTGGTGTGGATTTCAGTTGTGGACCTTTCAGTAGTTCAAATTCTTCCTCTGTAACAACTCTGTACTTTGTGTTAGAATTCAGAAAATCTATGATCTTTTCAACTTCTCCCTGACTAACCTTCTCTTTGGGTGGATCTGTTTTAACTTCTTCCTCTCCCCCGTTCGCTTCTCCGTCTATTTCTTTGTTGGACATATTCAATAATTTGATTTACAACATGTAAAAAAATGAAAATCATATAGCTATTATATGATGAAATATTTGGTGAATAAATGATTCAGTTAAATATTTCAAAAAGTCTAACAGTTCGCTACAATCCAAGATTCTGAAGCCTCAAAAGTTATTGTTTACATTCGATTCACAAATTACACCGGAAACAGAAAGTTGAATACTAAAGTCCGAAGAAACCAAAACAGGATGTCCAGTTCCGGAATAAGAATCGCTGGCTTTAGACAGTTCGATCCAAAAAAAAAAATCAATGAATTAAACGGTAATGTTCACAGACCTTAAAGATCACCAGAATAACCAACTTGGCTGTATCTTGTAGAATAAATATGTCAATGCGAGTGTCCCAACGTGGGCGCCATTGAAACAGGGTCACTTGTACATGTTATAAACAAACGAAGTGCACTGCTGGGTTCGTTGATTTATTCAAGAAGAAAACAGGTCCTAAAAACAAATATAAGCAATACTAAATATTTGGCAATAATCTGTATATAAATTCTATAATCGATTTACAATATATGCATATATAATTAGGTAATGAATGAATTGGAGTTTTAAATCAAACAAATCTAAATTACACTTATTATAATTTTACATATCTCTAAACTTTAATCTAAATTAAATAATGTAAATGATCATAAAAACATAAATACCCATTTGTGAAATGAAAACCCACAGCCGGTGATCAGAATAAATTTTAATGAAAGATGTACATGGACACTCGCTGCGGTGAACACTATACCAAAAAATGGCGCAAAATACAATAAACTGGTTTGACCAGGTGTAATTTCTGGGTAAATACGTAATGCAATTATTTAAATCACGTGATCAGAAAACTCCTTATATTTTTAGATATTGATCCATAGGTACCCAATAATCAAAGAGAGATAACTCTTTTGGGAAAACAGTAAAAATTGAAATGGAAGTAATTACGTTCTAGGTATTTGACAAATAAATATATATAAAAATATGACCCCTATTACATAAGTATTGTATGATATGAAACACTTTTGTTTAATATGATACAATATAATATCATATGTTATATTGTAAAAAGTTATATGATACAATATGATATTGTATCAATTTATTTGATATTTTATGATATGATATTGTATCATGATATTGTTTTTGTATAGTATTGTATATTATGATACAATATTATATTGTATCATACGATATTGTATAATATGATATTGGTTTCTGTAATTTACAATTATATCACGCAAAACTGTATTATATGATATTGTAATATTATATATTATCGTATCATACGATATTGTATAATATGATATTGGTTTATATGATTTATTATTGTATCATATGATACAATATGTATGTATAATATTGTATTATATAGTATTTTACTTTATCACATTATATTGTATCATTTGATATGATACAATGTTATATCAAATTATACAGTATCATGTGATACAATATAATATCATATATCAAATATTATACAATATCATACAATACAATATATCATACTGTATTATACAATATAATATTATATGTTTCAATGTTATGATGTATTATGTAATATGATATTGTATCATTTAATACAATATTGTATTATATATTATAATATTGTATTATGTGATCAAATACAATAAGGTTTAACACAATACAATGTCATTTCATATTTACAATATCATCTTTGTTTATTACAGTATTTTATTGTATTATATGATATATATTGTAAATATGATAGGATGCAATATTTAATTTTATATTATTATATTGATTACTATATGAACATATGATTATCATACAATTTTTTAACAGATGATATATGATTTTGTGTCAAAACAGAATCCATGAATATCCAAGATCATAAAGTATGATTTTCATATAATATGATAAAGGTGGTCTCATAGGGGTGATGCCTCGTCTCGGTGAGCTTTGTAATCTGTGATTACCTATGTTTTTTTTTTTTGGGGGGGGGGGTACTGAATATAGGCTGAAAATATGCCCTAGATTAATCCCTGCATACATTAATAAAGTTCAAAGCACTAGCCTACTTTATATCACTTCCTTTTCTTGCCTTGTCTTGCTTACACTTTGCTTACCAAATTCTTTGCAACTTTCTAACATAATATAATATTTTGCTGCACCAAACTAACATCAGGACAGGTAGTGTATGGACAGTCTAAGACATGGGTTCAATTCCCATCACTGCCAGAGTTGAATGGCTTTTTGTATGACTAATGGATTATAGCATATTTGTCACTGCCTTAAATTAACAAACTAATCTATTTTTGTTTGAAGTACAAAAACAAAGTATATATTTATTATAATTATTATGCCTTATAATTTTTTTTTCTCTCATTTATATGATTTAAATTAACTTATAATGTCTTGTTAATTCATGGTATGAAAATTACATAGAAAATTCCACCATTTTATCTTCAACAAAAAACTTTTCTTATTTGAACAAAAGTGAATCAAATGTTTCAAATTTCTTTTGTTGTTTACAAATGGTCTTTTTGATGCATCATATTTATTTCGATTACTTTCTATTTTCTTAGGAACTTCAGTCAACAGAAAACATTTTGCATGAAATAAGTAAAACTCAGACAATAGAACTTCAAAATGTTGATGAACACCAAATGCAAGTAATTCAACAGGATGAATATTTGCATCAGTACGGTTTGTATAGGGCCCATATTCAGGGAGATGGTAACTGTTTGTTTCGTTCTGTTAGTTTTGGTTTATATGGCACTGAAGACCATCATTATGCATTGAGAGAATTGGCTGTGAATCATATCCAGGAAAACTTAGATGACTTTAGGTTTTATTTGTATGGAGAAAATGGATTACCCATGACTGACACAGAAACTACCAGGTATCTAAATAATTTAAGACAATTAGGAACATTTGCTGGGCAGGAATCCATACTAGCTTTATCAAGAGTGTTAAATTTGAACATACTTGTAACTATAGGAGGGGATTCTCAAAATCCAGTGGTTAATACTTTAGAACACAATTTTCACAACTCAGGTAATATTATTCATTTGGTTTGGACACGGGCTGGGGGAGGGCATTATGAATCAGTAATAGAAAATCCAGCATTAAAGGAACACACAGCTCCAACTGGGTCATCGCAAAACACTGCCAGTGTTTCAGACAATAATACGGGTAAAAGCAGTTACAATTGGAGATCTGATGCCAAAACTTGCAAACCTTTTAGTTTAGATGTGCTGGAAGATATTAAAAGCCACAAAGTACAGAATCAAAATACCGAACATTCATATGGTAGAGAGTATGTTGACAAAGGTGATAGTTCAAGGTCTCGGACAAAATGCCCTAGGTGCAATAGAAGTTTTTACAACAAAGCAACTATGATGCGTCACCAAAAGTTGGCTCATGAGAAAGAAAAAGGCCAAAAAATATTGTGTTCTATATCCACATGTGCTTTGAAGTTTCATAATGTGGATACATTAGTTGATCACCTTCGAAATTTTCATGGAGCATGTATAGATGTTGAAAGTCTAACTTTTGAAAGTATTGATTTATTTGAACAGTTTAAAGAGCAGGAGAGTATTAAAATACACAGCAGATATGTAAAGCAGCGGAAAAATAAAGTAAACAAAGATGGCAGTCAGTCCTATACTCTTGTGTGTCACAGGGATGGGGTCAAACGTATTCACTTAAAAAAGGGTAAAAGTTATTTAGGAAAACGCAAAGAAAATATCAAAGGGTCTTGCAAAATTCAGAAATTGTGTCCTTCGAGGATGTCGGTTAAAGTTAAGTCAGATGGATCTGTTCAGGTAAAGTATATCAAATCGCATACACACTCATTGTCCTTTGAAGAAAGCAAATTTTTGCCTTTACCAGATTCTGTCAAGTCCGAGATTTGTACAATGTTAGCCCTGAAAATACCAATAAACACTATACTTGACAGAATACGAGAAAATGTAGGTGAACGCAACGAACGTGACGACTTAAGTAAATTAAAATACTATCATTTGTTGGATAGGAAAACTATTCACAATTTAAAGAAAACTATTGTTGACTCATCTGTAATGAGACATTCTGACGATGCAACTTCAACCTTTTTGAAAGTTAATGAATTAAGAAATGAAATTTACAATCCAGTATTAGTGTACAAACAGCAGAACATTGACGATCCATTGACAGGTCTACAGAAGGAAGATTTTATGCTTGCAATAATGACTAAACAACAGCTTGCAATGTTTAAAAAATTTGCTTCACTTATACTTTGTATGGATTCAACCCACAAGACAAATGTTTATTCTTTTAAATTGATAACTCTCTTGGTTTTAGATGAATTTAGGCATGGTTATCCTGTGGCATTTTGTGTTAGCAATAGAGAGAGTGAGGATGTAATCTCTGTCTTTTTGAACTCAGTCAAAATAAAATCTCCTAATACTAAAGTTAATATACTGATGACAGATGACGACAATTCAGGTTGGAATGCTGCGAAGAAAGTTTTTGGGGGGGACCTTAAACATTTTCTTTGTCATTGGCATGTTCATGAAAATTGGAAAAAAAAGATTCGACAACTTATTAAAGATGAGGAATTACAAGCAGAAATTTATACTTATTTATGTGCTTGTTTACAAGCACAGTCTGAAAATCTATTCTCTTCTTATGTCCAGGAATTGTTGAGAAAACGTCAGGAATCTAATCAAGAATTTTTACATTACTTTCAGAATTTTTACCTGAGCAGAAAAGAAATTTGGGCAAAATGTTTTCGAAGTGGGGAATTTGGAAATGTTCATACAAATATGTTTGTAGAAAGTTTTCACAATTAACTTAAAACTATATATTTTGAAGGAAAACGCAATAGACGGATTGATGTTTTGGTTGATACCCTCTTACAAATTGAAAAAAATCTGTTCATGACAAGACTTCGTCGTTTAAGTTATAATTTGCCCTCTGGTGAAAATATTAATAATTTTGATCGTCATCAGAGAAGTTTAGAAATTGATGATTCCTGTATTTTTCAAATCAGTGACTTTTTTTTACAGTTACTTCATCTGATTCAACGTATGACATAAAGAAACTAGTTGACATATGCAGTGAGAAGTATTGCTTCAACAAGTGTAAAACATTTCCTTGCATCGAACTTTGTAAACATCTTTTTTCATGCTCCTGTCTGGATTACAAAAATGGTCATGTTTGTAAACATTTGCACAAAATACATGCATTTGCCAACCTTAATTCACATAAAGATCATCCATCTAATGCCAATACAGACTTTTCGTCAAAACAATATGCAAGTAGCAGGGACACTGATTCTTCAACATCTACACGTGATTGTACTGAACTAAAGATACAGCACATTGAACAGAAATTAAACACAATAGCTGAACAGATTAAAAACAACCCATCAGTTCAAAACCACAGACTAGACAATATTTTAAGTGCATTAGACCATATTATTGCAGCAAATGAGGGTAGCAATCAAATACACAATTCTATGAAAGATTTCAAAAAGACAGAGAAAATTTCTTCTAATGCTAAGAATTTGTTGCAGCCTAGATTTAGACCAACTGTCAAAAAGCCTGGTCGGATCCCAAAACCCCGTCTAAGAAAACCAACAGAGGAAGAAATGAGGAACCTTCTTCCTAATGTCTCTGGGTATGGCTTTAATCTTCTCTGATTTTAAACGTAAAATTTCAGTGTGAATGATGCCAAAATAATAATTTCAAATCTTAAGATGATGTGATATACACAGTAAAAAACGCTTATAGCGAAGTGCCAGGGATTAGCAATTTTGCATGTTCATTATAACCATGTTTTACTGTATTACCGGTAGTCGAGCAGGTTTTTTTTTTGTAATTGTTCAAAGACATTTGTGGTATTTTCATGTATGTATATATTAATGATTTTTAATATCTTTTTTCAACTATTTAGATCATCTCAAGACTCCACAGTGCCAGTTTCGTTGCCAGGACCATCTGTGGCTCCGTATCCTCCCCTGAGACTGGTTCCACCGACAACCAATACACTTCCTACACAACCTGCACCACAGCAAAGTGTATTTAGGTATGTTTTAAATATCATTTGTACTTTACCTACTTCAGAGAGCTTTTTCAAACATAATCTTTTTAACTACTATATATATATACTTCAATCTAGTGTTGAAACTGGTTTGGGGCAGCCAACATGGATGAGAGTGCCTCCCTCTATGCTTGGTAGGAGGATTGTAACCACCATCAATGGCAAGAAACAGGTCATTGTGTTCACAAGAGAAGACCAAAGAAATGGTATTTAATTTTTAGATGAAATTTAATTGTATTTTTATTTCATCTATTGAAATATAGATTTGAAAAATATATGCATGTATTTCCTTTTTTCTTCTAGATCCTGCAGACAAAGATGGGGTGTGAATTGGGATAAAATGAAGAGTCTTGTAGTTTGATTTTCAATACATCAATTTCTGTTTTCAGGGTGGGTAAATTCATAAGGATAAGTTTCTTGCAGAGAATGATAGTAGGACAGCAAGTCAGTCCTGTAGTAGGCTGGCAAGGGTGAAAGGACAGTGTTCATCTGAGGTCCTAGGCCCCTGTTCTGCTTCATTCTCTGATTGGTTTTAGTTCATAAGTTTGGATTTGGATTAGGATAAGTTTCTTGTAGAGGATGATAGTAGGACAGCAAGTCAGTCCTGTAGTAGGCTGGCAAGGGTGAAAGGACAGTGTTCATCTGAGGTCCTAGGCCCCTGTTCTGCTTCATTCTCTGATTGGTTTTAGTTCATAATTGGATTTGGATTAGGATAAGTTTCTTGTAGAGGATGATAGTAGGACAGCAAGTCAGTCCTGTAGTAGGCTGGCAAGGGTGAAAGGACAGTGTTCATCTGAGGTCCTAGGCCCCTGTTCTGCTTCATTCTCTGATTGGTTTTAGTTCATAAGTTTGGATTTGGATTAGGATAAGTTTCTTGTAGAGGATGATAGTAGGACAGCAAGTCAGTCCTGTAGTAGGCTGGCAAGAGTGAAAGGACAGTGTTCATCTGAGGTCCTAGGCCCCTGTTCTGCTTCATTCTCAGATTGGTTTAGTTCATAAGTTTGGATTTGGATTAGGATAAGTTTCTTGCAGTGGATGATAGCAAGTGGATGATAGAACAGCAAGTTAATCCTTAGTAGGCTGGTAAGGTTTAAAGGACAGTGTCTATCTGAAGTCATTCTTTTGTTAATAGTTTTTGCTTTGAGTTTAATAGAAACTTGGAAGTCTAGTCTTCAGAAATGTTGTTGTTTTTTAGAGTTATTGTTCATTTTGCTAGTTGTTTTTTGTTTGAATTAATTTATGGTTCTATATTTTAAATTTTTAATATATTAACTTTAAACCAAGTACTTTGCATGTACAGGTATTATAAATATTAATGAGACAAGTGAGTGACTTTTAGAAGTTAGTATTTACTGTCAGATTTCACAGTTCTTTTCTCCATGTTAAAATCAAATATTTGCAATGGATCATTCTTATCCAATTAAATGCGAATAATAAATTATGCATTCAGTACCTTTTATTCAAATTCTTTTGTCTTGTTTGGTCAAATTGAATGCTTGATATATCACTAGTACATGTACTTGATTTAAGGTTATTTCTTTCATTTTTTTTTTGCATGCTTTTTTTCCGGAACCATTGATAGGCCCTTTGTTTTCTAAAAGTTTCAGTATCATTTCATATTTATTTGATGTACATTGCATTCGGTATATTTAAGAAATAAACAGCAATGTTAAAAAGTTCACTGGGATATAAAGTTAGTTGGTAACATGATTAAATCTTAGAAGCCCATCAGGCTTCACAGGATTTGATTATGTGACCAACCAACTTCATATCCCAGTGAACTTTTTAACATTGCTGTTTATTACATATATTTACATTTGAGAAAGACAAATCGTTCAGAACTATTAATATTACCTAGATTTTATGTTTACAATAATCCAACTGATAAGCGATAAGCGCGTGCTATGATCATTGCGACGTCACAAAAACGTTCATACAGAATTGAACGTTTTCGCTATTCTATAGATTCATATAAGGAAACATATTTGCAAATGTAAATATATCCAATTATTTTTATGATGATCTTATTTTTAGCTTTTTGTAATAACTTTCACAGCATAAAAAATTAGAATAAGCACAAATTATATATTTTTATATTGTTTGTAATTAAAATTGCAATAATGACTCAAAAAGTTACAAATTTACCCATATTATTATTTTTTTTTTTTTTGGCATATTGTGTGACACACAAATAAAATTGACGTATGGTATTGCCTGTTTATCTATTGTTTCAAGTTCTTTGAAATTCTTTGGAAAGTTAATGCACATAATTATCTTTATGATGTTTCTGTATATTTAACATAACACAAATCCATGGTGAAAACAACTTCTGTACATACATATCATTTCCATTTCCTTTTTTTTTCAATTCATTTCACTGTGCTAAATTTAGTAACATTTCTAAAAAAAAAAATTCTTTCTATATCAATATGTATATACATGTTTATGTAAAGTCTTTATACAGTGAATCATGCTAAATTTTATATTTGATAAGCTTCCAAACCAGCAGCCATGATTAGAAACTTTCCTAATATTGGTCGAGAACATTTTCTTTCAGTTGTTTTTTTTATAAGGGCCGAAACCTTCTTGGTGCTTTTTCTGAAATTTTTTGGTATAATATTGATACGTATACTAGTAATTTAAAGAAAATTTTGTGATAAAAGAACAATATATATTTCAAATTTATTTAATCAATTTTGCACCAAGAAGGTATCAGGTTATAAATATGTTCTCTTACCTGACTGATGAGGCCCAAAGAGAACATTTAATTAAGTATCAGTATGTAATACATGTATATCAGTACATGTACCGGGTATTTGTAATTTACAGAGAATTAAGAAATATCAACTAAATATATTTTTTTCCATCAGCTTACTTGAAATTAAGGTCAATGATTATACAATTTAGTCTGCAGGGAGTTACATTAAATCAAAATCTAGCTCATAAGGTTTCTAATTCACCATTAAGATTTGCCAATTTCTAGTAGGGTATGTTGACCGTGTTCAATTTATTTTTGTAATCAGATAATCTGCACAGCACAGCCAATGCATTAAGTTGCCTATATCACAATCAGACTAAAGCAGAAAAGTATCAATCCACCTGTTGTTGTGTTTGAATAATATAACTCGGCATGAAAGACATTTTAATCTTCTCGATGTAATATTTATATTTTATTTTACACTGAAATATCTTTAATAATGAGTAGAAGGTGTAAGATATTAAATGAAATTGGGGGAGAGGGTCAGTGGCGATTGGTCTTATGGGAAATATGCATTGACCTGTAAAAAAAAATGTAATACCTGGCATATATAGCAGGCAAACTAAGTGCACCAGAGGGATGAGCAAATAGGCTTTACTGAATTCAAACTTAATGGATTGTTTTCAATTTAAAAGTACATTATCTTGTGTAAGAGCCAAAAAAAAAAACCAAAAGGATTACATAACAAAACTTTTTTAAGTTTGAAGCTGTTAACATTTTTTCCCCATTTTTTAAGGTAATGTATTTTGTATGTCAAAGCTGTTTTTCTTTATATGAATAAATTCATCAGATTCACTACCAACATCTTGTCTTGACTGCTTGGTTACATTTGAACTATCAAAATAATTAATTTGTTTGATCCATCATCACTCTGAGAATCTTTTTGAGCAAGATATTTACCTCTTGTCCTGATTATATTGCATGAAAATAATTATTAATCAGTTATTATATTCAATTATGAAATTCCTATTCTATGAACCCTAAACATGGTTTGCATTTATGCTCAAGTGACTCATAAGGCCTTGATCTTGTTTAAAATAAATTTTCTTTTAAATAACTATTGTTGCACTTCAGACCAATAGCTAGGCAAAAATATTGCACCATCTTAATCCTCTTTGTTAGCCAAGGATTCGATTAATTTATTCTCACCTCCTCAGGCGATGCTTAAAATACAGAAGTGCATAGTATATCCCCTGCACATTCATGTTAAATATGTGTAAGGCACTGTTGGCCATATTTCTCTTTCATCACTATGTCCTACAACCTTATATAAGGGGCAGACCTCTGAACAGTTTTAAAGTACTTCACTGCTAGAGTTCTCACCTGTGTGGCACACGCATCCTTGTTCTCGCCTTTGTTATTCGGTTGCGATGAATTATCAAATTTTACACATTTTTTTCAAGCCCAATGAATACTAACCATCAATAAATTGGGCAACTGCATTATTTACCAACAATATGCTACATAGAATAATAATGCCAATAAAATCCAAAAGACCACGAAAGGAATTACTACATGTCAGTCACGAGTTTCATGGTGCTGCCATCGAGTACTAAAACAAAATTCAAAGGGTTGACTTTACCAGGTATCTGTGTGATGGTGCCTAATTCTACGAGCGGTGTTTCACCTTTAACATTTCAATTTATCACATTCACCACCCAACATAGTACATGTAATTATCTGACTATTTGTTAACAACTAAACTGGAGGGGATTTGTTTATACCTTCCACTGCATATGTTAATGCATTACTTAAATATATTCATGGCACATTTAGAATACATTACCAAATAATTTTAACTTATTAAAACAAGTTGCAACTGAATATGTCACCTACACTAAATGCCAGTTGATCATTACCGTTATGTTGTACTTATTGTTTGGTAAACAATTGTTGGATTTGCGATAATAAACCGCATTACTTCACAACATTAACACTGTGTAAAATTAAGGCATTAAATGAGAAGTTATTGAATGCATGCAAAGATACTGTGATGCTTTTAGAAGTGGAGGATTGCTGGGGATGTTCGGGGGGGGGGGGGGGAAGCCACTACAACATAGGTTTTAGATCAAATATTTACATCAAATACAAAATTTTTCAATTTATTTTATGATAACAGTTTCTTCTAGCAAACAACTCTTGTTTTCAACCTGCCTTAAATTAACGAACAGCTCGGTGTGTGTGTGTGTGTGGGGGGGGGGGGGGGGGGTGTATCCAGGTTATATTACGTTAACATGGTTAATATATAACGATCACATTCACAACTATGTACTATTGAGTTGGCCGTATAAAATATGATTTAATCTTATACGTTTTGGTGTGTAAAAGTATACAGTATATATGTGAGAAAATCTTACTGCTTTAGCAATGTTTACATCCTGTTACTTTCACTTTGTGAGTGACGTCACAGTGATGGTCACATGGTGTGCAGGGAGCTGCCTTTAGTCTCGTTCTTTCGGAGTCAGTAAATTTTGACCCACAATTCATAGTACCAATGGTTTCCAACCTCACGTTCCAACATCACGTTCTCCCGAGAATCAAAGTAAAACCTTTGAAAGATTTATAAGGTGTAATTTTAAGAACATCATGCTTTTTAAGTAAATAAAACAGTATACTTCGCATACTTTTATTTCTCAGGGGAGTTTTAAAGAGTAAGACGACACTTAACCAACGTCAGCTTTGACGTCACAATAAGCACTGATAAGGGGAAATTACTCTAATTGAAGTTATTGTAAATCTGCTGAAATGACCAAAATCCTCTCAAAATCTTGCAATGGCTAAGATAAAGAACAGCTGACGAATAAGGAAATTTCTTCAGATACAGGAAACAGTTGTAAATTGCACTAATTTGGATGAATGCTCACAAATTTTATTCACTATCATTACGGTAATTTCCTGAAACGTAACGTTATACGTAGCAGCGCCTTTTTTAAAGGGGGTGGGTGGGTGGATGGCAGCCTCATCCAAAAAATCTTTGCAAGCAAAAGAAAAATAAATCATGAAAATTCTAATCCTTCAGCTCTTTAGCAGTACAATGGTTTCTTTATTTTCACTTCCATTTATTACATGGGGGGGGGGGGGGGGACAACACCATGTTCTTTTAACATGATAAGCAAATATTTTTAAGCGTAAATTAAAATAAAATTAAACATTAATTATTTTTTTAAGTGGAGGGGCAAATCCATGGTAAGTCGATTTTCTATGTATAAATTGACAAAAATGAAAAAAAAAATTTAGCATGGGGGGAGCTCAATGATGAGTCAAGTTTTATATTTAAGTTTAAGAAAAAATGTCTACTGCAAAAAAAAGGGGGAAATCAATCAATCATAATCACAATCACTTTAAAAGAGGAGATGCAGTGCAATGAATATTTATATATTAAAATCTTTATTATTTAACAACATTGTATCTGAGATTAAACTATTGTTCTACATATAAATAAATAAATTATAACAAATCTTATAAACTATGAATAATGAAAATTTACTGAAAAATAGGTATGTTTTATTTTTTGGCATTCAAATTTCACGTTGTTAATTTCATTTTATTAATTTATTATAATTCATTGTTTGATCACATGCTGTGCTCGCCCCAACGGTCGCACCGTAAAACATATTACAAAAAGACTTTTCTGAATCAGTGGATTTGGTTATTTAGATTTGTAGAACATTTTTCTCACTTTGTTGTGTTTAAAAAAACACTATTATCAGAAGCAATTAACGCTACTGGTTGCTTACCAGTCTATACAAACCTAACGAACAGCTGCATAATAATGTCTTACCAGACAGGCCGCAGTACATTAGTTATTATGTATTCAGGCCCCGCCGTCACCAACTTTCCACAAGTCAATACTCAGCCTCAAATCTGAGGTTTGACCTCAAATTTATGCACTTTACTTTACAGGATTTGAGTTTAGGAATGAGTTGAGGGATTTGAAAATGTTGGTGACGGCGGAGCCAGGACCCATTTCTACACTTTATGGCGTCCCGAAATGGTAAAGAAAATATATCGAGTAAAGTTTTTCATTGCTTACTTACTTAAAAAGTGATATAAGTTCATGCCTCTTCTTATCGAATCAACATCAAGGTCGATTTTCGAATCCTTTGTGTAGTTCTATTCCTACTCCTCATCTGATGACAATTATTAGAATATTTTGGAACCGTAGTGCTCATTTTGGAAAGCACAGTGATAGACTGGTGTCGATTACTGTTAATTAACCGCAATTGTATCAATTGGACAAATGTTTACAATATACCTAAAGGTCCTAGTTGCATGCATTGAAAAAGAATTCACGTCTGCCACTTTTGCTTAAGGGGAAAATAAAGTTGATTTTTAACATCTTACAACCAGTGTAGAGGATGAACATGTCTCTTGATCTTGTAAGAAAGTACAATTGCTATTACATACCAACCCATTGTAATCGGTATTTTGCTTTGCTTTTAAATTTGTTAAGACTGGTTTTAAATTTGTTTAAAAGCATTTTAATTCTCTATCTTTTCTTGTCGTATGTATTTTTATGCCAGAGTTCAATATTGCTGGTATACAATTTCCCATAAATATTTCGATCACTGATACATATTGCATAGTAGAGTTTGTTAACTCTATCTTTAAGTGTTACACAGCATGATTCATAATGAGTTTTCCGTGAATAGCTCGGAATTTTTGTTGGAAAATCCCAATATATCAAATTTAATGTGCGTAATTAATCAAATACAACTTAAACTACTTGTTTTTTTAAATCTTTTCTTGTTTGTTTGTTTATGTGTTTTTTATTATTCCGTTTGTTTTTTGTTCGAGCGATTTTTATAAGAACTGCAAAATAGAGCAATGATTATTATATCTAAATGTATTGCTAGTAGATACAGCGGTTGTTTTTTTAGAAATATAATTTGCATATTAAAGAAATGTTACATATTTCATAATTAACCTTAATAATATGTCTCTCTCTAGATTAAACTATAATGGTTTCTGGTCGGGCTTATTAAAAAATGTATTGCGCGAAGATCAATTCCCAGCTATTGTCGTGCTGTTTAAATGGCTGCCTACCTAATAAAATTGTTGCACATACTTGAGATCACTCTAAAAACATCATATACAAAAGGTGGCTAATAACATGATCATTGTTAAGCATCACGTTGTTACAAAAATTTAATATATTTTCAAGTAATCATTATGCAAATGTACACATTTTAGATAAGTGCAAAGTAAAATTACAATGCAATATTTTCTGTGAAATGCACATATTTTGAATTAGTGCAAAGTAAAATAACAATGCAATATTTTCTGTGAAATGGGCTATAAATGAGTGATACAAACGGGCAGGAGATTTGTAGTGGTAAATGTAGTACTAAATTCACCAATGCATTGCCATGTGTTGTACATGTATATTACATGTAACACTTAAATCAACTTGACGAGCATAAAATATGACAATGGACATGAAGTTTTAGAACTTAACACATACATGTATTAATCATAGTTGGATTAGATGCTGAGTACAACTGTGATAAAGCAACCGCGATAGCGGATTATGTACATTTTTCTGCAATGATCGCCGTTACCTTCATAACCCGAATGAATCATCAAAGAAAGCATAGTAATTTTACCTAGTCAAATGCTTCTGACAAATCACAAAAAAATCATACATGAAAATATACCCTCATCAGCATTTTGAACATTGCTGTGATAAGTTTCTAAAATAACTTTTCTATTAACTTTATTTTTATGCCCATTTCAAACAAATTATGGACAATACCATTTTAGAGTATAAAAAGCTTGTCTATAGTACCGTTGGTTTCCCTTATTGTCTCAAGGGCAGCCAGCGGTTTGTTGGTCAATTGGACAGTATCAAACAGTAACAAGCACATTTCTGGAAATGGCAATTGTCAATTTTTTGGAAAACGCTTAATTATAACAATAGTAACAAAACTAATGATAATTGTAATAGCTGATATACAACCAACGATAATGATATAAAATTGAAAAGTCGGAGCGTTCAAAATCACAAGAATGTCCTTACTCTGCCATTTGCAGTTCCATCTGTATAAAAATATGTCTACATATTGTCTGTTTTCTCTTTCTTTACTCCCAACCATCAAGTTTGGACAAAAACTTTCAGTATTGAATTTGCTTAAATCACCCAAAAATTTCATAATACTTTTGAGATAACCGACCTTGAAAGCTATGCGTGGTCTTAGATGAAGTTTCCTTTTACTTTCTTCATCCAACTTGCAATCGAAAGAGTTGATATCTGAATAGGTTCCGTTGAGAAAATTAATTGTACTTGAAAACGTTGATACTTTGAATGTTTCAAGAAAGTTCACTGCATCCCTCATCTCTTTTACGCCGAGATCTCGCACACTCTTAACAGTAGTTGTAATGAAAACTGGATGACACCCTGGCGTTGTTTGGTTATCATATGGCGTATAAACATAAACCTTACCGTCAAAAGTGAGGTTGGATTATTCTTTAGAAAATTATTCAGAAAGAAAATACTACTGTACTTCACGTGATATTCATGGATTGGTTGCGTCGATCCCAGGGTTACTTCTATCCTCTGCTTCCAATTTGTGATTGACCTTGTGTGGCAATTTCTGTCGTTGGAGTCAGAACATATTTTCTAAAGAAAAAAAATCAAAAATGAAAATAACGTTTGAACAGTTTAGAAAAACTAAACTAGAAAAACAATATGTTTTGAAATCACAATCTTTTTTCTCTTGAATTAATATTGTCTATAATGACTAGTTTTGCCTTGCCGAATCTAACAAAATATAACCTACATTATTTAAAGTTGAAAACTCGGAAGTTTGCTGAAATTGAATGTAGAGATGCATATCATTTTCAAAAGGAACTGGGTGTAGTTCATCTGTGAATGAACCATTTCTGTCTGTCAAAGAATGGCCGATTAAATCTTCAAAACAATATTCATTTTTATATATCACAGACGCCTCTTTGAATGGTCTTTGATATACCTGGCAACGAACGCTTAAATATTCACTTATATATCTTTCTGGCCAGTCAATGCAATACCTCGGATATGTATTCAATATCTTGTTAAAACTGTTAGGAACAAACGCGAAATAACAATTAGAAGTAAAAATGGCTTCAAATAAATCTGATAAAGGGTTTTCAAGTAATGTCATAATAGAGTTAACGGCACAAGTTTCCGCTGTAAGGCGGACAAAAATGTCCATTGGATATGCTCTTGCATTATTGCATTTAGCTATTTGGTCGCTTGTGTAGACTGTGCCATCTTCATCGACAACTGGAATTTGAACCTCATTTTGACTTTCCTCCACCCCTTCTTGTGCACAAGAAGTGACTGTCCAGTACGAAATTTGGCCAAGATAGCTATTTTTCTCACACATTTTGGTTGTATTCAAGATGGGTGATTCTCCAACGGGGTATTGAACACCAAAGCAGCAGTCTCCGTAATTAACACACTGGCTATCACAATAACAGGCAGGAAACATACTGAAGGTGGAGTTCTCGCATAGATCAGGATGGTTAAGACTTACGATGGAATCATTTTTACTCGTAAAACAAACTATTATCCTCGTTAAAATACTAGTAATGCAGAGATGCATCAGAACAAGAAGCATCTTTTAAATTTTCAGCTTGATTTCTCGAATGAGCTTTACTGATATGAAATGCGTTTATTAAAGGAGTAAAATTCATCAAAATATGATGCAGCATATTAATATATATATAGCTGATACAAAGAGGATTACCAAGCACAATTTTAATTAAAAAAGGGCGACTTGAAATCGATACACAAATATATTATTATGAACTCATTTCTATTTTTCAATTTCTAGCAAAAACATTATTTGATACATGTAAGCTACTTTTTTTTATATAAAGTAACACGTATTTAACAGATAAATTCATTTAGATTGAAATGCATTTACATCTTATGGATTCAATTTTTATCAAATCAAATAGGGTTTTTCTTTTTTTTTCTTTTTTTTTCTCGTGCAATCTTATAATCAATAGGACGTATTAGAGACTTTATTGTATATGGTAGTTATGGAATTTGAACAATATTTGCCTATCGAACTCAACTGTTGCTTGGTCAATTTAAATGTACATCAATATAGTGTTTTATGTCTGGTTACATTTAAAACCCATGGACGAGAGAGAGAGAGAGAGAGAGAGAGAGAGAGAGAGAGAGAGAGAGAGAGAGACTGTTTAAAGATAAAGGCCAAACCTTAAGGTATTTAAATTCAATCAATGAGTATAGATCTCTCTCGTCAATGTCGATCGACTGGATGTTTACAGTATTTTTATGTCTACAATGTAACTACTTCCTTGTTTCATGCATCGTAAACGTCATTGTCATTCATACAAACAATAAGATATGTTTTAGAGATACACCCCGAATGTAGCTCAAAACTATCGGAGAAGGAAAACATTATGTCTGGGGAACAGGTGTGTATGCCTCGTTACCTGCTTTATCTTGTACTCATTTAACTTTGCATCTTTCTCATTCTTCGTGCGTTTCATTACAAAAAAAATATTTTTTTCATCAAGGATTTTCCAGCCCTCGAATATCAGTTGGTAAACGTGTCCGATCCTGCAGTTCTTTTGGAATTTTATGCACCAATCCAGGATTCACTCTCTGTTATTGACAATGCCTTGGGTACGCTTGCACAAGAAGGTGATGAAATGATTAGAGAAAGGCAAGCAGTGTGAGTATAATATTTTTTAGAAATTCATCTCTCATATTTAGCATGTTTAGGCATGTGCAAAATCAGTATCCACTTTTATCCCGAATTTTGTTATCTAACTCCCGTACATAGTTGATGAAATTGCTAAATGGTGCTGCATTACACCACACTTGTCACTAGAATGTGTCTATATGTGTCTGAAAGTGTATAACATTATAACTCAAGAAATGCCGATTGCCATTACCTCAAATAATATACCAACAATAACAATAATCACACTAATTGCAGTTTATATCAGCCTCTTTAATATAGACTAGTAATAGCAATGTTGTAAGTCTTATTTAGGATAATAGGTTCTGAAAAGTTTAGATCTGGATAGGTTTATATATATTTGTAAACTAATGGGCGTGTATCAAAATGTGTTTTTCTAATCTATGACAATTTTTATAAGGTTTATCTTTTAGATACGTTTGATTAGTTGCAAAGACATAATTATTTTACTTCATTGGTTTCGTTGTCGTTTTTAGCCGAGGTCTGCTAAAAGCAGAGTCCTGGCTGTAGGCAGGCAAATCGCCAATGTTACTTTAAATAGCACAACTAAAAAGTAACAAAAAAAATCAAAGTAAAAGTCCGTAATACAAAAAAGTAAACAGCGCAAAGTACAAAAGTCCGCATACTATGTCAAAAGTGCATGACAGAAAGAGAGAGAGAGAGAGAGAGAGAGAGAGAGAGAGAGAGAGAGAGAGAGAGAGAGAGAGAGAGAGAGAGAGAGAGAGAGATATTTTCAGTCTGTGCTACACAATATGCACAGACACACCAAAAGAGCCCGGCTTTCAGTACTTCAGTACTTTGATTTGTACTAGCCTTTTTATCTGTATTCAAAATGTGAAAGGAGTCATAGTTGTAATCCAAATCTTCTCAGTAGTTTGTGTCTTTTTTCAAGTCTGAGAGTGCTTGAAGACCAAGTTACAAAGGGTTTACAGACAATATCACTATGGACAGAATGTGCAGAGAAGAGCATCAAAAAGGCAATCTGTCAAACTGGATGGTAAGGTTGACGTTAAAATTTATCACAACCTAACACTAGTATAAATTTGCGAAGTTTATTCAAATTAATGAGTGTGTTAAGCAAATAAACATAAATTTGTAGCTTTACCGAGGTTTTTACGTCAATCATAGTGTTAATTTTTCCCTCTATACTAGTATATCTATTTATTTACCTCTCTATTTATATGCTATTATTCATCTATCTGTCCATCTATCTATCTATCTATCTATCTATCTATCTATCTATCTATCTATATCTATCTATCTATCTATCTATCTCTCTCTCTCTCTCTCTCTCTATCTATCTATCTATCTATCTATCTATCTATCTATCTATCTATCTATCAGCGGTCTATTTTAGCAAAGAATTTGATTTCCAGCACTCATTGGCGTTTATAAAGGAAAACAAGAAGGTGATGACCGGTGTAAACAAGATAATGGAAAAGATAAACAATTAAAATCAGAAAAACTTGGAAACACTTCGAAGAACTATAGCTCCAGTGCAAGAAAAAATCACGATATTTATAAGGTTTGCTGAGGAACGCTCACAAAAGTATGTTAAATACTAAATATTAAAATACACTGTATTGAAAAATGGTTCAAGTGCTGGAATTAAAAAATGCATTTATGTATTAAACTGTATGTAGAATTGGTTTTAAAGACGGCGTACTGCCCATAATCAAATAATTGGACCAACTTCTTTACAACCGTAATGCCTTAAAGAAAATAAAAAGCGTTGTAAATAATGAAAAACACATTTGCTGTAAATTCACCCTGATGATTGCATACCAAACTTTTTCTTCAGGCATTTTGTCACTTTAAACTTTATCTTACATGTACTTTACATATTTATTGATAGTATTGATTTGGTTGATGCATGTATGTGGTCGTCTATTAATATAAAAGAGAATCGTAAATTTAGCAGTCTAGATAGCACGACGTGTCATATGAAAGATCAACATGCATTAACGTTGCCTTCAACGAAAACGTTTAAAAATTGCAGTGCTAGAGTAAAGAAGATGATAAGACAGATGCCGTGGAATCATGAGAATTTATGATGGCTCAATTTTCGTGGTATTCATAAGAAGCCTTTCCCCCAAGAATTTAAATCCTATTAATACAAATACAATTAGAAAGATTTATCGTTCTTACTGAAACTAAAAACCGATGCATCCACGAAATCACGCCCCCATAAATAAGCAACATAACCCACAATCTCAACACATTGAAATATTGCCCGGTAGATAATACTTTTTTCTCAGAGGAAAACTCAAAAAACACATCGTTACATGTACGATTACCGTCTAACAAGATATGGATAGTAAAATATCCAACATGCAATCAGCTTCTAAGTTATCATAAGCAAAAAAGATACCATATGGAGTATACTAGGAATAAACAGTGTTTGTTTTTACAAATCTCGATGCAAACATATCCAGTTTTTATACATTTTCGATTGCCATGCTAGAAAAGCAACTATAACTCATTTGTGTTTACAGTATATGTATGTCAAGAAACGAATATTTGGTCTTAAGTTCACATTTTAGCTTTATCTGTTGATAGATCATTTTTTTAACAGAAACCTCATTCGTATAGAGAGAGATGGTAGGATAAGTGAATCAAATATACCCGACCTGTCCGCCTCCCCGTGGGAGTACCAAGAACGTGTGGACAAAATGCCTACATTAGACCCATTCCAAACGATGGAGTCCAATGTCTATTGGTTTGAAATTTCCAAACAACGATGTGTTGCAAAACAAGAAACGGGAGAGCCACTGAATTTCTATGTTGCATCAAAAGCTGTACAGCAAACAGATGAAATCGTTTTACAGGCGAATGTACTCAATGAAGGAAAATGGAAACTATATGAGACCCATTGTCACGTAAGTTAAGATAATCATCTCGCAAAGTGAGTCGTATTTAATGATATTTATCTTTTTAAAAATCGTTACTAATTAATTTCTTTTCTGTTTAGGGAGACTATGTCGTTTTCAGATCAGAAAAGGTGGAGGCTTTCTTTATCCTAGGAACACCAAAAGAAAGAGAATTCGTGGTGGATCCATCGGGGAGTCACTATGTTCACAAAACTGACGAACGTGTTTGTCTAGATTTTCCTGAAGGGTCTGTTAAAGAATCCGAAACGTTTAGAGTCACGGTATGACTTTACTAATGTCACGTTCGTTTTGCAATTACTAGTATATGCTTCAAATGATGTTAAAAATAGTTGTTATGATTATTCGATTTGATTAAATATTGCTGAGAGTAATCGTATCTTTCAGAAAGGTGGACTGAAAGATAATTAAAGTAACCTTAAATTTCCAGACCTTTAGTTAACGTTCAGTTGACTGAAAGGCAGATCCTTACCCTGTGTTAAAACTGTTATCATTGTAAACATTTTTTTTCTAGATATTTCCTGTAAAAGTAGATGAGATGAAGAAAAGAAAAACCAAATTCCCCGATCAGTACAAGTTTCTTTCTGTATCCAAGGGGATACAAGTTAAAGGAAACGCTTTCAGTAAAGCAGTACAGGTCCATCTACCATTGGAAACTATAGAAAATGCTGTTGGAAAAGATGATGAGATGGATATTGTGGCTTCAAATAATCTTATAAAGGTTTTCAAGTAATGTCATAATAGAGTTAACGGCACAAGTGTCCGCTGTAAGGCGGACAAAAATGTCCATTGGATATGCCTGGCATTATTGCATTTAGCTATTTGGTCGCTTGTGTAGACTGTGCCATCTTCATCGACAACTGAATTTGAACCTCATTTTGACTTCCTCACCCTTCTTGTGCACAAGAGTGATGTCCAGTACGAAATTTGGCCAAGATAGCTATTTTTCTCACACATTTTTGTTGTATTCAAGATGGTGATTCTCCAACGGGGTATTGAACACCAAAGCAGCAGTCTCCGTAATTAACACACTGGCTATCACAATAACAGCAGGAACATACTGAAGGTGGGTTCTCGCATAGATCAGGATGGTTAAGACTTACGATGGAATCATTTTTACTCGTAAAACAAACTATTATCCTCGTTAAAATACTAGTAATCAGAGATGCATCAGCAAGAAGCATCTTTTAAATTTTCAGCTTGATTTCTCGAATGAGCTTTACTGATATGAATTGCGTTTATTAAAGGATAAAATTCATCAAAATATGATGCAGCAATTATAATATAGCTGATACAAGAGGATTACCAAGCACAATTTTAATTAAAAAAAGGCGACTTGAAATCGATTCACAAATATATTATTATGAACTCATTTCTATTTTTCAATTTCTAGCAAAAACATATTTGATAATGTAAGCTACTTTTTTTTTATATAAGTACACGTATTTAACAGATAAATTCATTTAGATTGAAATGCATTTACATCTTATGGATTCAATTTTATCAAATCAAATAGGTTTTTTCTTTTTCTTTTTTTTTTTTTTCTCGTGCAATCTTATAATCAATAGGACGTATTAGAGACTTTATTGTATATGGTAGTTATGAATTTGAACAATATTTGCCTATCGAACTCAACTGTTGCTTGGTCAATTTAAATGTACATCAATATAGTGTTTTATGTCTGGTTACATTTAAAACCCATGGACGAGAGAGAGAGAGAGAGGGAGAGAGAGAGAGAGAGAGAGAGAGAGAGAGACTGTTTAAAGATAAAGGCCAAACTTAAGGTATTTAAATCATCAATGAGTATAGATCTCTCTCGTCAATGTCGATCGACTGGATGTTTACAGTATTTTTATGTCTACAATGTAACTACTTCCTTGTTTCATGCATCGTAAACGTCATTGTCATTCATACAAACAATAAGATATGTTTAGAGATACACCCCGAATGTAGCTCAAAACTATCGGAGAAGGAAAACATTATGTCTGGGGAACAGGTGTGTATGCCTCGTTACCTGCTTTATCTTGTACTCATTTAACTTTGCATCTTTCTCATTCTTCGTGCGTTTATTACAAAAAAAAATATTTTTTCATCAAGGATTTTCCAGCCCTCGAATATCAGTTGGTAAACGTGTCCGATCCTGCAGTTCTTTTGAATTTTATGCACCAATCCAGGATTCACTCTCTGTTATTGACAATGCCTTGGGTACGCTTGCACAAGAAGGTGATGAAATGATTAGAGAAAGGCAAGCAGTGTGAGTATAATATTTTTTAGAAATTCATCTCTCATATTAGCATGTTTAGGCATGTGCAAAATCAGTATCCATTTTATCCCGAATTTTGTTATCTAACTCCCGTACATAGTTGATGAAATTGCTAAATGGTGCTGCATTACACCACACTTGTCACTAGAATGTGTCTATATGTGTCTGAAAGTGTATAACATTATAACTCAAGAAATGCCGATTGCCATTACCTCAATAATAACCAACATAACAATAATCACACTAATGCAGTTTATATCAGCTCTTAATATAGACTAGTAATACAATGTGTAAGTCTTATTTAGGATAATAGGTTCTGAAAAGTTTAGATCTGATAGGTTTATATATTTTGTAAACAATGGGCGTGTATCAAAATGTGTTTTTCTAATCTTGACAATTTTTATAAGGTTATTCTTTTAGATACGTTTGATTAGTTTGCAAAGACATAATTATTTTACTTCATTGGTTTCGTTGTCGTTTTTAGCCGAGTCTGCTAAAAGCAGAGTCCTGGCTGTAGGCAGGCAAATCGCCAATGTTACTTTAAATAGCACAACTTAAAAAGTAAACAAAAAACCAAACAGCGTCAAAGTAATAGAGTCCGCTATACAAATAGTTACACAAAGAGCCATGTGTTGTCAAAAGTGCTGCATGAAGAGAGAAGAGAGAGAGAGAGAGAAGAGAGGAGAGAGAGAGAGAGAGAGAGAGAGGAAGAGAGAGATATTTCAGTCTGTGCTACACAATATGCACAGACACACCAAAAGAGCCCGGCTTTCAGTACTTCATACTTTGATCTTGTACTAGCCCTTTTTATCTGTATTCAAAATGTGAAAGGAGTATAGTTGTTAATCCAAATCTTCTCAGTAGTTTGTGTTCTTTTTTCAAGTCTGAGAGTGCTTGAAGACCAAGTTACAAGGTTTACAGACAATATCACTATGGACAGAATGTGCAGAGAAGAGCATCAAAAAGGCAATCTGTCAAACTGGATGGTAAGGTTGACGTTAAAATTTATCACAACCTAACACTATATAATTTGCGAAGTTTATTCAATTAATGATGTGTTAAGCAATATAAACTGATTCATAATGAGTTTTCGTGATAGCTCGGAATTTTTGTTGGAAAATCCCAAATATATCAAATTTAATGTGCGTAATTAATCAAATACAACTTAAACTACTTGGTTTTTTTAAATATTTTCTTGTTTGTTTGTTTATGTGTTTTTTATTATTCCGTTTGTTTTTTGTTCGAGCGATTTTTTATAAGAACTGCAAAATAGAGCAATGATTATTATATCTAAATGTATTGCTAGTAGATACAGCGGTTTGTTTTTTTAGAAATATAATTTGCATATTAAAGGAAATGTTACATATTTCATAATTAACCTTAATAATATGTCTCTCTCTAGATTAAACTATAATGGTTTTCTGGTCGGGCTTATTAAAAAATGTATTGCGCGAAGATCAATTCCCAGCTAATTGTCGTGCTGTTTAAATGGCTGCCTACCTAATAAAATTGTTGCACATACTTGAGATCACTCTAAAAACATCATATACAAAAGGTGGCTAATAACATGATCATTGTTAAGCATCACGTTGTTACAAAAATTTAATATATTTTCAAGTAATCATTATGCAAATGTACACATTTTTAGATAAGTGCAAAGTAAAAATTACAATGCAATATTTTCTGTGAAATGCACATATTTTGAATTAGTGCAAAGTAAAATAACAATGCAATATTTTCTGTGAAATGGGCTATAAATGAGTGATACAAAACGGGCAGGAGATTTGTAGTGGTAAATGTAGTAACTAAATTCACCAATGCATTGCCATGTGTTTGTACATGTATATTACATGTAACACTTAAATCAACTTGACGAGCATAAAATATGACAATGGACATGAAGTTTTAGAACTTAACACATACATGTATTAATCATAGTTGGATTAGAGCTGAGTACAACTGTGATAAAGCAACCGCGATAGCGGATTATGTACATTTTTCTGCAATGATGCGCCGTTTACCTTCATAACCCGAATGAATCATCAAAGAAAGCATAGTAATTTTACCTAGTCAAAATGCTTCTGACAAATCACAAAAAAAGCATACATGCAAATATACCCTCATCAGCATTTTGAACATTGCTGTGATAAGTTTCTAAAATAACTTTTCTATTAACTTTATTTTTATGCCCATTTCAAACAAATTATGGACAATACCATTTTAGAGTATAAAAAGCTTGTCTATAGTACCGTTGGTTTCCCTTATTGTCTCAAGGGCAGCCAGCGGTTTGTTGGTCAATTGGACAGTATCAAACAGTAACAAGCACATTTCTGGAAATGGCAATTGTCAATTTTTTGGAAAACGCTTAATTATAACAATAGTAACAAAACTAATGATAATTGTAATAGCTGATATACAACCAACGATAATGATATAAAATTGAAAAGTCGGAGCGTTCAAAATCACAAGAATGTCCTTACTCTGCCATTTGCAGTTCCATCTGTATAAAAATATGTCTACATATTGTCTGTTTTCTCTTTCTTTACTCCCAACCATCAAGTTTGGACAAAAACTTTCAGTATTGAATTTGCTTAAATCACCCAAGAATTTCATTATACTTTTGAGATAACCGACCTTGAAAGCTATGCGTGGTCTTAGATGAAGTTTCCTTTTACTTTCTTCATCCAACTTGCAATCGAAAGAGTTGATATCTGAATAGGTTCCGTTGAGAAAATTAATTGTACTTGAAAACGTTGATACTTTGAATGTTTCAAGAAAGTTCACTGCATCCCTCATCTCTTTACGCCGAGATCTCGCACACTCTCTTAACAGTAGTTGTAATGAAAAAACTGGATGACACCCTGGCGTGTTTGGTTATCATATGGCGTATAAACATAAACCTTATCGTCAAAAGTGAGGTTTGGATTATTCTTTAGAAAATTATTCAGAAAGAAAATACTACTGTACTTCACGTGATATTCATGGATTGGTTGCGTCGATCCCAGGGTTACTTCTATCCTCTGCTTCCAATTTGTGATTGACCTTGTGTGGCAATTTCTGTCGTTGGAGTCAGAACATATTTTCTAAAGAAAAAAAAATCAAAAATGAAAATAAACGTTTGAACAGTTTAGAAAAACTAAACTAGAAAAACATATGTTTTGAAATCACAATCTTTTTCTCTTGAATTAATATTGTCTATAATGACTAGTTTTGCCTTGCCGAATCTAACAAAATATAACCTACATTATTTAAAGTTGAAAACTCGGAAGTTTGCTGAAATTGAATGTAGAGATGCATATCATTTTCAAAAGGAACTGGGTGTAGTTCATCTGTGAATGAACCATTTCTGTCTGTCAAAGAATGGCCGATTAAATCTTCAAAACAATATTCATTTTTATATATCACAGACGCCTCTTTGAATGGTCTTTGATATACCTGGCAACGAACGCTTAAATATTCACTTATATATCTTTCTGGCCAGTCAATGCAATACCTCGGATATGTATTCAATATCTTGTTAAAACTGTTAGGAACAAACGCGAAATAACAATTAGAAGTAAAAATGGCTTCAAATAAATCTGATAAAGGGTTTTCAAGTAATGTCATAATAGAGTTAACGGCACAAGTTTCCGCTGTAAGGCGGACAAAAATGTCCATTGGATATGCTCTTGCATTATTGCATTTAGCTATTTGGTCGCTTGTGTAGACTGTGCCATCTTCATCGACAACTGGAATTTGAACCTCATTTTGACTTCCTCCACCCCTTCTTGTGCACAAGAAGTGACTGTCCAGTACGAAATTTGGCAAAGATAGCTATTTTTCCTCACACATTTGGTTGTATTCAAGATGGGTGATTCTCCAACGGGGTATTGAACACCAAAGCAGCAGTCTCCGTAATTAACACACTGGCTATCACAATAACAGGCAGGAAACATACTGAAGGTGGAGTTCTCGCATAGATCAGGATGGTTAAGACTTACGATGGAATCATTTTTACTCGAAAAACTAACTATTATCCTCGTTAAAATACTAGTAATGCAGAGATGCAGCAGAACAAGAAGCATCTTTTAAATTTTCAGCTTGATTTCTCGAATGAGCTTTACTGATATGAAATGCGTTTATTAAAGGAGTAAAATTCATCAAAATATGATGCAGCATATTAATATATATAGCTGATACAAAGAGGATTACCAAGCACAATTTTAATTAAAAAAGGGCGACTTGAAATCGATACACAAATATATTATTATGAACTCATTTCTATTTTTCAATTTCTAGCAAAAACATTATTTGATACATGTAAGCTACTTTTTTTTTATATAACAGTACACGTATTTAACAGATAAATTCATTTAGATTGAAATGCATTTACATCTTATGGATTCAATTTTTATCAAATCAAATAGGGTTTTTCTTTTTCTTTTTCTTTTTTTTTTCTCGTGCAATCTTATAATCAATAGGACGTATTAGAGACTTTATTGTATATGGTAGTTATGGAATTTGAACAATATTTGCCTATCGAACTCACTGTTGCTTGGTCAATTTAAATGTACATCAATATAGTGTTTTATGTCTGGTTACATTTAAAAACCCATGGACGAGAGAGAGAGAGAGAGGGAGAGAGAGAGAGAGAGAGAGAGAGAGAGATGACTGTTTAAAGATAAAGGCCAAACCTTAAGGTATTTAAATTCAATCAATGAGTATAGATCTCTCTCGTCAATGTCGATCGACTGGATGTTTACAGTATTTTTATGTCTACAATGTAACTACTTCCTTGTTTCATGCATCGTAAACGTCAGTGTCATTCATACAAACAATAAGATATGTTTTAGAGATACACCCCGAATGTAGCTCAAAACTATCGGAGAAGGAAAACATTATGTCTGGGGAACAGGTGTGTATGCCTCGTTACCTGCTTTATCTTGTACTCATTTAACTTTGCATCTTTCTCAGTTCTTCGGGCGTTTCAATTACAAAAAAAAAATATTTTTTTCATCAAGGATTTTCCAGCCCTCGAATATCAGTTGGTAAACGTGTCCGATCCTGCAGTTCTTTTGGAATTTTATGCACCAATCCAGGATTCACTCTCTGTTATTGACAATGCCTTGGGTACGCTTGCACAAGAGGTGATGAAATGATTAGAGAAAGGCAAGCAGTGTGAGTATAATATTTTTTAGAAATTCATCTCTCATATTTAGCATGTTTAGGCATGTGCAAAATCAGTATCCAATTTTATCCCGAATTTTGTTATCTAACTCCCGTACATAGTTGATGAAATTGCTAAATGGTGCTGCATTACACCACACTTGTCACTAGAATGTGTCTATATGTGTCTGAAAGTGTATAACATTATAACTCAAGAAATGCCGATTGCCATTACCTCAAATAACAATAATCACACTAATTGCAGTTTATATCAGCCTCTTTAATATAGACTAGTAATAGCAATGTTGTAAGTCTTATTTAGGATAATAGGTTCTGAAAAGTTTAGATCTGGATAGGTTTATATATATTTGTAAACTAATGGGCGTGTATCAAAATGTGTTTTTCTAATCTATGACAATTTTTATAAGGTTTATCTTTTAGATACGTTTGATTAGTTGCAAAGACATAATTATTTTACTTCATTGGTTTCGTTGTCGTTTTTAGCCGAGGTCTGCTAAAAGCAGAGTCCTGGCTGTAGGCAGGCAAATCGCCAATGTTACTTTAAATAGCACAACTTAAAAAGTAAACAAAAAACCAAACAGCGTCAAAGTAATAGAGTCCGCTATACCAAATAGTTACACAAAGAGCCATGTGTTGTCAAAAGTGCTGGCATGAAGAAGAGAGAGAGAGAGAGAGAGAGAGAGAGAGAGAGAGAGAGAGAGAGAGAGAGAGAGAGAGAGAGAGAGAGATTTTCAGTCTTTGCTACACAATATGCACAGACACACCAAAAGAGCCCGGCTTTCAGTACTTCAGTACTTTGATCTTGTACTAGCCCTTTTTATCTGTATTCAAAATGTGAAAGGAGTCATAGTTGTTAATCCAAATCTTCTCAGTAGTTTGTGTTCTTTTTTCAAGTCTGAGAGTGCTTGAAGACCAAGTTACAAAGGGTTTACAGACAATATCACTATGGACAGAATGTGCAGAGAAGAGCATCAAAAAAGGCAATCTGTCAAACTGGATGGTAAGGTTGACGTTAAAATTTATCACAACCTAACACTACGTATAAATTTGCGAAGTTTATTCAAATTAATGAGTGTGTTAAGCAAATAAACATAAATTTGTAGCTTTACCGAGGTTTTTACGTCAAATCATAGTGTTAATTTTTCCCTCTATACTAGTATATCTATTTATTTACCTCTCTATTTATATGCTATTATTCATCTATCTGTCCATCTATCTATCTATCTATCTATCTATCTATCTATCTATCTATCTATCTATCTATCTATCTATCTATCTATCTCTCTCTCTCTCTCTCTCTCTCTATCTATCTATCTATCTATCTATCTATCTATCTATCTATCTATCTATCAGCGTCTATTTTAGCAAAGAATTTGATTTCCAGCACTCATTGGCGTTTATAAAGGAAAACAAGAAGGTGATGACCGGTGTAAACAAGATAATGGAAAAGATAAACAATTTAAAATCAGAAAACTTGGAAACACTTCGAAGAACTATAGCTCCAGTGCAAGAAAAAATCACGATATTTATAAGGTTTGCTGAGGAACGCTCACAAAAGTATGTTAAATACTAAATATTAAAATACACTGTATTGAAAAATGGTTCAAGTGCTGGAATTAAAAAATGCATTTATGTATTAAACTGTATGTAGAATTGGTTTTAAAGACGGCGTACTGCCCATAATCAAATAATTGGACCAACTTCTTTACAACCGTAATGCCTTAAAGAAAATAAAAAGCGTTGTAAATAATGAAAAACACATTTGCTGTAAATTCACCCTGATGATTGCATACCAAACTTTTTCTTCAGGCATTTTGTCACTTTAAACTTTATCTTACATGTACTTTACATATTTATTGATAGTATTGATTTGGTTGATGCATGTATGTGGTCGTCTATTAATATAAAAGAGAATCGTAAATTTAGCAGTCTAGATAGCACGACGTGTCATATGAAAGATCAACATGCATTAACGTTGCCTTCAACGAAAACGTTTAAAAATTGCAGTGCTAGAGTAAAGAAGATGATAAGACAGATGCCGTGGAATCATGAGAATTTATGATGGCTCAATTTTCGTGGTATTCATAAGAAGCCTTTCCCCCAAGAATTTAAATCCTATTAATACAAATACAATTTAGAAAGATTTATCGTTCTTACTGAAACTAAAAACCGATGCATCCACGAAATCACGCCCCCATAAATAAGCAACATAACCCACAATCTCAACACATTGAAATATTGCCCGGTAGATAATACTTTTTTCTCAGAGGAAAACTCAAAAAACACATCGTTACATGTACGATTACCGTCTAACAAGATATGGATAGTAAAATATCCAACATGCAATCAGCTTCTAAGTTATCATAAGCAAAAAAGATACCATATGGAGTATACTAGGAATAAACAGTGTTTGTTTTACAAATCTCGATGCAAACATATCCAGTTTTTATACATTTTCGATTGCCATGCTAGAAAAGCAACTATAACTCATTTTGTGTTTACAGTATATGTATGTCAAGAAACGAATATTTTGGTCTTAAGTTCACATTTTAGCTTTATCTGTTGATAGATCATTTTTTTAACAGAAACCTCATTCGTATAGAGAGAGATGGTAAGATAAAGGAATCAAATATACCCGACCTGTCCGCCTCCCCGTGGGAGTACCAAGAACGTGTGGACAAAATGCCTACATTAGACCCATTCCAAACGATGGAGTCCAATGTCTATTGGTTTGAAATTTCCAAACAACGATGTGTTGCAAGACAAGAAACGGGAGAGCCACTGAATTTCTATGTTGCATCAAAAGCTGTACAGCAAACAGATGAAATCGTTTTACAGGCGAATGTACTCAATGAAGGAAAATGGAAACTATATGAGACCCATTGTCACGTAAGTTAAGATAATCATCTCGCAAAGTGAGTCGTATTTAATGATATTTATCTTTTTAAAAATCGTTACTAATTAATTTCTTTTCTGTTTAGGGAGACTATGTCGTTTTCAGATCAGAAAAGGTGGAGGCTTTCTTTATCCTAGGAACACCAAAAGAAAGAGAATTCGTGGTGGATCCATCGGGGAGTCACTATGTTCACAAAACTGACGAACGTGTTTGTCTAGATTTTCCTGAAGGGTCTGTTAAAGAATCCGAAACGTTTAGAGTCACGGTATGACTTTACTAATGTCACGTTCGTTTTGCAATTACTAGTATATGCTTCAAATGATGTTAAAAATAGTTGTTATGATTATTCGATTTGATTAAATATTGCTGAGAGTAATCGTATCTTTCAGAAAGGTGGACTGAAAGGTAATTAAAGTAACCTTAAATTTCCAGACCTTTAGTTAACGTTCAGTTGACTGAAAGGCAGATCCTTACCCTGTGTTAAAACTGTTATCATTGTAAACATTTTTTTTCTAGATATTTCCTGTAAAAGTAGATGAGATGAAGAAAAGAAAAACCAAATTCCCCGATCAGTACAAGTTTCTTTCTGTATCCAAGGGGATACAAGTTAAAGGAAACGCTTTCAGTAAAGCAGTACAGGTCCATCTACCATTGGAAACTATAGAAAATGCTGTTGGAAAAGATGATGAGATGGATATTGAATATGTGTTTTTTCACATTGACGGTGATATAGTTACACGGCTGAGAAATCAACAAGTAGAAAAGCGAAATGACACAATCGTCACAAACGTGGACAAGTTTAGCATGTATGTTGTTTGATATAATAAAGAAATAAAGAGATAAACGTTGAGAGAGAGAGAGAGAGAGAGAGAGAGAGAGAGAGAGAGTTTAGTAATTTTCAAAATATGGACATCATTTTGACTTACATTAAAGCTTGAAATTTATAATTTGTACTTAATTAATGACTGAAAATATTTTGTTTGATAAAATAAAGAGATAAACGTTGAGAGAGCGAGAGAGAGAATGAGAGAGAGAGAGTTTAGTTCTTTTCAAAATATGGACATCATTTTGACTTACATTAAAGCTTTAAATTAATAATTTGTACTAAATTAATGACTGAAAATATTTTGTTTGATAAAATAAAGAGATAAAGAGATAAACGTTGAGAGAGAGAGAGAGAGAGAGAGAGAGTTTAGTTATTTTCAAATATAGACATCATTTTGACTTACATTAAAGCTAGAAAATAATAATTTGTAATAAATTAATGACTGAAAATATTATGCATATTTGACTACTTACAGCTACGTTGGAGCAGGGGTCAGACGAGGAAGTATCGATAGCATGAGCAGCATGGAGGCACTTATCTCTCTTGGCTTCAAATACCATTGTAAACTTGTCACCTTCGTAAAGAAATTGACGGAGGATTATGTACAAGTTTGGTGCGAGTTAGTTAAAAAAGAAAATTGGAAGGACATTGAAGACAAACGTCTGGAAGATCATCCAACACTTCAGAAATTGAAAGATGCAGACTCGAAAGACATATTTATTTCAGAACGACAGCGCTTAAGAGTTGATGTTAAGGGGAACTCTTTTGTAGGCCCAGAAACTCCGAAAAATGCATTGCTTATTACATTCTTTCCAATAGCAGACGACAATCATATATTCCCGCCTTTACGCAAAAGAGGAGGCATGCACGGGGCTCCTTATTCCACGATCACGTACAGCATGGATTCCGGAAAAAAGACGTCTCTACACACGCTCACGTTTGATCCCTGGACATTGCCTAAAACCACATCTCGAAAACCTCCTCGGGGAGTTAACGAACTTGACCAGTCACGTAAATCCATGAACTACCCAGCAGAAAAGAGTCAACGATCGTTACCAAAAAGCGCAAAGACAACTGTCACTAAGCCAAAGTCTAGACCAGAATCTTCTCATGCACAAGTTGCACTCTCGCATAAAACCAAAGGTCAGTGCTAATAAAGCGTATACCACTACTAAGTATTTGAATTTATATCTTAAAAATATTAAACATTTATGAATTATACCAAACATAATAGCCTGTGAATTTTATACAGTATATATAATGCATATTGGCTTGGGGAGGATGGCATGCTATTGAAATACCGTGTAGTTCATCTTTTTGTATTTGAATTTCAGATTATTATTCGAAAAACTTTGAGAAATTTCTCGAAGATTTTAAGATAATGTTTATTGGAGAAAAATGTCACGAAAATGGAATAGATAATTTGGAGACATTTTTAATGCTGGAAAAAGAGGACCTAATGAATATCCTTGGAGTAAACCTCGGGGACAGTCTGAAATGCAAGAATGCTCAACAGAAATTTAGGGACTTAGAGAGATAGCCAATTACACAAGAAGGGATTGCAGCTAGAGATATGATATTTCCTTAATTATCTATTAATATTTACAGTTTACAGTGCCTTTGTTTGTGATATTACTAAGACTTTAATTTGTAACCTATACAGTTTTGTTAAATACTCTTCATGCATCAATGATGCAAATATATCGTATTGCGGAGTGCTAGCGGGCATTGCATAATCATTGATTATGCGAAATTAAAATTATGTTAAAATTGCAATAATTTGAAATTTGAATGAACATTAGTTACATAAAAATATAAGTAATGTGGAATTCTTCCTTAAATAAGATGAGGTGATCAATATCAATCTTTGATAAAGCCCTTCGGGTTTATTGGACTTGATCACCCTGCCCCAACCATATTAATTTTGATAACTTCATAATGCTTAAAAAAGTATATCCTATTCCTTACAGAAAGGACTATATATGATATGGGCCGAAAATGCCCCCCTAAATTGAACATCATCATTTTACTGTAAGTCTTTCTTTTCTTTGTACAGATGTGATGTTTTTACATTATGTTCATTTTGATTCAACTGCCCACAATTTAGAAACATATGATACCGTATTAAAGACAACCTTTTCCCGCCATTTTTTCATTTTTAGTATAAAACAGCTTGTTTTTAGTAGTGTTTCTTTCAGAAAACATAGAGCGCATGCTTGAACAAACAAGATATTTTAGTCAGAGATGTAACTAGCCTAGACTTAAAACTGACAAAATTGTTTTCCTTGTTCAAGCATGCGCTCTATATTTCCCATTTGTAAAAAGATAAGAAAAATTTCAATTGTTGACTGATTTTGATTGAATTATAAAAAAAGCGTCACTTCTCACGTCCCATACTGCAAGTGAATGCAAATACATCAAATACATAGGTGAAAATATATTTTATATCAGCACTTCTAAAATATAACATAATATGTTCTTGTACCAGAAACACTTTTAAAAATGGCGAATAATTGGGGCCAAATTTAACTCATATCATATATAGTTCTTTCATTATATTTTTTTCGGTTATAAATCTAAAAGATACGATTGGATTATTATTGGTGGTGGCATACATGTATATGCATTTTGGACCTATACACAAAGTGACTGATTTACACGTATGTTAAAACATGTTCTTTCAATGAATTAATTATTTTCCTATTGTGAAATAGTTGGCAGGATGTATTGCTATGATTATTGTCCAAACAAAATATTCAGTTATTCTAATCAACTAATACTTGATGCATGAGATATTATTTACTTTATTGGCGTGAAAAGTTTACATTAAATTATTGTTATGCTTGACATACTTATGTTTTAGTACATTGCTGAAATTTTATCAAATAAATAAATATATATATCAAAAGTGAAACATTTATATTAGAGACAATTCGGTCTATCGATAACTTATGGTTGTCAGATAAAGATACAGAGGATTTTGAACCTGTTTTATTAACTTTGGACCTAAAACAATTTAAGCGGATCAATTCTAAAAGAAAATTGAAACCTATCCTAAAAGATTTAGTACCAATGTGAATATTACTATTATTGAATTGCGTGCGTTATAACACGAATATTGAAATCGCCTAATAAACATTTAATTTACCGATATTTCAAATCTTGTTTACATAGCAACATTTTAGAGAGAGAGAGAGAGAGAGAGAGAGAGACAGAGAGAGAGAGAGAGACAGAGAGAGAGAGAGAGAGTTGCATCTATACACGGCTTTTTCAGATATCTAATGTTTAATTCATTCTAGATGTATTTCATTACTTAAATCACAACCACCACATTATTGTTTTCGGAGTGAGATTTAGTGTGGGTACAAGTATAGTTTTTTTTCCTTCTTCGTTTGTATGCACACACGAGGGAAAGGGGTAGGTTTGGGACATAGTACTTAGCATACGTTTATTATGTACATGTATATAAGAAAACAGCTACCCGATATTCCACAACAGTAAAGGTATGCCTTTGTTTAAGAACCATTTGAACAAGAACTTGGACTTTGGGTAGTTGTGTCAAACAACAATGTGAGGTACCTGGTATGCCTGTCTATTATCATTGTTGGCCCCTCAGCCATGGCTCTCTAAATATCTGGCTTTTGAACTATGACTACGCAATCGATGCTTATTTCGCTCGTTTAACCCCGTCATTTTTAACTTAATTGTTATAGACGCAAGAATTAGGTAGCTATGTCCTACTGAAAGTCCAAGCTCTTGTTGAAATGGTTCTACGGCTACTTTATAAAGGGTGTTAAAAAAGTTCGTTCTGTTTGTAAATTGACAAAAATTAAATTGATAAAAGCAATATTTTTGTTTCAAATTCACACTGGTTATACTAAAGGATATTCTTTCAACATACATGTAGCAGTTATTATCCCCTATGTGCACTCTCTGGTGGTGTCACAGAGTGATTTGGATGGTCTATCTGGTTATTAAAAATAAAAAAAAAATAAAAAACTTGCACACGAGTTGTTAATTAATTAATCTAGGCTAAAGTAATAAGTCACGGAACGAACTTTCTTAACACCCTTTACATATTCTGCATGTCGGAATCAAGAAAAAAAAATACGAATCCTTACTTGCAAGGGTTTTAAATTATGTCTGCACATGTTTTTCATCAGTGCAGTTACCACTGCCTACACATATGGAAATTTTCCACAAACCTATTCAGTAAGCATTTAAACACGACGGCACTTGAGACCTAGCCCTTGGTATCTTTTTCCATCAGGATTTGCTAAAAACATTTAAACAACTTGACCATAGTCCAACTAGTGACACATGCAGACCTACGTGTGTTTTAAAATATATTTAATTTATTATCTCGTAAATAAATATATTTTTAAAAAACAACGGGGAACTTTTCTTTTTCAATTTCAGGCCAATCCTTACTTTAAACCCAAAAACTATGTCTAAGGTGGAAATGAAACTGCACGTAAAAATTCTCTTTTGCGAGAGAAAAAAAAAATTATTACGAAGTTCTAAATTTTTACGCATTATTAGTTTACAAAACTTCGAAAGTTTGAATTTCACATTGTGATATACATGTATGAGTAGAAACTGCGCATGGTGCTAATCATGCGTTCCAATATTGCTCGGATAAGAAGTCGAATCAAATCAAATGATTTTCAGTAAGCATTATCATAACAATTATATGACTGACAAAGATATTGCTCGGCATGTACTTTTAACAAAAATTAATGAAATGCAAAGTTTAATCCATTTTTAAGATAAATATTTACAATATATCAGTCTAATTTGGTTGGCTCGGGTGTAGTTAAATTTTCATTTTCCATCATTATATTCATCATCATTCTGCAGCGAAAATTATTCTCAGGTGGTTAAAAACAAGCTACACGCAATATTAAACAACAGAATTTAAATATAGCGAAACGACAACCACGGGGAAAACCCTATAGACCGAGAGTCTGCTATTTTTATGTCACTAAGCGGAAACAAATTTATCTTGAATTTTATGCATGAAGTCACAAATACCATTGGATTTGCCGCACGGAAATATCAAAGTGTTTTTAAATACTGGATTTTTCGAAGTAAATATCGAATTATTTAACCAAGTTTTAGAGTGTGTTTACATTTCTAACGCGATTTCTAAAAGAGTTGTTTGATTAAAAGAAAGCCATAAAAAATAGAAATGTATATAAACGAGATATGACATACACTTTTTACGGTAAAAAATGCAAAACTTGTTTTAAAACCTCGATATATATTATATTTATTATATAGAAAATTAAATTATGCGCTCTGTTCGAAATTAGATATTTATGCATTTTGTTGTTAATATTACAGAACAAATACTGTAATCTAAATTTGACTTGATGATTGAGATAAAGAGTAGAAATATGTCTTTTAATTTAATCGTAAAGATAGATATACACTTCATATCTTTAATTTAGATTATTTGAAAATCATATTTTTGTGTCTTATCTGAGATAAAGGGAAAGGAATTCCAGAAGCAATAAAAAAAAATTGTTCATGATTGAATTTTACAAGGTATACAAATCACCACCTTCGAAAACCCACGGCCAGTCTCGCATGTACGCGTATGCAAGACTGACCCTGGGTTTCCGACGATGACAAACCACAATTCAAAACTCATTTATAATTTAAACCGCGGAGTTGTTTTTTTCTTATTTTACTAGTACCTTTAGGGCATATCATCGTTCAAATACCTTTAGGCTAAAGAACCTGTTTTCAATAAAAATGAGATTATAGGCTTCATTCATACATTTCACAGTCATGCCGCGAAATTCTATTGTAATTGCATATCTATATTTAGATGCATGCGTGTATATATGATTATTTACAGAAAATTGATGATATTTCCACGCGTAGGCTCAATCTGATTAAAAAGAGATCACAAGATCAAATATCAATAAATAACAAAATCAGATTCTGTAGTTTATTGAGTGTCATATGTGTACATTGTACACTGCGTAATTTACCGCATCATTCAAAATTCAATTATATACTGATTTAATGAAACTGAATTAAAAATACTAAGTTTGTCGGAATTTTAATGTGTGAGTTTAATAAATTTGAATTTTCCAGGAGGGAGGGGGGGTCAAGATCCGAACCCTGACAACCCCCCCCCCCCCCCCCGGGGTTTAGATCCGCGCCTGCTGTATACATTAATCTACAACTAACTGAGAGGCGGATCTTGCGATTAGTATTTGTAACTTGTAACTAAAATAGTCTCAAGTTCTGTTATGTGAAATTTTGCAGCCTATACATCTGGATGTATTCAGTCAATCATGCCTTAATAGTATATTTTTGCTACTCTATATAAATATTGACGGGGGGGGGGGGATAATGCTTTACGCGCTTGAATACTGTTGTTTCAACTTTATTTTTTAGTTTAGACATCTAGTTTCGCAATATATTTGCAAGGCATTAAAAATACATGTCTAACGTCATTGAGGTTTATCTATTGATTCCCGGCTATTATTATAGGCTTCCATTTCGAAACTACATGTACATGTAGTGCATTTGTCCGTACTTTGTTAACCATAATTTCACCCAATGACTTACTTTGGCCGGAAATATTTTCTAACGACCACTTTCAAAAATTGAATGACTTGTTGAAAACAGGAAATTTTCTTTCGAGGAAAAGTGTTCAGGTTTTTCTATTTATTCAAGATCCTTGTATGTTTATATTTAAAACTAAAATTATGAACTTACTTGTCCCATTTTATTGCCATCAAAGAAAAACACATTGTTTTTTTTAATCCATTTTCGTTTCATTATTTAATATTTGTATCTTTCCTTTCCTATTTTTCTCTCTCATGTTTGTTAATAATTTTTATACCTCTCTCTCTCTCTCTCTCTCTCTCTCTCTCTCTCTCTCTCTCTCTCTCTCTGAAGTTTTGATTTAAATTAAAAAATGAAACGTGTGAGTAAAAAAATATAATATAACAACAAACTGCATTTGATTTTTCCTTTGCTCAATGAAACAATAATTTTTATTGAACACAATAGATCTAAATCATTGAATTATTTTTTTCAAATCAATATTTGAAAGTTTCAAGATCATACAATTAAATATTAATCAATTGGAATGCCCCTTAAAATGTAAAAAAAAAATATTGAACATCGTTTTTTTTTTATATCTATAATAAATTTCTATTTGATTCATTTTATGTATAAAAGAAAATAATTTTTAGGAAAATCAAAGCATTACAGGAAAATCAATCAAAATTAAAATTAATAATAGTTATAAATAGCTAACTTAAATTAATTTAATGTATTTGATAACAATCAGTTAGAAATTGTTTTTCATATAATATTTATTTTAATCAACCTAGATGGATTTCAAATAAATAAAAAAAATCATATTGAAATGTATGTTTTTCACGAGCAAAAAAACTCAAATGTCAAGTGCGAATATAAATTCCTGCCGCATATGAAAAAACCATCCCGGTTTTTCCCAGAAAAAGAACGATCGAAATGTAGTTTCAGGAAATATAGGTTACGCCAGTGAAAGGTTGATTGATATAAGTTTAAGGAAATGCCTTAAAATCTTATTTTTGTAAATTCTTGATAAATACATAAACAACAAATCAAAAGTTTAGAATATTCGTTGATAAAAAGATAAGCATGTATGTATATCGATGTTGTAATTCGAATAAAAATAAGAGCGTAAAGCTGGTTATGTATTTGGGGAGAATGAGGGAACGGTGAAGATACTTCACTATTGCTTTATGAAGAATGTAAAGGGGGTGGTTGTCCCTGATATGTCCTCGTCTTGTAAAATTTCATTTGGACTCAACAACATTTTGTAGATAAAACAGAAATCTACTTTCAGACCCACTTGTAAATAAAATAATAAAAACTTGATAAACCAACGTTCGCGTTAGACATTCACATTACATTGTATTATTTTACACGTGAAAAAGTCACTACATTAAACTAAAAACGCTTTCACAACAGCTTTTACTCGTGACGTGCATATCGGACACTCTTTCATGGCTGGGTAGCACTGTGCACACGTGCACATGTGTGCACACGGCAGAAAAATAACACTTACGGTATTGTCCTTACAAACTCTACAGAAAAGTCTTTCTTTAAGTTCTGCATTTTCAGCCTGCAGTATTTCAGTGTCCGAAATACTCTCACTTTCATCATCACTATCGGAATCATAACCGGAGTCCTTTTCGTTTTCTATATGATTTTTAGTCGCGTCGTTGCTGCATTCAACATTTTCAGCCGATATATGCCTATTTTCCTGAAGTTTTTCCGACTCAACGCTAGTCCTGTCAATGTTTTTCACTTTCTCGTCCTTTACAAGGGAATTCTCGCTGCTTGTTACACTTTCAGATCCACTTTCGCTACTATCCCCAACATTTAAATTTTCTTCGTTACTCAAATCCTCTACAGAATTATACCCCGAGTCACTCGTCCGTAAATCTAGAATCACATTTACAAGGTCCGTTAAAGAGAACGATCTAGAACCATGCCGAGTTTGCCATATGTTGATGGCTTTTCTGACAGTTAGTTCCGGGTACCCCATCTGTATACATTTAATGGCGACCGTACTTTGCAGAGAACATTCGGGAGAACTCGGAGACGTGACCACGCCCCTTTGTTCCTTGTATTGTTGGTAATTGGGTGTGTCTATCTTGTGCCTTGGATCCTGAAGTTTCATAAATAAACAATTTACATAATATTAAAAAAAAAAAAAAACAAAAAAAAAAAACACCTCAACAAATCTAATTTATCATGTCTTGAGAATGAAACTTCAAAAATTCGGACTAAGAGCGTGTTTTATACGGAGTTCGGAGTATAAGTGAAGTTTTATTTTTTGGAATTCGGACTAGTTTTTCAAATATTCCCTTAAACTTAATACGCTTGTTTGAGGGGTTTTCATAAAAGATTTGTCAAAATCAGACAGCATTTTTTTTTTTTTGGAAAACCATGCATTAATTTTGTGTTCACACATAGATATAAATATATACAATTATCATGACGTCAGCTGTTAGTGTATATAATTGACATTTACCTGTTCCGACTTTTGCTGTGCTACGATTTGTTGAATTTCAGACACGAAACCTTTGCCCTTACACTGGACGAGGAATGGGCAATCGGGGAACCATTGCGCATGCTCCTTCCAAGGGTCGTCGTCTTTCTCCCACTGTCCTAGAATCTTTCCGCAGAAGAAGCACTTCACTCTGTCATCTGGACCTAAACATACATTAAATAATTATGTTATAAATTCCACTTGAAATCTTATCGTAGCAATATTCGAAATAATTATTCATTTATGACATTTATTAATTTGATACTAAACATATGAAGAACTCTTTTTATTTTTTTCAATTTTTATAATTTAATGCATTCTTTTCATCAGTCGTGTATATTGATTATTACAGAAAGTTAATTGTTATTTTTAGGATTCTATATACTGATCAAGTATATTTTCATTTTATTATATACATGATATACATGTAATATTTTTTTAAAAACGCATTTCATTAAAATATACAATTAAATAACATTTTTCACTGGAATCGGAAATTTAAAGTATATAAGCCTTTTTACTTGTTTAATGAATGTTTAATATATTTTTTTCCGCCATACGTTTGATTTTCTTTGTCATATGTTGTGCAAACGTATAAAAATAATGAATATACATCATCTGTGTGCATGCACCCATCAATCATCTTAATTTCAATAATAAAACAATTTCATGAGATTGATTACAATAATAATTGTTATTTATACATGTATCAAAATTATTAGCATCTCCATAATGTCAAATGAAATATTTTCTGATGTGTCTTGGTTTCCAAATTGAATACTTATAAAAAAAAATATTTCTTTCTCATAGATTTTCTTTCTTTCATGACGCAAGATGTTCTTTTAATCTTATATATGAATTAGTTCCTTTTTTTGTTTACCTGTATAGTAGAATCCGGCTCTAGCCAAGCTATCTGGGGACTGGTGGTATCTCCATTCGGAGAAACTCCCGTACCGCTTCGCCACGAGGGAAAACTCTGGGTGCTTGGGTTTGGCAAACGACACCCCCAATTCCTCTAGCGCCTTCCTCTTGTCCTCAAACTTCATTTGGTGCATTTTCTAGGTTTTGTTTTTAACTTACTCGGAAAGTCATCCAACAAAGAATACAGGAGAGAAAATTCTCCAAATCGTAGCACGACAAACTTACGGTAAACGGATTCGGATTTTAGTTGTAGGCTCTGTTCAGAAAAATGTTCAAATGATGGAACTCGTTCAACATTTATATATTTAGTATCAGCAAAAATAGATCAGGGGGAAAACCGAATTCCCAATATAACTCTCCCTAAAGTATTTAAAGAGACGGTTTTTCATTGGCTGAAAACGGGGTTGACCTATTAATAACAAGCGGAATATTTTATCACTAGTCTATTTTTAGATCTGGAAAAATTAGCTCTTTCCAGTTTGAAACGCAAAATAGGCCTAACGTAAACATGTACCCCTAGGGATCGGTTCGATAAATTTACGCAGATAACTTCTGAACAATTCATTAAAAATAAGGTACACTTAACACATTGAATGACTCATGATTTACGAGATCAATGCCGACAGAATATTTCTAAAAAATGAATGAATTATCTAGAAAACAACGCGTCCTTTGGAGTGTGAACTTGGGGAAGCCGAAGCGTGCAAAACGGCGTGGGTAGAACGGTGAGCATTTTCATCAGAAAGCTTCGTCAATAGCATGTTAAGAATTACAAAAAAAGTTTCTTAAGACCAATTGCTTAAATCTGAATTAAAGATATTCCTGATATTCATCAAAACAACAACATGAATAACTCGAATTTTCTCATATGTTCCATCTCCATTGATTTGACATCAACGTGTACTGTAATAATGTACTGTAATAATATCCTAACGTGTTATGTTGCTTAAATCTATTATTACTATTTCTAGTACACAGCTTTAGAACAAACATTGCCCCATGATAATGATAATGTTGTCTTTTAAAAGTATTTATCAGAAATAAGAGATATTTACACTTTGCTTGCATGTACATGATGTAATGATCATGTGCATTTGTAATCCGATATTCCTCTCTGGGCGCTGACACTAACCCCCTCTTTTGTATGCACGTCACAATATAAAAGCAGGGGGTTAGAGTCAGAGGAGTCTCGGATTAGTGCATTTGTTATACTTATTACAAAGCAGAGACGTATTTACATGTATGTCCCTGTACTAAGTTCAGTCCAATTTAGATACCATGACGCCTATAACAAAATAGTGTTGGGTATTAATTGCATGGAAGATGTGGGGAAAATTATTTTGCGACTGCATTTTATCATTTTTTAATTTGTTTTTTGGTTACCATTTTTGACGAAATTATGCATACATGTAAAAGAAGTACAGTTAAAATCAATATATATACCTTTTGCTTTTTTTACATTTCATCACAAAATACAAAAAAGAAATGAGCCACACACATGATGGAAAAGCTCTCCTTGTTATGACCAAAGCTTGTGTGATCCTCTAATCAAGTAGATAAACGCCATTTAGCTGCATTATTTCTGAGTGAAAGGTCAGTCATTTTTGACAAATGAACTATGGGAGGGGAGGAGTTCTAATGTGCAGTCAAAAAATTCCATGAAGAATGTGTAGATTAAGTTAGTTTTTTTTTCTGGGCACTGGCTATTTAAAATAGTATGCTTCAATCCCAGTTCTTCCCTTTTCATGTTCTGAAAGACTACATCTGCTATAATTGGGAAGTCTGACATCTTTTTCCATTTGGAACACCTTTCATTATTTTTCAACATTAGCATTCGGGCACTCTGAATTCATGTCTTTAGGAGTGCAAAATTTCCTGTTGTAGACATTCAACTTTTAACAGCCAATCTACAGCCTGACGAACTAGAAGGGACTCTTCAAAGGAGAAATATTTGGATTGTTTAACACCAGTCACCGAATATTGTTTGAACCTTGAAGTGTTTTGAATTATTGGATAATAAAGCAAAATATAGTGCAAGAATATCGTGCATCAGAACATAGCATAATCATGGTCAAGTGACATTAAGACATTGACAAAATATTGTTCATGATACATGTATTTAATGCAACTGATCATCATTAATTTTGAATTGTTGTGGGTTCAGAAAATTGCATGTGTACATCAACTATTACTACAGTACTTCTTTTTAATATCTGTTTTGAAAATCTTAACTAGTTATACTACATGCAGTTCCTGCAACTTGGGTTGTTGAATACAAGTTTTTAAAAAGTATTTTAAAACATGTATTAGTATCTGCATTTTTTTTTAATGCATGCTACATGTACATGTATTAGATATATGTAGTACATGTGAATATAATTTAATATATAAACATGATAAATGTCAAATCAAATTTAAAATTACAATGACTTATTGTGTAAGTGTGTGCCTTTAAGGCATAGTGATACATATTTACTAGATTGATTTATCAAAAGACATTAAGGAAACAGTGGCAGTTGACATGATTTATTTCTAAGAAAAAAAAGTTGATTGTTCAAAGAAAACTTGATTAATGCATGTAATTTTATTTCTTTAAAAAATGTTAGAAAAGTTAAATGAATTTCATAGAGAGGTTCCAGGTACATGTATATATACATTGGAATTAACTGTTAAATGTTAAACATGTCGTTTTTTTAAGGTAAAATACAGAATTTTATTTAGCATTCAACTAGTTACTAGTGCATAGAATTTCAAATTTTTACTCTTTAAATATAATACATGGAGTTTAAATTTTTTTTTTGCTCTTCAGGTAAGCAGTGACAATCAGCATGGCTGTTTTAGGGGCCCAGCTGGTATTTAGCCTTATCATCTTCAGCTTCCTGCAGAAGTTGTCCCCCTACCTGTCCCTGGGGCGATGGCTGTTGGTTGGCAGATTGGTCAGATACCTACACCCCAGTGAGGAGGAGCTGAGGCGCGCAGCGGGGACACCCAGTAACTACCAGGGGAGAGGCAAGGGTACGTATCATGTATTTAATACCTATAAAGGACTAACAGAAATTGCACATTTCTTTCCTGGAAAGAAGGGCAGAAGTAGATATTACATATTTCTTATCAATGAAAGACTGATCGATGTATACGTATATTGGGAGAGGTGCATATTCAAGTGTTTTAAAAAAGAACAATTAGTCAAAAATTTGTTTACCTCCCTTTAATACAAATATTTTAAAATGACTGATATAAGATTGTTCAAATGATATTTTGCTTAATGATTAAACATGTTAAAATATCTAAATAATTATTAAGCCATCCTTAAAAAAATGTTTGTTTGGAATTACTACTTGGGGTTTCCAGACCAAGGAGGGACCGAGGGAGAGAGAACATTTTTTTTTTTTTTCAAACTTGAAGTTTAACTAATTTTAATTAAAAGTTGGTAAAACAATAAAAATCTCCATAAAAAAAGAGTTCCTTTTCGCTACAGTAATAAAAATTCAGTGGGGGTTATTTCGATGAGGCGGGAGGCAATTCCAAACAAATAATAATTTGATTTTGGCCTTAGATATTTCTAAATTTTGACTTTTTTGTGTACAATGTATGTATATATTCATTGTTAATTAATTTCAGGGAGAAAAGGAGACAAGAAGAACCACAAAGACTCTACGGACAATAATTTTACGGTCCCCCGCACTATTGACATCGCTCTTGACACCGCCCCAGTGGAGGCAGTTGACCTACTCCAGCTCAGATTCTACCCAGACTATCAATGGCTTGTGGACTTCTCTCTGTCTGCGGGTGTGGTCTACTTCCTCACAGAAGTCTACTACACTATAGGTCCCAGGTCAGAGTTCAACATCAGCATGCTGTGGTGCATGCTGGCCATTGGATTCGCCCTGAGAGTGTTGATGGCTCAGACAGCCATGTACTTCAGGCTCGAGAACGGAGGAGAGAAGATTCTGTGCGTGACTTTTGGTTTCTTTTTCCTGGTGGCAGCCATGGGAGTTCTAGTCGTGGATGAGTCCATACTCGAGTTCGGTTTGGAGGAGGGTTATGAGAACTTTTCCACAGGTGCTAAAAGTTTCCTAAAACAGCAGGATGTAGACTACCAGGGGCCTGTGAGTTTCCTGACTTTCAAGATTATTCTTTCATTTGTTTGTGCTATTTTAGGAGCCTTGTTAACATTTCCAGGACTTCGGTATGGGAAGTTACACATTGATGCTTTAAAATATGCAAGGGAAAGTAGATTCAAACAACTTCTCTTGCAGCTGAACTTCATCTTGCCACTAGTGATTATTTTATTGTGGATCAAACCCATTGGACGCACCATGTTATGTGGAAAACACTGGCGAGCTACATACAAACACTTACAAGAATCTCAATTTGACATTCTCCGATTACTGTTGATTGCCGCTATGTTCCTGTTAAGACTCTGCTTAATGCCGACCCATCTTCAAGCCCACCTCAACACTGCCTATGAAAAAGTGGAGAACTTGAAGAAGGAGAGTGGCAGAATTAGTGGAGTGGAATTCCAGAAACTGGTGGCCAGGATATTTTACTATCTGTGTGTGGTGACCTTGCAATATCTGACCCCTCTCATTCTTCTGCTGTTTCTTATGTTCCTTCAGAAGACTCTTGGCGAGTACTCCTGGTCATCCGTTCTGGGAAAGGACATGGAGGATTATTTTGCCTCTTTCAGCCAAAACTCAACTCAGGCTTCTGAAGGTGCTGGCATTTCTAGTAGCTTGAACTCGACCACTCTCGAGTCGATCGGCGAGACGGCTGCCCAGTTTTCCTTGACTTTTGTGAACTTGAGGCAGGTGTTCTCGGCTCAGTGGTATCGCGGCTTGCTGTCCTTTGTGACGTGGTGGGTGTGTGCCTCCTGGTTTACCACCTCCGCTTTTGGAATGTACTACCACTCTAATGTAGGATCAACATAGGGTGTAGGATCAACATAGGGTGTAGGATGTAGGACAAAACTCGGATTAAGTTCACAGGAGTGCCATTTTTATTGAGAAAATAAGTCTGACCTTTGATGCAGTATCTGGTTCATTTAATTTTGTGCAAAATTTTTGTTGGATGTTTGAAACTTTCATATAATATGGAGTGAAAAAGTCATATCATTTAATATCTTTTGTATAAAGTATGTGTCATATTATTGATTATTTCTTTTTTAAACATATAACTTGTTTTAATGTTTTTGACGTACAAATTAGGAGTTCCAAGTAAATAAAAAAATGAGAGTTTTTAATATACTGACTGACTTTAATATACTGACTTGCATATATTTTGACAATTTGTTGATATGATTTTAAGCACCAAAGCTACACAAGCCATATTAAACAGAGTTGTTTGATACTGTGTAGAAAGAATATGACTGTATTGATTGATAAGGCAAAAAAATTTATTGTTTCCTGTCCCCCGACAAAAAAAATTAGGGTAGGTAGGAAACAAAAAATATTTTAATTATTTTTAATTTTTTTTTATTTTCATAAACTTGGAGCAAGTGTGTAATAATGAGAGAAATAAGTATTTTCACAGTTTATGATACGTTAATGAAGATTTAAAAATTCCAAAGGTCTTTGTGTTATTGGTAGATATAATGTATATCGCTAGTCAACAACAGGCAGTGAATTTTTTTTTCAATGAAAAATAACCTAATTTATTTGCAAAATTTAATCTACATGTCTATGAATGTATTTTTGCCTTTTATGAATAAATATTTCTTTATTGTGTTAGCTTAACGACAATATTTATTAAATCAGTCTCTGTACTTCTGTGTATTTGGGGTATTAGTCCAACCCTTTGACCCACTTACTACCGTATGCTGTTTTGTTTACAAGATAATGTAAAAAACAGATTTATGGTAATTTTAACATTTATTGCGGAGTGATTAACCAAGAGCAGGTTATAAAGTCACTAACATCAGGATTTAATAAAAGTAATAATTTAAACATCGGTTTTGTACAGTATGCTGTTGCATCACCCGGATTTATAACCCCTGAAGATAAGATTGTCCCAGTTTTTAACCTTATGACAAGGTTAATTTATGCAGTAAAGATGTCTGTAGATTAGTTTACTATCATTCTTTTGCAAATGAGGTTAATTTACACGATTGTGAACTCAGAAGTCTGAGAAACCTCACTTCTCTTTCTGAGGAAATTCTGGCAAAGTTACAGTTCACAATTATGATCACAAAAATAAAATTAGGGTCGGAGGGTATAAGATAGGGTCGGTCGGGCGACAGGAAACGGGAATATATTTTTTTTTTGCCTAAGGCGGCTGTAGGATTAACTACTGTAATATATATAAATATGGACTGAGAACAAAGTGTAAGTCATAGACTGTCTTTGTATAATGTGTTCTACTCTGGACTGTAGCAATGTATGTTGACATTTCGTAAATGCATGAAAGACATTGTGTGTGCAATACACACTGTATATAATTGATGAGATTGTATCCTAGTTTATATATTTACATTTACTTTCTTTCCCTCTATTAAATTGCATTGGTTGATTTGAGTGATATTTACGCATAACTCAGAAGACCCAATCACCAAATCTGGTGCGTAGGAATACATTCAGTGTTCCTTCAGTATTTCTCGAAGAACATGAACGGACTCTTATCTCGACTTCAAACCGAATCACGACCTGATATTATACTTACGCTGATTAATATTTCATTGATATAATTATATGTTGACGGTTAAATGAATTCAATTGATTAACATCTTAGTGTACCAAATGTAAATCTATTCATTAAATCACAGAAAGAAAAATAAAATTGTGTTCACTTATTAGAATTTAAAACGCTGTGCACTAATTTTGTCAGCATAAGTCGGCTCTTCGAATGGTTCTTCCGTGAATTTCGCATTACTCGTTGAATAAGTCAGAGCTTTTTAAAAACATCATATTTGCGGAAAGGAAATAAATGTTTAAAAACGTAAATATAAGCATTGAATCATTTTTTTTTTAAAGATGTGGTCTCATAACTGCAACGGTGTGAGCAAACAAATTATCATAACGCGCTAGTGCGCGTTATTCAATTTATATGCACACATCGTTGCAGTATGAGACCACATCTTTCAAAATATAATGATTCATTGCTTAAATAAACTGAACATTGTGAGAAAATACAGAGCAAAGACATGAACTTGCAACATAAATGTAATAGTTGATGACATATTTATGATATTTTTTTGGATATTTTATTTCTTTTGTTCTAGTGTGTTAACACGGCTAATTGTTCAATGTTTTGAAACATTTGGTAGAGTGCAAAATTTGCTAATCAAACTAGTTTGTGACAGCCTCTGAATTATTATCCCCCTCCTTCTCGAAGAAGGCAGGGCATATTGCTTTGCTGCTGTCTGTTTATTTGTCGGTCAGTCGACCAACAGTTTCATTTTCTTCGCAGAGGATGAACATATTGAAATGAAATTAGGTATATAGGTTTTTCTTGATGGTATATAGGTCAAGTTCAATTTAAGATACGATAGACCAATTTTTGACACAGTTAACGCCTTGGACTGAAAAAAATTCCAATGATTTTCAGTTTTCGTTCATTTTCTTCGCAGATGTTTAAATTATTTGCAGTTTCCATTCATTTTTTCACATGTGTTTCCATGGGAGGGGGCAAAAGTGTTTTACAAAATGCAAAAGGTAATTACACGATGGTCTTTTGAAGATAAATTTGCATATTATGTTTATATGTTAAATGCATATATAATCATGCGTGTTTCCGCTTAAATTCCCTGTATACCCAACATATTAATTTTAAAACTAAAGTCTTTAATAATGACAAGAACTTGTTCAGAGGATAAATGTTGCTTCACATTTTTAACTCTTCACTTCAACTGAATTGTTTTGTTACTTTTTGGTGAATTCACGTTATGTGAAAGCTCAATTCGTTACACTCGCTCAAGTTTACGTTGAATAACCCCACTTACATACGGGCTTTTAGGACAGTTAGCACAACATAACACTCTCTGCTAACGTGCGGGGTTCCAGCTCAGTTAGCCCAACCGTTCTTTTCCCGATCTTCAACAATTCTCTTCCCCTATTTTTAATTTGAAAGGCATTGCTCTTTTTCAACAACAAAGATATGGTAATGACATGCCAGAAAAATAAAAATTCACACATATAGCTGATAAGATATTTTTCGCACTTCTATGGTCCAGCAATTATCTAATTTGAGATTAAGGAAAGAAAATATCAAAGACTTGTCTCAAGAGGATTTATTTATCATTTTTGTCACATGAAAGCATCTCCGTTTGTTTGTTTGTTTGTTTGTTAATTGTTTTTCGTTTTGTTACAAACTATATTGCGTAATCAATCTGAGAGAAAAAAAATTCTCTCAGCAGCTTGTAAATTTTAAATCGATAACCTGTAACATTTAAAGTTTAAAATCGAAGATTTTTAAACTTATCTATTACAATCTAAGATTAAGAATTTTCAATTACTATAGAATTATATCGGACTGTTCGTGCTGGAATCACCGCACGTCGTTATTAAGTTTATATCTGGGAACTCCGATAATCGGTTTTCATTGGAATAACATGTACCGTTATTTCACCAACTTAAATACACCTTGTTGAACCTTTTCTTTCGTTTTGGAGTTTTTATTCAGCGTAAACTTGAGCGAGTGTAACGATTGAACTTTCACCTGAATTTTAAGAACGTTTACATTACAATTTATATCAAACTATAAACAATAATAAAAAGAAAATGACGAAAGCGTAAAAAAGAACGGCCGTGAATAATTTATTTTCTAAACGACAACAACAACAAAAAAAGATACATGGCATCATTATATGTGTTACAATATTAATAAGTTCCTAACGTTAAAACGTTGAAAAGAAGTCAAAAAGAATTTGATCAATCATCAATACTTAAAAAACATAACTCTTTTGTTAATAATTACGTATAATTACAAACATTGCTTCTAGTTACTGCTTCCAAATTCCATCTTGATTACATTCTCAATGTGTAACGCAAATAAATCCCATTTGATTTTTGATATTTTTTTATTGAAAATAGATGAATGTTTCTCACAGAGATTTCTCTGTTTGTGAATATTACTAAGTTGGGGAATAGCTTGGTAGGATGCCACTCGGCTTTCTACTGGTTGCTAATGGAAAAGAGAAACAATTCCGTAAAATTAAAATAAGTTCTTTATTCTTTAAACGTCGGATGGAAAGTGAATTAAAACAAAAACATATTTCGAAACACCCTCCCAGATAGCATGTCTTTGTTGGGCCAACGTTGGCCCAACAAAACCAGTTACATTGGCCCAATGTTGGCAAATAAATGTTGGCCCAATGTAATTTTGCTAATCGGCCCAACAGTGGCCCAACATGTTGGGCCGACATCGGCACAATGTCACATTTGTCATCTTCTGATATTGGCCCAACAGTGGGCCAACGTAGGTAACATATGACTAACACTGGCCCAACGGTGGGCCAATGTACGTAACATATGACCAACACTGGCACAACGGTGGGCCAATGTACGTAACATATGACCAACACTGGCACAATGTTGGGTCAATGTTGTTCCAATATAGGTGCAACAATACAAATGCAACAATATATCACAATTTAAATTATGTATTTATTTTGAATCCAGAGTGCACAAACCATGATAAAAATAATCCTTGAAATTAAATGACGGCCATTCGTTATCTAGCTAGCATATGTTCACAGGGTAAATCTATATCCACACTTTTTAAACTTAGTTACTCCAAAATAGAATAAAGTAATAATTCACTCTCTTCTGTTTGTTTTGCTTCATTTATATCTTCAACTGTTCATAGTCTTCCAAATAAAACACTGGTTTTCAAAAACATCAGATTTCGAAGTCAGTTGAAAGTTCGTCAGACTGGAAGGGGGCAGCTTGAACATATTCCCTTAAAATAAAAAATACAAATATTCAATATATGAAAGAAACATTTATAGAGACGTTAATGAAATTGACTTAATAAATATCTGCAGTTATTTGAGATAAATAATACTTACATTTCTGTTTTATTCACTTGACTGTGGCTATACATTGAGCAGACTGTTTAGATCTGTCCTACAAAATGTTAAATGGGAGCAGATTTGGCCATCCCAACAGATCAGATATCACAATAACCATGGAAACTGGCCAGTCTCACGCTGAGAAAACTCTGTCTTAATTGCTTGGTCAGTGAATGTGCTATTCTCTTATCTCAGGATCGGTAACTTAAATTCTACACTTTAGAACAATATTATGCAGCTGAATACATTTGCAGAATATCTTCACTTTAATTTTGGGCTTTCACAATTTTAAGCTTCTTTAAAAGAATAAAAATTGAACTTGCATTTTTAAACATGTTTCCTTTTATAAAGAGTATGTACATGTAACTATTGACAGTATATTTAGCTTTTAGTAATGATTCTATCTCAAAACATTGTAAAAAAAATAATAAAAAGAGATGTATAAACATATAACCACTGTTGAAAAGGTATGCGTGTTTTTATAAATATAATCGACCAACAAACTAATCAGGAAATAAAAAATGTAATTAACAGACGTTGGATCATTGTTGGGCCGATATCATGTCTCAACTGACATTGATTGTAAATTTACAACATTGACCCAAAATGTTGGCCCGAAGTTGCGTTCCCAAGTAACATTGACACTCAAATTAGATGTGTCAAGTGTAGATTGGCCTAATGTTTGCCCAACGTTGCGTTCCCACCTAACATTGACACTCAAGTTAGTTGTGTCAAGTGTACATTGGCCCAATGTTGGCCCAACGTTGCGTTCCCAACTAACATTGACACTCAAATTAGATGTGTCAAGTGTACATTGGCCCAATGTTGGTCCAACGCTGTGTTCCCAACTAACATTGACACTCAAGTTAGATGTGTCAAGTGTACATTGGCCCAATGTTGGCCCAACGTTGCGTTCCCAACTAACATTGACACTCAAATTAGATGTGTCAAGTGTACATTGGCCCAATGTTGGCCCAACGTTGCGTTCCCAACTAACATTGACACTCAAGTTAGATGTGTCAAGTGTACATTGGTCCAATGTTGGCCCAACGTTGTTAAGCCAACGCCAACCTTACAACCTACAGCCAATGTTGGCCCAACAAACTCATGCTATCTGGGCTGTAGTAAAACACAGCAATGCGAGAAAGCGAGATCGTTTTTACGCTTAACGCTTATAAGCTAAGGATCGATAATTCCGCATAAGTATGAAAATGCATAACGCTTATAAAATGTAAGAAAACTAGAGAACAAAATATAAACTGTTGTCATTAAATGAATAAAGAGGAAATAACTTACAAATATTACTTAGCTGACGAATTTCTACCGATTCTTAAATTCACCTTCTCGCACTGAAGAGTTCACTACAGGTTTACAATAATTACGCGGCGAATTCAAACTTTATAAAAACAGCATTTAACAGCATAGAAATTCAATAATAAAAATCACACATTTAATCGAAATGAAGCAAAATTATGTATCATGGCATAATAAACAATGACGCGAAATATCTTTTATAGAAAAGAAAACTAAAATTTTGGAATGACAAATTCATAGTTCCGCAGAATAATAAGAAATATATAGTTAATCAATGTTCTTAAGTATTTTAAACAAAACAAACTAAAATTTATCAAAATAAGCAACAGAAAAATATAATAAAATACTGTAATGAAAACCTAAGATACTGAAAATAGATAACATTTCATTCAAGCTTACCTAATGGAAAAGAGAAACAATTCCGTAAAATTAAAACAACAAAAAAAAAAAAACCCAACTCAAAAACATCAACACATAACCAGTTATTCTACTATTTTTTTTTTTGGGGGGGGGGGGGGTGATGGGGGGATGGAATGGGGGAGGGGGTACACAACCTATTTGTCAGGTACACAGGGGCCAAGCCCGTTTTAACAATAATTTCAATGTAACCATAAATAAAGAAAGGAGTCGAACTCTGACCCAGATAAAAAACTACCAGCTCGCTTCAAAAGCCTAATAAATCAATTAATTTTTTTTAAAAACTCGCAATATGCATGTATTTTTCAGAAAAGTAATGTCTGGGATATACTCAGGCCGAATTTAAAATTGATGGGTCTTAAAATAGCGGAGATATACGTCATTATTCTCTCGAAGTCGCCGGTTTATTTTTACTCGGACATTTACCGGTCCAGGGCTCACGATGGGATGTTGCCTATGACAACAACAGAATTGCAACAAGTCGAGAAACATTCGCACTAATCATGTATAAACATGTGTACTGATATTGTGTTATGTTTTAACTCAGTATTAATAACGAGATAACTTAAAACAAAATAACCAACTCGTTTGATATAAAAAGATACTTACTAGTGTCTTTATTTTCAAATTTAGATTGAAAATTAATAAAAGACACTAGTATTCGATATATATACATTAGGTATAACTAACTCTCAATAAGAAATAACTTGCTAGACAGCCCACTACATGTAACACGTTATAAGTTATTTTCTCGTAGCGACAAGATACATGTATTTGTCTAACATTTAATAACGAGATGCCTAACTAATGATATTCTTTGTTTTTAACCTTTTTTTAAACATTTTTAATATTGAACCTAATCGATTTTCGTTCATGTCGGGAACGCTCTCTCCGCGAATGTGAGAACCAGTAGAACCCTTCTAAATCGTGGAAACGTTTCGTTACAAAATGACAATTATGCTATTACATGTACATCAATGTAAGATCCTTTTCCCCATTAAAGTTACTCTTAAAATACATCATGCCAAAATGATAGGAATTGTAAGTAATTATTATGACACTATTTAAAGATTGCTGTATGCTGCATAACTTCGAGTGTATCTGTATATTTGTCTAGTACCTAAATAATTAAAACGTACATTACTAATCTAAATATGACTATAAGTCGCTGAGAACGGAACACTGACATGATATTATTTCATACATACAGTTGACATAATTCTTTTATTTTTCTAATTAGTTTTTAGTTCTTTTTTTTTTTAATCCTTCTAAAGGCATTTTTGATACCCAATGTTTCATTTTGCTTAAGATTTTAATTTTTTCAGTCTGGATTCTTTTTTGCTCTTCTATACACTGATTTTGAATACGTCGCTGCGATTTTATGGCTAATCAGCCTGTAATTTCTATAATCAGATTAAAATTAAAAACAATTGTTTTTTGTTTATAATAATATATAAGCCTGGTTTTAACAGACGATTCTGAGTTGTTAAGGGTTATTTCTCCAACTTTTAAAGGACATTTTACATCACAACTTTTAACTTTGAACTACTTCTTCCCCACAGGAAGACATGTAATACAAATCTGCCGAGCTGCATTAAATTTTATGAAATAAATCAAAGGATTGACACTGTGAACAATAGCACTAGCTATTGCAAAATATGAATCTAAGATATTGAACATAGGGTATTGATTTGACATGAAAAAGTAACGAAAGTTGTTTACCAAAGACGCGGCAACCTTTAAAGCATTAAGAGCCAAAATGATAATTGTGACAGCAGTCATTGGTAGTTTCGTATTTTGTGCGGATACAGACGTACGTGCGGCCTTATAACGGTAATAAAATAAAACCAGAAAAATTACCAACAGAAGAATAAATGATAATCCATCGACAATAGAAATTGCAATTATATATTGGACTCCCTTGGTATCAGAAATAAAATAATTTGTTAAATATCCGTAAGCAGCGCTGATAACAAAACTGAAAAAGAAACTTAATAAGACTCGATATTTTGTGAGGTAAATGCGACTTTTGATTGGATGAACGAACAGAAGAAACCTTACAAAACCTAAAATCAGCACCCCCATTTCGGAGAATAGTTTGGAAAATCGATTTATTGTCTCTAATATAAACCGATAAACTGAGACTGTGCATGGTCCTGGCTGAAGTAATAGAAGTATCATGTTGTGACAGTACGGGTTAACTAAAAGAGCAATTGTATCCCCTAAAGCAAGATTCATAATACAATAATAAAAAGGTTTTCTTAAGTTCTTTTTCAAAGGAATGTACAATATTGTTAAAAAGTTACTGACTATTCCAGTTATAATAATAATAGGCTCTATCACAGAAAATTTACCGAAAGATCTATTTTTAGTGGCATTCAAAAAACTTTCAAGAATTGCATTACTTTCATTTGACAAAAAAGGAATTTCGTTTACATTAACTGCGGTTCCGGAACAAAAAGTGTCTATTATCTGCTTCTGTGTGATATCCATCGTGGGAAACAATGCTTCATCCCATTTAATATTGATATTTGAAAATGCAGACTCCCAGTCTCCAGGGTCAAAATCTTGTCTTGAATCGTTGGTTGCTTGAGTTAGATGTAATATACATCCCATCAGCAGGATTTGGAACATTTTCATAGCAACGACCTTGCCAGCCTTAAATTAAATGAAATTTGTAAAAAAAAAAAACCTTAACTGCTATATAAGTATGTTATTTTTTCTGATATCACATTTACTAAGTAACAAACTATAAACCCACAGATCAGTTTCAACTTTGCGTCTAATGATTATAAAACTTTAAAGACTAGTATTAATATTTTTATTCACCGAGTACTGTGTTACCCATTTCTTACAATTATTCTTCAGCTTGCTAAACCAAGGCTGAAGCTAGGCAATTGAAAGTGATTTGTCAGCGTATGAATATTCTAAGTAAAACTACTGGTCCTTCGGACTTTTCTTTACCCAGTTTTAATTTAAACCATTTTAATAATATTGCTATTTATAATTTTATTACAACTAGATATAGCATTTATTTCTTAAACGCAACATTTATTTGATTGGTGAGACAGGTAACAAGTACACAGTGTCATTTTCTCTGTGAGAAATGTCATAATTAATATTTTATTTATTAATTTAAAACGACTGCAGACTAAATTGCATTTTTGTAAGGCAAAGCTTCAAGGGCAATCTTCACTGGATTGTGTTATATTAATGAACTTATAAGACCAATGTGATTATTATTCATTGTTTATAACACCAATATTTTTCACTTGAATAGGATTGCCGGCATGTAACCCACATATAAATAAGAAAATTATTAGAAAAAAAAAGATGAACTATTTGGTAACACATTTTAAATCTTGATTTTTTTTAAAAGCGAATGCAAACATAGAAACGTTTACTTGATATATTAATGACCTACCATGCATATGGAAGAAGACAAACTTTTTCCCTAATATTCGAAGAAAGAAATCCAATATAGAGTTTCCTCTTGTAAACATGCTTGAGTAAAAATCCGCTAAAGTATATATTTTTGTGACGACTTTTATATACGTATTCGAAAAAGAACATTTATTTTTCAATCAGTAAAGAATAATGAAGCCGTATTCCTTCGATAGTTTCGATCAAAGTTCTGCTTTGAGAACAAAGACAAAAATATCTAATACGTATTATACATTTATAATGGAAATAAAAAACAATTATATACAATAACAAGTTTCTAGCTCACCTGAGCTTTGAGCCTTAATCTATGATGTAGTTAAACTATCATATGTTATCTAAATAATAATACTTTGTGTTTGGAACAAGTTTTACTCATGCCACAGAACTTGATATTAATCCAAGTTTGAGAACTCAAACCCTGATTAAACAATTTCCTTAATTAAGGAGGGTAATGCTACAATCAAACATCAAGTAGTATACAGATTTTGTTTATTGACGGTATACACACTTTATGTGTCTAAATCAATATTATGAAAATCAGTTGCTAATTATTGACACAAATATTAATTATGTTGTAAACATTTTACGTACTTGTAGCTATACACATTTTATAAATACACACTTTTGAATATCATGGTATACAAAAAATATAAAAATATCCAGGAATATATGCAGGTCTCTTTAGATCAGGTTTTCCTGCTAAAATTAATGTAAATATGATTTGCCACGTCGATTGAGTGTTTATTCACACAAAGGATGCAAGGACTTTTAGAGTTTTGATTGTTGATACCAATATCAAAATTATTGAAATTATAAATACTGTAAAATTCATTTTATATTTGTTATCCAGCAGCAAAGGATGATTGCCCTTAAGAAAATGTTATATTTGCGACAAATTAAACTTTAAATAGAAGATTTTTCTTTCAATTGCAGAAATGGTCCGCATCTAAACTGAAACTTTACGTATTTACGTTCCAAGTACGAACTTTTTTTCAAAGGCGGGGGTCATCACGCTTTTTTCAATCTCCACACAATAATGAGGACGCCCACTTTTGTACTGACTTTATACATGGTTATCGCATGTTTGTCTATTGTTCTCCGTTTAACAGTAGTTTTATATTTGAATTATTAAAGTTATGCCATAGGGAGATTAATAGACAAGCATGCGCAATGAGAAAAATACTTCTTCTTCTTGTTTTCGCTTTCCCTGTTGTAACCAAGGGCTTTTGCATGTTAATATAATTATTCACCTCGTGATTTCTCATCTCAGATAACTTTGTGAATACAAACTTCTATCACGTGACGTGTAAGGTAGCACGTTATATGCTAACTAGGACCCTGTTTTCGAACTCGTTAAGTTGTCAAGCATTGGTTTAAAGACTTCTGTACTAAGATGGATATGGTCTTATGGATAATAGTAAATAGTATACTTGTACTATTTAGTATAGATAGAGTATCGTGAAAGAGTAATCACATAAGTTTTTGTTCATGGCATTGTTATTCATGCTAGTCTAATTTTAGTACCATTCTGATGATGTCAGTCCACCTCATATGCATATTAAATTAATATCAATCTTATGTTTGATCAAGGGCAGATAAGCAAAAATTCTCCTTTTTTCAAAAGTTGTGAGGAGAGAAACATAGAATAAAATTATTGTATTACAGTCTAAAATCTTCATTGATGGCGCTAAGTGCAGGCATGCTTTGATCATTCGCTAGTTTTTTTCTTAACGGACTTCCAGATGCGCAATCAACACCTGACCAAATATTATTCACAATAGACAATTCAAAATCTGTTCTTGTTCTTAATGGTGGATTAAATATCGTTAACTTTTTCTCTTCTGTTTACAACTTCCAAATTTCTCAAAGTCACATACAATTTAAAAAATAATACTTGGTCAACAACTATTACTACTACTGCTGCTGCTGTTCCTGCTACTACTACTACTACTTCTCTCTCTTTCTCTCTCTCTCTCTCTCTCTCTCTCTCTCTCTAGGCTCTCTCTCTCTCTCCAAAACTTTTTATAATTTACCGCCGGTAACAAATGGAATTCGATAATTGACCAAAAAACCCCGAATGCCTGTTTTCTGAAAAAAGTTGGGTGTATATCTTTTACACGATATATATATAGCTAACACCATGTACGTTGTCTGCACCATGATATATAGTTTTGTCTAGAATTAGCAACGTGTCTTCATGATGTTTACTTTGTATGTATATTATAAATCAACAAATCGGTATATTATTTGAAACTTGATCGTAGCATAACTCTCCTAAAACACTACGCACATTAATGAAGTTTTCCGGTCAATTTTTCCTTTGATACGTCGATCAATAGAAAAGTTTTTAAATTCATTTCTTCATACTAATGTTCATTGTTCTTAAAATCTAATTATAGTACAGAGAAAACTTGTTATTGTTTATAATTTTTTTCATTTCAATAATAAATGTTTAATACATATAAGATGTATTTTGTCTTTGTTATTATTTTTACCTCATTGAAAAAAAATCATATTCGATTAGATGTGTATAAAAGTCAAAAAAATATATGCTTTGAGGGTTGGTTTTTTTTTATACCAAAGCATGTTTACAAGAGGAGACTATAGATTGGATTTGTTTTTGGGTATTGGGAAAGCGTTAGTCTTCTGCTATATGCATGGTAGTTTATAAATTTAATAAATTTGATATCTTGATTTTTATATGCATAAATTTTTTTATAAGAAAATAAGATTCAAGAGTTTTCGAAGTTTTTGATAATACATATTTTTATGTAATAATTTTTATATTTAATGTAAAGTTGACATGCCGGTGTTACCATAATAATTACCCCCGTAGAATAATGACCAGGGGTTATTTTTCGACGTAGAATAATGAATGACCCGTGTCTGCGTAGAAAAAGGACCCTTTTGCCTGAATGATAAGTGTCATTTTCATACAAATGAGCACCCGCTTTGTAAAGAAAAGTGACCTCTGTAGAATAATGACTCCCGCCCCTTATAAATTTACGTTTTTCAGTATCATGTCTTGATTTATGTAACTACATGTAACTCTCTACAATATTGTCTTAAAATTAAGTAACAAAAATTTTTATTCATATTCAAATAAAGAAGCGAAAGAAGAGGTATATTTGAAAAAAAAATCTTTTCGTTAATACAAGATACTGATATATCGTACCAAGGTACATGTTTAGTTTTCAACATAACGAGTTACATGTATCTCATTATAACGCGTGAAAACACTTTCAAATTATTTTGAGATACTTTATAATGTCGTTCTGTTTATTGGTCTTTTTACACGAATAATTGAATTAATTATAGATCATACGTCCCAATTATTGAGTCGTCTTATTGATTTGAATATATAATTGGTGATTTTTATGTCAAAGAATCAAGCAAAAAGTATCTCAAAATAAGAAACAAATGTATTAAAAGAAACAAATTAAGTTAAATAATACATATTTTCAAGGACGAACGAGCCACTGAATCCTGTTTAGAGAATATTTTATTTATATAATATAAAGGTATCAGATATATTAAAGGTTCCGTTTTCTTTGGTTTTCACAATTCACATTAGATCGATAAAATTTGCGGACTCTTTTTCATAGAATTTATATTGATATATCAATTGATATAATTGATTCAAGGCTAATCAAGAACAAATTTGCGAAATTTCTGCAGATAAAAATCAGCGTGCTCTTTTTGTTTAATAACAGTAACATATCATGATACAGAAATTGACAATGGTTGGTACAACATCAAAAGTTGAAAAACGATTTAGATCAATAAAAAAACAACTTAAAAACCGATGAGACTCAACCAGACAGAAAGTAGACTCAAACTAAACATGGGTATACTTTCGGGTTTATCATAAGTTTACTCCGGGTTTACAAGAGCAGACCCATAGTTGACTCCGAGTACACCCAAAGTAAACCCACAGGGGACACAGAGAGTAAACCCCAAACGAAAGTGTAGAACCTTTAAAGCAAACCCTACACGTGTAATTATGATATACAAGGCCCAAAAATTACAGACAGCAAGATAGTAATTCCAGTGCGTAAAGTTGGCCCCAAAAGCAAACCACGAGTAAAATCCAAGGAAACCCCGAAAGTAAACCCGGAGTTATGTTAGGGTCTGCTCTGGTGTTAGTTTGGGTCAGATCGGTTTTTCACTCACATGCATATTTGTCGTGTTATTTTAAAATTTTTGAGTATCAAAACGGATTTTATGATGGTTATGTATATTATAAAAAAAATTATAAATATTGCATAACCAACTCGAACCAGCGATTCGGCTTTGTTAAATTTGAGCAAAGTTTAATTGAATCGAAAATTAACACAAACATAAGCATAGACATGTGCAATGCCATGTTTTTTTGAATGGGGTTTAGAAAATAAGTAATTATCAAATACCAGGTATATCATATCACCTAAAGCAAGATTAACTATGCAGTAAAAAATCGGTTTCGTTATCGTGGATCGCTAATAAGCAGCCAGTCACTTTAGATGGGCGAAAAAAATATGTAGCGACAATGGAAAAGTCAAAGACCACAGGAGACCATCCATATCAGTTGACTTAAGGTTAACGCAAAGTTAAGAAGATTGCGTCTTATCTTTAAATTAAGGACGACGGACCTAATTTGCTGTGTTCAGAAAAACGCGCAGCTAAAAGGAGTAATTGTTAGGAACATCGATTTCTCAATATTGCGTCACAATCACTAAAATTCAGTAAAAAAATCTCTCATGACGCAATATATAGCTGATCAACTGTTCAACGTCATCAATACACAGTCATGTACACCTTAATATAACATGTAGAGGACGACCTTGTTATTATTTAAAAGGCTAAAATTCGCTTTTCAATACTATTTAACATGCACACGTTTTTTGGGGGGGATGTCAAAGTTCTTCAGTGAGTTTTATTTTATCCCTTGATATTTATAAACATCTACATAGATTATTAAGTAGAGTTTGAGCCAGTTAATAAATCATATAAATTCCGATTTGCATAAATATTCGTATCGAAAAATATAGTAAAACCGTCCATGTGCTTAAGTCTTGAGGTATATTATTTAAAAAAAAATGTAAAGCAAACTGTAATAGATCTTTGCTAATATAAATCAACTTCATAATGATATACAAAGCTTTTTTCCTGGAGTTTGCGTAGAAATTTTTAATGAACAATTGAAGAAAAATCGCATTTAGACATGTGCTCCAGTAAAAACAAATTCGATGACGTGGTTATTTTTAAATGATAATAATTTACAATCATATATATATATATATATATATATATATATATATATATATATATATATATATATATATATATATATATATATATATATATATATATATATATATATCAATTTGGAGTGAAAACCAATTGCAAAATATTCTATAAAATTATTTTTTTCTTTTACAAGAGCGCTTTTCTCAAATTTGTTCAATTGAAAAAGAATTAAAAGTAATGCACACGATATTTGAAATGGTCCCTACTAAAAGTCTTATTCGATGTTAATGTTATATTTTGTTTATTTTTGATATATTTTTAATAATTCTAACTATAATTTTCATAAAAATCACTATTGTGGAATTGAATTGGGTCTACCGTCCTTAATAAGAAACCACCTGTTAACCAGGTGTTGCTCACCGACATTCAATAAAAATCAGACTACATGTACATGGTATACAAAAAAACTTTACAACTCGTATGATAATTCATAATGTTTATATCTAACAACGAAAAATTGAAATACAAAACCCCGATTATTTTACAGATGTGGTAGATTGGGATTTCGTTTATATCTATTATTAAATGTATTCCGTTCCCGATGTAATTTATTCTGTTTTGAAACGCCCACACTATTCGATAGCCAATAACTTTAATGACAGTTATCAGTTGTTCTGCGCCCTATATAAAATCGTGTAATTCCTTCTTTTATGAGGGAGACAGCTGGTTTCGCTAGATACTTTATTCCTTAGTCCAAATCTTGTCTGTCTAAACTGGGTCCATGTTAATGTTAAAATTAAGTTATAGTTTGGGGGAATTTAAGTACTTGCTACAGATTTTTTTTTCTTATTTTGTTATAATAATTTTAAAAGGGTTGTTAATCATGGTTTTCATTCACTTTGAGTTTGGTTAATTAATCTGGTTTATATTTATTGAGAGTAAAGACGTTTTCATACTGAAATTAGAAATAAGTAAAGTTGAATTCTTAATGTAGAGGTCGAATTCAGTCTCAAAACAAAAATAAACACAACGCGAAGTACAGATAAAAACTCATATGGAACTGACCTGTTACACAGCGAAAGACTATATTTTTTTTTTAAATAAAGAACAGACTTTGATGAAATAAGTTTGTACCTTTGTTTGAATCTTTAATCTTGAATTTTTGAGTTCTTAAGAGCACGTATGTAATTGTTTATAAGTAAATCCATAAAATGCAAAAGTAACACATACTCTTATCTTGTTTTTATAATCTGGGCAACTACATATAAGTGAAATTTTGCAATCACTAGAACCATGTGCATGCAACAAGTTTATTTGATTGATAGAAATTAAAACCGTATCACCATTTCGTTTAATCAATTTTTATTCCAACATTATTAAAGACCAGTTTCGTCACGCATAAATTTTCTGTCTGTAATGATTTAAAAAAAACTGGGTGAAGAAAAACATACAACTTCAGCCAAGAAAAAAAAATTCTGAAGGATACATGTAGATGGAATTACTATTGACTATCTTCATTCTCTATGGTCGATTACCAATGTTATGCCTAAATTTGTGACTGGTTTTAAGCGTCCCGACCTAGTGACCATATACTGAGGGTTGATCCGTATTCCATCTCCCTTAGCTTGGTCATCACAAACTTTTCATGCGCAGTAATCTGTAATGATTATATGTGTATAGTGGCAGTCATGTTTTGGTGTCGACTTAAATACTCATGGAGTACTGTATTGCATGAAATTAACATGGGGATTAATTTTTCACAACATTCCCTGAAATAAAAATTCTGCTAATCTAACATCTTAGGGAAAAAATGTTATTATAATAATAATAATAATATAATAATAAAAATACCAACGATAAGGGAAATAAAAGCTTGTTAGAAGGTCTGTCCCACTTCATACACATGTAGCTACCCATTCTTTTATCTACTTTAAACAGCTTATCAAAATTATCGTCTGAAATAATTATATATAATTATTTGCATAAACAAAGATTCCTGTCGAGAAGGTTGTAATTCTTCAATAGTTTTTGTAATTAAAATCATGGAGTCTGAACTTCATCATAACCTCTATTTAGAAAGAATGATTAATTCATTGAATTCCGTTTCACTACTAAACCGCACTTAATTTTCATCATTTAGAATAGTCACATCTTCTTCGCAACTCAATGTTTACACTAATGTTGCGAGAGTACACAACGGTTAAAATGTATCAGGGGAGGAGACGCACAGGGCAAGCAAAATCTCTCAGACTCGCGAAGCACATATTGCATGCATCACCTGGCAAGTTACTTAGCGCTAATTTTACACTACTCAGTACCATATTGTATATATATATATATATATATATATATATATATATATATATATATATATATATATATATATATATATATATATATATATATATACTCCAAAAATATATAGTATAAACCCACACACGGAGTATTACATAAAAAAACCCACCACAATAAACTCAACATGTTGTCAAACTCCTGATGATTAAAAATGAAACTAGTTGAGTTTATTTCGGTGTTGTGATTTTTTTCATATATATTATACAAATATTGACTGGGGTTGAGGGCAACATTGATTATATAAGCCCCCGAGGGACGAAATATTGCCCGACGCGAAGCGGAGGGCAATATTTTCGTCCCAAGGGGGCTAATATAATCAATGTTGCCCGAAAACACAGTCAACATTTGTTTTGTTATATGAAGAAACAAACCAAAATTTAAGAAAGTAATTGAAAACAAATCGCCGTAATTTTCTCAGCTCAACAAAGAATTCACGAATTCAATTTTGTGCAAAGTTCATTTCCAAAATATCCTCAGCATCAAAAGGTCACTGGTGACATTCCGCCGACAGTAAGAATTACAGATGTTCTACCTGGTTTTACTTCAGAGTAATTCGCAAATCCTTATATATCCGTTATGATAGCAAACCGTCGCATTGCGCGTCCGTTGTTTACTTGCCTTGACTGACGTCTATTATGACGTCACCTTGTTTTGGAGTCGCGAATAGTTATTTACGTCATTGTTTACGAATCAACAAATCAGAGGCGATTATTTTAGATAGAGGGAATGTTCTCTAGATATTATTCCTAACCAGTCAATATCAAAAAAATATTGACCGGTCAATATTTTTCCGACGAGCTAATAGTACTATTATTGACTATTCGTCTATATAGAGTTATATAGTGAGAAAATACTACTGAATATAACAAATATATATATATATATATATATATATATATATATATATATATATATATATATATATATATATATATATATATATATATATATATATAATTTAAATGGACATAGATACATATTAAAAACGATTAGACACCAGGCAATGCCTATGTAAGGTTACAGATAATATTTATTCATAATTGAGTCAGATCAGTATTACAGTTACTGTAAAAACGTGCACAATATAATGATAAGTACATTAAATACATATGAAATGATAAACGTTATTTGTAACGTCGAAGTAATCGGAAGGATGTAGACAAAGAAAAGACATTCAAAAAATAGCATGATATTCAATGACCACATCCGTCACCTGAATAATGATTTTCGTGTCATTCTTTATTGAAATGTTTAAATACGAAACACTTAAAAATGTCACAAAAATTTTACATATTCCAAGATTTTGTAAAACATAATGCAATACATAAAAATCCTTACATTTTTGGACATTGTATCCTAATCGATTGACTAGTCTAATCATCTTTGGCTTAAGATATAAAATAATAGTAAAACATCAACTACACTACATGAATAATTTAAAAAAAAAAAAAACCTGAAATAAAGTCATCGTAACCTTCATATGAGGATATGAAGATATGAGTATGCTTACATAGTGGAATGACTAAACTTACCATTGTATCTCTTGAGAAGATTTTAAAACATTTGCCTTAAATGTTTATACTTTTAAGTTGATACTTTAACACAACTTGGGATCCAACATTGGTCTTGGAATCAATTTTTCAATAGACGACATTTGAACAGTCACATTCCTTATATATTTCTATGGTAAACATGAAGACCTTTTGGTCACGTAGTTTAGGTCTGGGGTCACATTTTTAACAATCTTTACAGGCTCTTGTGTAAATATTGTAGTTTGTATGGAGTGTTTACTGACAAAATCTTAATTTTGTTGTTGCATTTTTTTTTCAAAAAGTACATGAGTGTAATTACATTTTAAGTCTGCATTTACTTTCATGTAAGTTATGTAATTATCTGTTTTAATTCACTTCTTCACTTTTCATTACTTTTTTTTTTATAATTCCTTGAATTACTTTGGAATGTTAAATTGGCTTTTCATTTAATATTAATCAACCATTACTGTTAATAACCAGTGCTTTTTTTCAGAATTTTAATAATATCACAAACATTTCAAGGGGTTTTTTCTGAAGGAGAACATGAAAGGCATATCCGGCGAACTGCATTAAATCTGATGAAATAAATCAAAGGATTGACACTATGTATAATAGCACTGACAATTGCGATATATGATTCAACCAATATAAACATAGTTAATTCATTTGATGGAAAAAAATAACGGAAGGTGTTAAAGAAAAAGGTAGCTATGTTAAAGGTATTCAGGGCCAAAATGATAATAGTTACAACTGTCATGGGTAGTTTCGTATTCTGTGCAGATAAAGACGTATGTGCAGCCTTATATCGGTGATGAAATAATACCAGTAAAATGGTTAATAAAAGAATTAATGACAATCCATCGACCGCAGAGCTTGTAATTATATATCGGAATCCCTTGGTATCAGAAATGAAATGACTTGACAAATATCCGTAAGCTGCACTGATAATAAAACTGAAAAAGAAACTTAAAAAGACTTGATATTCTTTTAGATACATGCGACTTTTGATGGGATAAACAAACAAAAGGAACCTTACAAATCCTAAAATCAGAGCTCCCATTTCGGAGAATAGTTTGGAAAATCGAATTATTGTCTCCAATATAAATTGATAAATTGCGAATGTGCATGGTCTAAGATTAAGAAAGTAAAGTAACAAGTTGTGGCAGTAAGGGTTGACTAGAAGGGCAATCGCATCTCCTACAGCAAGATTATTTATGCAGTAATAAAACGGTTTTCGTAGATTTGTTTGCAAAGGAATGTACAATATTGTTAGAACATTACCGACTATTCCAGCTGCAATAATGATAGGTTCTATCACAGACAGTTTACCATAACCTTCAATGGTAGTGATGTTTGAACGTAAATTTGCAGTGGTATTTAATAATTGTTCAATAATTGCGCTAGGAATTTTACTTTCATTATTCAGAAATAAAACTTCATGTGCAGTAGGTAGGTTTACAAAACATAGAATATCAATTATCTCCTTTTGTGAAATATCTTTCGTTGGAATCAATGGTTCATTACCAACTATAATTATATCCTTTAAAAAGGTAGGCAGCCTGTCATCAAGATGAAATTCTTTTCTTGAGTCGTTGGTTGCTTGCATTGTATGGAATAAACATCCAACCATCAGAATGCTTAGTATTTTCATGACAGCGATAATGCAGGTCCAGACAAAATGAAGAAAATAATCTAAAAAGTAAAAAAAATAATCATTACGTATGTTATTTAACCTCTGATAGTTCATCGTTTGAGTTGGAAACCACAAATCTACAAAAAGACTCTATGTAAGCTTTTGTAAATGAATAGTTTTATGCTTTTGTACAATAGCCTAGTACATGTATATTTATTTTAACTGAGTATCATACATGTACTCCGCCCAGACTTAAAAAATAAATTCTTCTTGTTTATTCTTTCACTTAACTGTTTAATTATTATAACACTTTTTGAAAACACAACACTTTTATATAATAATCAACTGAAACAGGAGAGAAAGCTCACCCGTACATCTGAAGAAAAAAACCCGATGCATGCTCAGGGAAATCGCAGATGTAAACTCAAGCACACAATGCTTTTCATCGGTCATTTAAGAGACAAACGTTTTACACCTATCCTTCATCAACTCGTCAAAATTATTTTTTCGCAAGCCTATTTCATATTTTGCAAGGAGAAAGGTTGTCAGTTGCATTTATTTTGAACAAAAAATATCAGCATTTAATGACATACACAAAGGATAATGACAATAAATCATTCTGAAATCACAGCACAAAATACGAGTAAAAATGACCAAAATTGGTGTGTTGCTTAATGATAAATTACCTTAAACTGGAGAAGTGTGAGGGAAATATAAATACTATATAAATGATTAACTATTTATATAATTCTAGTTTAATTACAGTTGAAGTTGAAAACAAATGGTCACTGTTCATGTATACCATATATTCGACATGATCTTAAACTGTTGCATTGCACGTCCGTTGTTTACTTGTCTTGAGCGATTGCATATTATGACGTTACCTTGTATTGGAGTCGTAAAGAGTTATTTACGTTAACGTTTACAAATCAACAAATCAGAAGCAATCATTATAAATAGAGGAAATATTATCTATGTATTTTTTCTAACCGTTCAATATTTAAAAAATATATTGACCGATCAATACGGAAAATATTTGTTTAACGAACGAAACGGACAGAAAACTGCTGTGCTGAATAATTATGCCAATGCCAAGGTGGCATTTTTACGTCCGTTTAAGATGCAGTTTCGTAGAGATCCATAAATACCTAGTGATAGACCATTATCTAGAGAGTATATAACCACTTTTGTGTTTAGGGTGTCTTACCTTGCAGGTGAGGTATTTGCTTTTAAAAAATAATATCTTTTAAAATGACAAAAATTGCCCCAGAAGAAATAACTTTCCAACAGGAAATATTGAAAATCTAGGATTTTCTAAATATTCTATAGGAAATAGATTTCCTTCAGGAGAAAACAGGATTTCCTACCGGATTTTAGAATGATTTGGGTGTTTTCTTAAAATCCTTTCGGAATCTAAATTCTAATTAAACGGAATTTCTTTTAAATATCTTGTAGGACCAAAAATTTTTTTTAGGTTAATATTACAGGTGAGGTACACTAATAACTAAGGTTGTTATAATCTTCTAAAGCAATTGTCTATCATATGGCATTTTGAATTATTTGATACATGCATCCTAGATGCATAAATGCAGCCTTGGCACTGGCATAATAACTGGCACAGTTTCAGAAGCAAACTGTATTTAGCTTGACATTATTGATATACTTCAGCCGTGTGCGAATTTGGTTGAGATTACGGCTTCACAGCATATGATCACGTGACCAACCAAATTCATATCCTGTTGAACTCGTAAACATGCTGTTTTTATCTTAAATGAGCGATAAACATAGTTCAACGTTGCTTCGTTACTAGTACTTGCAGTAACTTTATCCAAATGACAATTGAATTTTTTGAAATAAAAATATATGTTAATTATATCATTTAATATCTTACTTTTAAGTTCAAATCTGGATAAATCTACCGATTCCCCTCTTTTTCCTTATCGTCGAAATCGCCGCATAAATATGACACATCGCTCTCTACTCCCCTGTGACAATTAAGTCTGGATATCTATATTTAAAGTACTTTGACTAGTTGTCACAAAACCGGGTAGGTGAATAAAATCAAAACAACAAATCAATTTTCGAAGATATTTTTAACTGGTTAACAAGATTCTATAGAAAAAAAATCCATTAAATGCATTCACTCGATATTAAATACAAGGTTTTAACATTACTTAACTTGGAGCTATTCATTATAATTATTGCTAATTATAAACAAATAAATCTATGACACCATTTTCTAGATCGTTCAAACAGTTTCCTCATACCGTTTAAATTACATAGAAAAATCTGATGTTTTCATAACAAATTGCTGGCAGATGTTATACCTGATGTTGATTCACTTTTGTTCAAGGTTGACTTTACGATGATAACTTAAAATGGATTTCCTGTCTTTTTCAAAAAGGCGTCGTTACATGCTGTTAAAATACAAATAACATAAAAATAACAATAGATATTATCATTACAAAAATTATCCAATTCAAGCTAAATCACATTTTAGACAATTTCTTTCACTTTGAAAAATTCAATACTGTAGCTTCCTTGCATTCTATTTCTATCTAAAGATAGAATTATTGCACAAAAAATATTTTTTAATGGATTGAATATGATGAAGTTATGACCTACCTTATAGCATTGAAATAAACATTCCCTCGATATACAAAATGGATATCAATTGTGAGGATCCATTATCTGAAATGTCTCTACCTAACTAAAATATTTCTAAAGAATATTCAACATATATATACCTTATTGAAAAAGAACATTATCCAAATCAGAAACACGGGGTTAATTTGTATTCTTATATCATCTCTAATAATCTCTTTGTTGAGAAAACAAAGGCAGTAAACATTTGATACGTTTTCTGTCTATGATTAAACGAGAAATTATAATATAAAGTAGAAAGTTTTTGCAAGAACTCTTATTGGATTTCTTTTTGAAAAGTACAAATTAAACGGTTTTTATTCATTTATATATCTGAGAGGAAAATGTAACAAGAGAGATATTGCACCCATTATACTGATTTTAGAGGAAAGGATTATTTTTCATTTAATATTTCAAAGAAAAAAGAAACTGAAAAATTGTCTTATAAAAGATATTAAGTTACATGTATAGATCAACTTTAATGAAAATCAAAATTGGACGTTGTGATGGTTAAACTTAAACCAAATAGGTAGAAAATGACAATTTAATTGGACCTAATTTTCTTTACGATTAAACATCATATTTCAATAATTTGAACTAAGTCTCGTTCCTTTGGTTGGGGGAAGTTGGAAAAAAAATTCTTGCTTTTGCATCAACATAACTAAAGTATCAGGCATTATAACGTTCAAATTTCGTTTTATTTTTAGTTCACCTGGCTATTGCTTGACAAAACTTACGTTTTTACCCAAGTTTAATTTCAAGTAATTAGATACAGATGGAATACAGTTAAACAACAGTTAAACGACAATTTGAGAGGATCAGAACAATACATATTGCTAAGATACATACAATTAACTAGAGACGAGCTCGTTGCAAGCAACGATTAGGTCTACCGTCGTAGCTGCGTCATACTTGTGACGTAATACAAAAATTGATACCTGACCATGATGCAATATTAGATGTGTAAACACTGTGTAAAAGAAACAAAGTACATGTATATAAGCAAATACAGATCTTTCAAAGTTGTCTGAAGTTTGATTCGCCGCATGTTGTTTTTTTTTGCATGTGCATTTTATTTTGAGAAACTTATCCAATCATCATAATTGACTCAATATACACAGAATATGGACGACGATTATAATCACACAGTGGGTATGCCCGGTATGAACGTAAAAAGACCAAACATTTTACTCGCATTTATAATCGAAAGCAAGGGCCAATGAATCTTTTAGAATGTATGCGGAGATCCTCGAAATTTTACAGGGGGTTCTGAAGAATAATTTTGTTTTTTGAGGGGGGGGGGGGGAGGGGCATGCGCGGATAAGAAAAATTTTCTTGGGGTGGGGGTTGAGTGTCTGACGGTTATTTGAGTTTGCCTGGGGATGTCCGAGGCATATTTTTGTAATTTTATATTGTACATGTAATGGAAAGAAATTTTGCGGGGGTTAGGATTGGGTCTGGAACCCTCACCCTACTCTTCTAGATTCGCGCATGGGGAAGACCGATGCCGGTAATTTAACGGTAATTTTAACCCTTTTTATTTAATTAATCATTTTCAAAATTATCGGAATTCCAATATTACATGTACCTTTAAACGCAGTTAAAACTTAAAATACGAACCATTTAGTCTCGGTGAGTATTCGGCCAACATGCGTCCGCGTACGAAAGAAATGGCAACATTCAAGAAATTTGGATGGACGATCTGGGTCCTAGGTCGTCCATCCGATTCTTTTTCAGACTAAGAGCTACAGAACTGCACTTAGAGAATGTCAAACTGATTATGTCAATTTATTTTGTCTCAAAGAATCAGTTTTTTTTAAACAATAAAGATTTACCTTAAAAACAAAAGGAATCGGGCACAATTTTCAATGTTAGCATTTTACAATTTAAAGGTCTAATAAAATTTTGAATGAAGTTTCAAGATACTACTCTTCGTTGTTTTATACGAAATATTGCATGGAAAAAAGATTTACATCGCATATATATTATAGAACTAATTATTTCTCTTTTTTATTTACATCAAAATAAATCCAAGAAAAAATCTAAATATTTGTTTTCCTTTATATATATGTGTTAATGAAAACGATGGTCAGCAAGGGCCGGTTCTATGTCGTGCAAGCACCAACTTAATAGATTGTTACACGGATCTACCACGATGACAAATATCGAAAAGGCAATATTGTGGGTGAAGGATGAAAGTGTAGTTTGTTTTTTAAGTTTATTTTTGATAATTATATTTATCTGGATCAATTTCCGTTATGAAGTCAAGCATATATTTTCATATTTTTATTGACTTAAAACATGTTGGAAAAAAGAAATATTGTATCAAGCAGTTAGTTATTATGCGCAGATCATGCATTCCTCTATGGTTTTCACAATTGCATGTATCAGTTACTACACGTTTTTGCTTACGGAGAAATAAATTTCCAAAGAGATGATATAGTTATCAGTTAAGTTCCAGATTGTCTTCTGCACATGCAAGCACGTGTGTAATCCTGATTTAAAAATAGGTATAATGGCCGGGGGGGGGGGGGGGGGTCATCGCAACAAAATTGTGTATTAATTAGCGTACTAGAGTGTACATTGTTAATTAATGATTGATGTTGAATTGTTATTAACAAACAAAATCATAAATTTATAATAACATACACTAAAATGCCAGGGAGTTCTGCTGGACGCGATTTCATTTGTCTTCAATTAATAGGGTGTAAGGATGCCCGCCTACTTAATACATATACTCACGCGTCAACCGATTAAAAATGACTGTATTTTGGATTTATAAATCGTTTTAAAACATTCGATCTGATATTTCGTTGTTAACAATTCAAAACTTTGAACGATTAAATTTGTTTTTATACCTACCCCGACCCTCACGGAAAAATCCATTCAGATCAATGGAAATTTCATTTACAAGACTCCGCGGCAGAATCAGAATGTCTCATTCATTAATTTTTTCGTAGTTAAAGTGGACGAGTCCAAAATAGGAATAGAATAGGAATAGGAATACCATGTGAACATATGCCGTGAATGCAGTTTACTTTGCGTCTATTTCTTTTATTTTGAGAGTCCTTTTTATCATGTTTATCATGGCTTGAAAATGACGGAGGGCCCTTGAATGTTGTTATCTTTATGCAGGCACGTAGCATCCTTTTTGAAAGTGGGGGGGGGGGGGGGGGGCAGACTCATCCAAAAAATCTTGACAAGCAAAAAAAAAAAAGACTTTCCCAAAATCTTCAAAATCCTAATCCGGAAAAATTAGTTGCTGTGAGAAAAAGTGTGGTGGGGGGGGGGGGGGGCACCCACAAGCTTGAATTAATAATTGCCTGACGATGCATCTTTAATGTGTCAACATTTATATTCATAATTGATGAAAACGTTATATGGGATGTAATAAGCAACAATGAGCAAGATTGTTCAATTAAAAGGGCCTTTCACATTGCATGTGTGTAATCCTGATTTAAAAATAGATTGCCATATTTGAAAGGTCAAAAAAAAAAAGAGGGAGGTGTCATCGCAACAAGATGATACACATTGTCTAAGTAGTACAATGTAAGTAATAGTTGGTGTTGGATTATCATCATTAACAAAGAATCATCAGTTTGGATAAATTAAAACAAATATAAATTCATATAATTGGAATATTTACTGGAGGGGCTATATGTAGATATGTACATAAAATGTAAATGTACATCAAACAATTGCTAGTCAATTAAGTGTGTATGTTAATTGGATAGATTTCTTCTAAAACATTCAATCCAAAGTATAATATATGTAGTTATTAGTTGACACCCTCCCAATGGATCTATGCCGATGGATCTATCTGAGATCTCAGCTGTTGCGTGAATGGTAAAGAAAGACTTCGCGCCATAATACGTCTCATTCATAATTTTGGCTCGCCGATTAGTGGGCGAGTCCAAGTTAGGCAAGAGCACATGATGTGTAGATGGTCTTACCCACTCTATTTTCTTAACTGGTCATATAATAAATAGAGATATCATGGATCTTTCACTTTTGTCGGAGCATGTAATAAATGGAACCAAAAAATAAAGTAATTCTAACTGAATTAAATTGAAGTTAAAATGTAAATACCCCCTCCCACCTACGGATTAGGATTTTCAAAATTCCCCATTTTTTAAATTCCTTGTCACGATTTTTTTTGGATAAAGCTGCCCACCTACCCCCCCCCCCCCCCCCCCCCCCCCCCCCCCCCCACACACACACACTTTCAAATAACGATGCTACATGTACGTGTTTGAATATCCTTTCCTATATGGTTAGAAATAACAAAATGTCTTTGATTTTGCATCTAATATATAACAAATTCAATTTTCAATTTGGCTGTTTGAGATTATTCGATACATGAACATTCCTAAAATGATTTAAAATAATGAAATGATTTAATTTCCAGTGATATACAGGTACATGAACTCGATCGAAGAAAAAGATTGAAATTGCTTCTAAACTCTGCACGTTCATTTTAATAATTTATGATCCGCAGCGAAAATTAAATTTAATTTCTTATACGATAGCCTAATTGATACATGCATGCTTCCATTGAATAAATTTGGGTAGTCAGGCAAGCTTTTTGGAAAGCTATTGCTTGTATAATATTAAGGTCAGACGCGACCTTCATGTATCTTCCATTTTTTCCTATCTCCACAATGTGAATTAAGATTTCCACTTTGTTATTTCATAATTAAATTTTTAGGTAATATGATTTTTTTTGGTTTGGATATAAAGTGTTCAAATTAAAATATATAGTATGACTTAACTTATAAGCATTCAAATGCATTTTGCGTGCTATTTTAAGGAAAGTTCGAAATATTCTAGCTCCAAAACGAGCCTGGTAATGTACTCTAAATTTTTTGGAATTAACAGGTTTAAATGTTAATAAATAAGGAATGAAATATCAAGGAAAATTATATAAAATTGAGGAACGTCTCGTCTGTCCTTAATTAAAATAATATAAATAGACATCATAAATCCCATATCAAACGACATATAACCACTTGAATCTGCACGTCTTTTAATGAATTTATGAACAGCGGGAAATTCTAAGGTAATGTTAGCTGCAAGTCTGTACAGCCCTTGTATGAATATTTCGGATGGTACTCAATTTTTCCAGACGGAGAGCTACATATATGCAGCTAAGGTAACTAATAATGCTTCCGATGAAATACTTTGTTTAGTAATGCAAGGTTTTAAGAGAGCAATACTTATTTGTTAAAAAAATAACACCCTAATACTTCGCATTTTATTCGCTGTTTGTAGAACAAGCAGAACCAGTATCAGTTCGATCCCTACCGTATGTACATTGTTCGAATTTAATAGCCCTTGCATTGCATTGCTTTGCATGTACAAAATATCTTTTAAAAATTCAACACTGAAAGTGTTTATCTATATGGCTATTAATCTATATGTACATGTACACATAGCGTACACATGTGATTCAAAATACCCTAAACGGAAAAATTCACTTATTGAGTCTACATTTTATAGAACTTGCAAAAAATACATTGCGGGTCTGAATGTTTGTTAATGTGTCAATCTATCAATATACAGTTTGTTAATTTTTTTCGATTGCTAAGGCTACATCGTTTTTGATGAACATTGAACAACATTTTTTCCATGCCATTATTTCCACGGAAGATAGCGAGTACAATTATAAAGCACAATTTATTTAATTATCTCTTTAATATTGTGTACTAGTATGTAATAAATAATTTATAAATTGCTGCCGAAGGTTGTTTGGTATTTTCGTTTGTAGATGCATTGCAAGTAAAAAACGTGAAACGCGGGGCAAGTCATAATTAATATCCCTAATAACCGTTACTTAAAAATAGCGGCTTTGGATTCAAATATTATCGTATACGAATATTAAGTTCACTTTTTAAAATCATCTCCACGATGATAATATTATATCCATCGGAAATCAGTATTTTGTTTTGCTTTAAAAGAAATGTTCTATCGGGAGCAATCCCGCGTTCGTTTAACATTGCCAGCGTACATTTGTCATGTCAGTAATACTCATTGTGCTTTATATGACGGCCGTGTATACGTACTGTAGAAAAGTTGAGTTTAATTACCATGCATTCGAACCATTTTATTAACACATCTCCCAGTACTGAAACAATTCAAAATGTCTCTGTTACAGTAACACAGTGGGGCGTTAAACATGTGTACGTCCAGCTCTACAAGCATATGCACTGTCGTCAAGGCGACGGCCTGAATACAGCTAGCGACTCTTCTATCGATCGGTTACCTGAGTCTCGTAATGCATCTAAATATAGAAAGGGGCACAGGTATGAAACAAACAACAAAAATAAGGTCAAAGACGTTCATCTTTATGAAATGAATATGTACATATGAATAAAAACATTTGGGAATTTTATGTAGAATTATTTTTGCGCGCTGCATGTATCAGTTAGTGCATTACAAAAAGCCCTTTCATAACCTCCTAAACGTGCGCACCCCCACAAAAATGGACCGAACTGACAACAATTGTTTCTGCAAATACTGGCTATAAATTACGAAAACATTAAATTGAATACCACGGAAGGATTCAAAATTAATTTCTTTACAACTTTGCTTCAATAATGCATTAGAAATTTTTATTCCTTTACAAGTTATTGACAAGAAACTTTTGACGCATCTAACTCCCTAATTATAGGGGCCAGCCCCTTTTTCTGTATACCGAATGAAAGGTCTTGGTAAGACCAAGATCTTTTAAATTACATGTTATAACAAATTTTTATCAGGTAGAAAACTAATACGGAAAATACGCGAATTTTTTAGAATTTTTTTCGTACCTTTGTTTCAACATCTATACCACCCCTTTTATTTGCATTTAAATAATAAATAAAATATATCTCGCACAAATTCAATGTATTAGCTTCCAAACCAGCCCATCTTTGAGACTCTGCCAGTCATCGTTATAGCTAAACCCCCCTGGACAAAAGAAGTCGTTAAATTTTACTAAAAGGGGAATAACTCAAAACCGGATGGGGATTTTCCTCAACTAAAATATGCAACGACAACATCACGCGGCATGTTATCAGTCCTGAAAATTTCAAAACAATCGGTGAACAAACGAGCGAGATATTAAGTAAGGATCAAAGTTGGCGTCTAGAAGAAAAAAAAAATAATAAGAAATTTGAAAATTTTTCAGAATAATAGTAAGGTCTTCCGTTGGAAACGGAAGACCTTAATAAGCATAAACACTGCAATAACTCTTAAATTGACATATACCTGCCCATTATGAAATATATATATATATATATATATATATATATATATATATATATATATATATATATATATATATATATATATATATATATATATCCGGCTGGGATATGAGCTCATGACCCCTGAAACCCAAAAAAGCAAGATCTCCGTTTGGTGTAAAATAGAAGAAGTGACTTAGCCTTTCTTAAATTTCGATCCTCCTCTAAAAAAAAAAGGTCCTACAAATGATGTATATTTTTTTTTTATTTTTCCTTAATATATTTTACACAGATTAGTAGTTTCTTAATAATAATATTTTGAAAAAAGACTCCATCCCAAAGTTTCCTGATTTCTTTACCCGCATTGTAGTGGTGTAGAGATTCAGATCTGTCGAAAAAAATAAGTGAGAGACTGATTTGTGAATTCTCGTCAGACAATAATTCGGTACATTGTCCTTCGTATGAGTTTGCTCCGAAAAGGGTCTTAAGGAAAAAGGAGGCATAAAGAACATCTGTTTATTGTTTGTAAACCAACATAAAATATAACAATATTCAATATAGTGACAGGTTTGTTATGATTCTTATAATAAAACTTACATGATATGTTGATACGTATATTTCATACATAATATAAAATTGCAATACTTCACATTTTTAAATGCGTACATTACATCTGGCATATATTACTGATACTTGTATTTTCCATTTTGCACTTATAAATGATATAATAACGGAACAAATGACATCCATTTACATAAAATATATAAATGTTACAACATACATAACGGCTATTCATAGTCAATGTATAAACAACTTGAATATTTTTTTTTCGATAAAAAGTTCGAAATTGTGAAACGCTAATACATGTACCTATATTGTTGGATGTTTTTCGACGTTTCAGCATTTATGACATTATCTTTTAAAAGAACAATAAACATTATGAACATAAGTATTTTAGACGAACAGACCCAGAAGTATTAACATACATAAAACTTAACAACTGACTTAAGGTGGTGCTTCATCTAAATGTTATTTTATGAATCATTTTATAACTATCATTTCATGAAAATTTAAAGAGTTGTTAAAATAATCTAAGACATATATTCTTTTCTGAACAACAAACTAATTTTTCAAAAATGATGATAATTAGTTTAGCGTTCCATAAAATAATATTTTGGTGTGGCACTCTACATTAAATTAAGATGTGGAAAAACTTTTGTTTATATATGTTTGAAAACGAAATTAAATATTCGCATGTCGAGTATTCAATAAAAAACAATAACAGAAAGTCAAAAAATGCATTAGTACATTCATATATATTTTACTCAAAACAATGCGTTGAATTATAAACACCGCTTTGTTCTTTTTCAAGTCAAATAATAGATTAAATGAATCACCGTTAACATGTTTACATCAAAGAAAACAGTATAAGAAATAAGAAAAATGCCGTAAGACTGTTTACAGTTTTTCTTAGTAGTGAAAGTTCTACGTTTAATGAAACACAGACGCATATTAAGATTTCGGAAAATTTCGGGAATGCCATCTGAAACATTTATCGTATCAATCCCATCTAATTAAATTGATAATAAAAACGTTTTCTTGAAAACGCACGTAAAGAGCCAGAAATAGGGATGTTTACGACACGCAGATGGATACAAAACATTTTCACAAAAAATAAATTAAAGAAAATCATTACAACAATCGTAAACATATCTATGTTTTTTTGTCCTGCACATACTCATTGCAGCTTGTTTTGTTTTTTTAAATAAAAATTGACTCAACACCAATGAAGATATGAGGTATGTGAAATATGAAACATTTTTTTTGAAAATGACGTAAATGATTAAAAACCACTCCATAAAATGATAGTGAATCAGAATCAGAAGCTATTCTTACAAAACAAAAACGACCTAACACTATACTGATCCACTGAACTTAGAAAATAACTTAGTTATTCAAAATGTACAACACATTAAATAGCAGCACATCTATGATAGTGAAGCTTACCCCAAAAGCTATTAGGGTACTCTACCTCCGACCCAAAATTATATTTTAACTAAGTACAGAATAACCCGTGTTTACTTTGACTCTAAAAACACATGTAGATGTTAACAAAATATAAATGTGAATTTCAAACCCAAACTTTTAGTGTTCCTTTAACTAGAACCAAAATTACAAGTAAATAATATCAATGCAACACCTTATTATATGATAAATCCATATATAGTTTGAAACATTGCAAACATATTTCTTAGTATTGGTGTAAATCCAACCTAAAGTGCATGTAGATAAAACGGGAATTGAAATACCTTTATCAAACAAATGTTATATAGTCAAAATTCTTTTTAAATGGTTAATCACCAATAGAAACAAAATATTGGAAATCTTTCTAATAATGGCTTTAAAAGTTTAAATGTACCATCATCGCATTCCTGATACTGCGGCGATATTGGCTGGTCCTCAGCAGGGGTGCCGAAAAGTTGAATACCGTATAGGCCTAAGTAGTGCAGATCCTTCCTGAAACCTCTATTTTACCTGACAGAAATTCCACACGAGTTGTGTTGTTGAAATTTTTGAACTGTGCAAACTTCATGGGGCGAATTTAATTTACTGATGATAACAGCCATAGGAACTTGATCAGCGGAATAATGTTGCCTGTAAATTGTTGCTTTTGTTGATAGATATGGCATTTTCCCCAATTTGCAGAGAAAAACGATATCTGGAATTGATTCGCAACGAAGAAATTCATGTCGAGAAATACATTTTCTCAATCTAAAACCACCCTTGCATTTGAATGTTTTAATGAATTCACAAGAGTTTAACCCCAAATTTCCTGTCCCCGTTTATTTACAATAATCTCTAATCCTAGGCAGTATCCCAACCGGAACAAGCTTAAAACGATGCTGATTCGCATTATAAAACTATGTAACTATCAGTGCTTAAAAAACCAGCAGAGAGCAGTCCTGCCTCAACAACCTTTTCCACTACGATATGCAAAACAATATGAACAATTTGAAAATGGTGCTGGTGAAACCTTGCGCTGTGTACTTTCAATTGACAACTAAAGATAAACTGTAAAATTTCTTAATGTTTTGCAGAAAAGGTGGTTTATGAACTATACTTTCTTTAGACAAATGCATCTGTATCATAATGGCAATTGTAATGAAGTTCTCTATTTTCTTGGTAGGAGAAATTGACCTCTTATTTTTAATTCTTGGTTCTGTGGTATGTTTTTTTTTTCACATAAAATTTTGTATATTCATATGTTGATTTTTTTTCATAAGAGTTATGTTTTTTTTTCCAATTGTTTTTGTCGCTTTTTATTAATGTTTTTCTCACAGGGCCCAAGCTCGATTTAACGTTGATTTCAATGAAACAATAAATAAAGAAAGGAGTCGAACTCCGACCTAGATATAAAATAACCACTCGCTTCAAAAGCTTAATATATCAATTAATGTTTATACCATTCGCAATATGCATAAAGATATATGATAAGTGATATCTGAGATACACTAATGTCGAATTTCAAATTCGGTTTTAAAATAGCAGAGATATACGTAATTATTCTCTCGAAGTTTATTTTTACTAGGACATTTACCGGCCCAGGGCTCCCGATGGGTTTTTGCCTATGACAACAGCATCTAGACAAGTGGAGAAATATCAAAAATCTATTGGAAGCCCTGGACCGGTAAATATCCGAGAAAAAATAAACTGGCCACTTCGAGAGAAGTGATGAGTGAATCTCAGACGTCACTTCTCTTAAAACTACATGCATATTGCGAATGTTATATATTAAACAGATTGATAAATTATGCTTTTGGACCGAGCTGGTAGTTTTTTTTATCTGGGTCGAAGTTCGACCCTCTTGTTTATTTATGGTTACATTAAAATTAATGTTAAAACGGGTTTGGCCCCTGTGGTTTTATTTATCTTAAATTAGTTTTAAAAAAAAACCCAGATAATCTTTTTATTTGATATTAATGAAATATTTGTGCTTTACAAAACATGTTTGTTAGGTTTTCTTTAAATCTGATCTTGGACCCTTTAGTTATTCCGTTTGGACAAAAATGATATCCTTATCCGTCGAACTGCATTAAATCTAATAAAATAAATCAAAGGATTTACACTATGTACAATAGCACTAGCTATAATGAAAAAAGTATCGAAAACATTAAAAAAGATTCCTTTATTGTTGAAGGGGAGATAACGTAAGTTGTTTACCAGCGACACAGCTACGTTGAAAGCATTTAGGACCAAGATGATTATTGTGACAACAGTCATCGGTAGTTTCGTATTTTGTGCAGAAACAGACGTACGTGCTGTCCTATATCGGTGATAGAACAAAACCAGTAGAATTACCAACATAAGGATAAATGAAAATCCATCGACAACTGAGCTTGTTATTATATATTGGGCTCCCTTTGTATCAGATATGAAATAATTTGTCAAATATCCGTAGCCAGCACTGATTACAAAGCTTAAACAAAAACTTAGAAAAACTCGATTTTTCGTGAGGTATGTGCGACTTTCAAATGGGTGAACAAATAACATGAACCTTACATATCCCAAGATTAACACTCCTATTTCAGAAAAAAGCTTCGAGAATATATTGATAGTCTCAAATATGAACTGATAAAATACATCCGTGCATGGGCCCTGAATAAGATTTGAAAATAGAACATTGTAAGAATAAGGGTTAACAAAAAGCGCAATTAGATCCCCTAATGCAAGGTTAACTATACAGTAATAAAATGGTTTTCGTAATTTCTTTTGTAAAGGAATATAGACCATCGTAAGAAAGTTACCGAGTATTCCTGTTACAATAATGATACGTTCAACCACAGAACTACTGCTATAACTGCCAAAGACAGCCATGTCTAATTGAGTGTTTGCAGTCTTAGTCTCATTTGCAGTCGCATTTCTAAATCCTTTATGAATACTACTTGCATTATTTACAACAGGAAACCCATTATTAAACGCCATGTTTTCCGAACATAGAAAGTTCATCATCTGATTCTGTGTAATATCCATCATCGGAATCAAAGTCCTATTGGGATTGACATTTGTATCAAAAAATAAAGACAACCAGTCTTCAAACTGAATGTCCTGTCTTGAATCGTTGGTTGCTTGGACATGCTGGAGTAAAAATCCCATCAACAGGAGTTGCAACAGTTTCATAACAGCAGCCATGCGGAGCAGTCTTTAAAACTGAAAACAAAAAATCTTAACGCGTATTGCTTGGTATTTTATTCTTTTCATCTGATTCTAGTATTTCAACTACTGAGAAGCAAATTACACAGCCAGGAAGTATTTGCTCTTTTATGTCCTATTAATGAAAACAAATCTCTTTAATATAGCAAAATTGAAGACAATAAGTATTCATTTGCTCCCCTTTTATGAGAAACTCACTTATTTATTGTTCATTTTTGCATAGACGTAACCAAATATTGATTTAAACAATTTATAGATTTTTGTTTACGCATTAATATTTTTTAAAGTACCTTTAGAAAATACTTTTTGGAAATGTTTTGTAAATTCAGATGTGATGTCCTCTGAAGTGCAGATAATAAATATTCTTTATTTTGATTATCGATGTTTTAAATTGATGATATCTAAATCATTTGTTGATAAATATTTTCAGATATAATGTTTGTTTTAGCTCTATATAAGAAGCCTGGATTAATTTACCAACAAATCTTCCTAAATTTTTATGGATATAAACCGTGACGGTTTTACTAGTGCTGGCTCCCGTGCAAGTTTGTATGGCTAAAGATAGGTATTGAAGTAATTGCAATTGACGTGCTAGTCGTATATGTCACGTAAAGACTCACTCACAACTGCTCGTAAGTGGTTGCTTATCGTGCATGTACATGTGCTTCGGGTTTTGCCAGTCGAGGCTCCCGTGGCTGATTTTGGGTTGTCAATCGCAACGTGCGAAGCCCGTAGGAGCCATGCTTCTGCCTTACGATTTATGTGCACAAGAAGAGCGTTTGCTTTTCGAACGGCAGTAACAGTATTCACGTCGTAGGTCAGCTGCAACTAACACTTACCGACTCTTTCTGTACCCCACGACAGCTGCACGGATAATAATTAGTTTTTGTATTTAATAAGGAACATTTTTCTTTAGGCACGTATTGAAATAGTTATGAAATAACTGTCGGCAAGTAAATATTAAAACGTCAGAAGAATTCGCTGAAAAAGAAGATAATTTTCACTGCAATTGCTGCTTTGGTGATTAGACTACATGTAGCTAAACCGGTCGATACAAATATGGAATGTTTTGAAACATTATTTATCTTTCGTATCTAATAGCATAAAATATCTATAAAAAAATCTCTGAGATTTAGAATAAGTCTTTGTGCAAAATCTAATTTCAGCGAATTAATTATTAACAAATATTTTTTTCTAGCCAATGTTAATCTTTATAAGATTTTACATTTTTGTTAACTATTTGTTGAACTTTACAATATTTTCGAAAATATAGCTTTGACTAAACGTTCAATCGAAGGTAAAAAAAAAACCCACATCGAATTACTTTGCCTTTACGAATGCTATTAAAAACGTAACAACATTTACACATCACGCATTTTAAAAATCAAAGTCTACAAATTTGTGTCTAATATTTGCATTTTGATACAATTATGTGAATTTTTTTTTATAAATTTAATGGTCATATGAGATGATAATCAATATTTTCAAAATTGTGATAGCAGTCTGTTTAAAAACAAAAATTCCTAAATCATGAAACAACAACTTCCTCCAGTAGGGAGTGTTGGAGTTTTTTTCGTGTAGTTGGCTTCTAATTAGTTTCAACTACCGGTCTGCGTGCCAAGATCACTATTCTTCTGCTTACTTCGAAAATGTATATGATTATATGTTAGTACGCTCGAGATCGATGTTATTGGGATATTTTATGCCTTTTCTCTACCAGCTAGTACATTATCTATTTCCTTTTTGTCCTGTTCTTTTTTTTGTCATCCATTTTTCTATCAAAGAGAACGCATTTGTTTTTCAAAAGGGCTGTAATACTAACATCTTTTATTTGACTTTGATGAAAAGTAGAACTGTTTATTCTCTTGTCCTTCTGAGGTGTTTTATTTTACAATAACTTTTAATAAAAATCTTGTGAATGGGCAATTTGCAAGCACCACGAGAAATTGGTGCACGCATGACGTAATTTTGACGTTTACTGTGCGTTCAATTTATATGTAGATGGGGAGCATAAGTGACTTGCAGTTAACTTATGTGTAACGCAAGTGAGATCTCCTTACGTCATTTGAGCAATTCAAAACATATGGTCAACTTACGAGTTTTTTGAGTGAATCGCAACTCCAGCTTATTTACTCAGATCTGTCAGGGAAACTGTGTTGAGTGTCGTACTTGTGCATCAGCAAAAAAAACCCCACCGTAATATAACATGCTGTAATGACGCAAACAAATCTTATCTTTCTCATAAGTTACACGTTGACTACAAGCTGCCTCTTTAACAAGCAACAACCATCAACAAACATGTATAATTCATACGGACCATGAACGCACAGTGCTAATCTTCCAAAAACAAGATAAATATACATGTATTACTATGACAAAAGTCCCATAAGGAAAGAGAATCGAATTTCAACAATTCATAAAAATTTAAGTTCCCCCTTTAAAAACAAAAACAATACGTTCTTTTTCACAAAACGGTGTGAAACAAACAGGATATACAGGATGAGAAAGAAAAGAATTGTAGAGAAATGAAAATTGTTATTCTTGAAGCACTTTAACTTGCAAGCGTGCTAATAAGAATGCAAATCGTATTTACACGCAGAAAAACAGTTACGAATTTCGACAAAAATACTTCTATATATGTCAATGAATAATAATTATATAATAATAGTCACAACGTAAAACCCTTGGTTTTATCATTGACAATTCATTATGATAGATATTAAAGAAATATATGCTACATGTACATATAAACATTCATCAAAGAAATTGTTGAAAGTTTTCCTCCATTTTTCCGTTAGTTCTCGGAACCCCCCACGAATATAGATTTGTCTTACAGGGCTTTGCAATGTCAAATCTCTGTAAATTTTGGATTTGCCTGTTGTGTATTGTAATCTGAAACCAATTATAGAGAAGTTGGGGCGTTTAAGATGGGATATATTTGCTTGTTTTTATATTTTTTTTTATTTGTAATCATCGTTTAAAACCTGAGATATTTATTGAAAACAATAAGCAAAATATGATGTGCGGTTTACATTTTAAACATTTTTTTTTTTTGGAGGCGGGGGGGGGGGTCAAACTATTCATTTAAAAAAATATATTGTTGAAGGTTTTCTAAGTTTAAATTTAAAAAAAATACTAGATATGAAGATAATGTACCATTTATATTGATCTGAATGCGAAATAGATTTTAGAAATATGTTTGAAAGAAATTCCTACCTTTTGTGTCTTTTGTCCTTGTAAATGTGTATTATTTAGCCAGATTTCCTTCTTTTATACATTTTGGTGTTTCTAATAAAACACCTTATGCTTGATGTTTTTACATCAAAAACACTAATTAAGTATGAAATTAAATAAGACAACTAAGCAATGGAGAAGAATTATCTATAACTAATTCACGTGAAATGAGATTTCTTTGATATTAAAGGACGTTGTTTTGTTTTTCAGCGGCTCGCATTTCTAATATATTTCTAGCTTCTAGCGTAAAAGTGGATCTTAACTCAAACTTTGAGTTATACAAATTATACGACATGGTAGCTTTATCATACTGTTGGAATGCCATACCACGGTACATTTGCAGAACAGTAAAACCTTTTGGTTTAATTAACACAATTATTTTAACATCTACTGAGTGTGTAACGCGAACAAGATACAGCGTGGAAATGGTTGGTAGCAAAACAATCCCCAAAAACTAGGATAAACATGTACAAAATAATGCTATTTTATGAAGCAACAAAAAAAACCTGGCGGTATTTGAAGATGTCTATATCCTGTTCGCGAATTATTCCCTCAGAATGTTTTCAGTTATTTAAACTTTAGAAAATATAAAACTGTTTTGCATGGTGGTTTTGAATACTGCAAATTCCTCATTTAGCGTGATACGTAATTCTTTGATTCCGTTGTTTTGTAGCAAATGGCGAGAATATAAAATTGCGATCCCAAATTTGTTTGTTATCATATCCTATAGTTTGAAATTGACTAAAGAATAAATGGGAGATTGTAAAATCCTCAAGGGTTGCTTCTCGCGATTTCACACGCAAATCAATTCCTCGCGCTTAATTATCAATCTACAATATGTCACGAGTGGAGAAGGTAGGTATGTCGCTTTGTTTTTTTACTCGCTTAAAGGAAGTGAACATGGAAAATTATCAAGGGCTTAAATTTGTCTGTTTGATGTGTATAATGATACCTGAAAACCATTTAGACACAACTTTCCTCAGCAAGAAGATATACAACTTAGAATATTTAATTCTTGCAATCCATGAGCGCTGCCATATTGTTTAAATCATTACCTCCCTCCTGGGTTATCCCTAAGCATCTAAGAGAGGGCAGCACCAATGCTGACCTCAGTGAGACACATTGCATTTTTACACACGTTTAGTAACAGAGATAAAATGCAATCATCAAAATGTGAATTGAAACTTGAAATGGATGTAAAGAATTGTCATTTTGAAACAGAGTTTATGGAGGAAACTTTTGGATCTCAGAATGATGTATTCCCACCAGCAGTTAATGTCACATGTCACTATAGAATGGAATGTGCCTGGCCTGGATCAGTGTTATTGTGACCTATTTTTTCTTGCACTCGGGAATTCCTTGATGTGTTGTTATGAGTTTGAACATTATGTGTGCTACATAAATGAGCACACACGGTGCATTGCTCAGCATCCTTATTTTTAAAAAGTGTCTTAGTTCTGTTATTCTTCTGACAGCATAAACCGATTCGGCATACGTATCATCAAGATCTAATTAATCTAATATTTATATTTTTATAAAAACAAAGCAAAGATTTCTAGAGCATTTAAATAAAAAGTAACGGTAAGAAACCCCACAAAGAAAATGAAATTACAGTTTTATATTTATTTGAAATCTACAAACAGCATTTTATTTATGTAAACACTGACTGCCACATCTCTGTACCAACATCTGGAATGCGATGGTCTCATATTTCACAAATTATCTATTCATTTTTTGCACAAATCATATATAGTTACCTAAGGTTCATTTATAGAAATGTACCAAATCCTTGTCCTCTTATGCTCATGACAGTACAAAATTTGGCTTCACATCCGGAATAATTTTTCTTTTGTAACTTTTATCAACTCAACACTGGCCCAGTTCTAACATTAACCCAGTCACCAGCAGCAATGTGGCTTATCTACGTCAGAGAACAGATGCATGCTGGGGAAAAATGGATTACCTCCATAAACCTTTCACTGAAAATGTTTAATTGATAAAATCTCATGATAGAAATAAACAAAAAGGTTACAGACCTCATTTTTAAGTTTCAAAAGGCTTTTAAAATTTATTAAGCAACAATTAATTTTTTCATGTTCACTTCCTTTAAAGTTAGTTTGTTATTCCGAGTTTTTTTATTTGCAAGGCAGAAACACACATATGCAAACGAATGAATGATTGACAAAAATGATGTGAAAGAAGTTTGTTTGCCTTAAATGTACTTTTTCTAATTCAAGTTAAACAGGCTAAAAATATAGGGTTGGTAGAATTGCGATGCCATTAAATATGCAATTATAGGTATGTATATATAACAAAGATTGCATGATTACACAAATGTGTTTACAATACTCTTTTGTAAAATAAATTATAATTTTGATAGAAATTGTGCCATCCCGAAAGGGATATAATTACCTATTTTGTCATTTCCAACGCAGCTCTACTATAAATAAATAATTCTTGCTAATGTACAAATCTTGCAACTGTTGAGCTAAATCGTGGGTATAAGATCTGCAACAAGAATCTTATGGCTACATCGCTGATCTGAACAACAAAAACAAACTGACATAACTCTGATTCAAAAAGCACAAACATCGGTGTCTGCACGTGACACAAAAAATCCTTGTTCCCTGTCCCTGAACAAAAAAATTAGGGTAGGTAGGAAAACAATTTTATTTTTAAAAATTATTTTATTTTAATTTTTTTTTTATAAACTAGAGAATGTGTGTAATAATGAGAGAAATAAGTATATTCACAGTTTATGATACGTTAATGAAGATTTAAAATTCCCAAAGGTATTTGTGTTACTGATAGATGTGATGTATATCGTTAGTCAACAACAGGCAGTGAACATTTTTTTTCAATGAAAAATAACCTATTTTATCTGCAAAATTTAATCTACATGTGTATGAATGTATTTATGCCTTTTATTCCGATCCTTTGACCCACTTACTACCGTATGCTGTTTAGTTCACAAGATAATGTAAAAAAACAGATTTATGATAATATTAACATTTATTGCGGAGTGAATAACCAAGAGCAGGTTGCTAACTCACTAATATCAGAAAAGTTATAATTTGAATAGTATGCTGTTGCATCACCCGTATTTATAACCCCTGAAGATAAGATTGTGCCAGCTTTTAACCTTATGACAAGGTTATTTTATGCAGTAAAGTCTGTAGATTAGTTAACTATCATTCTTTTTGCAAATGAGGTTAATTTACACGATTGTTAACTCAGAAGCCTGAGAAACTTAACCTCTCTTTTTGAGGAGATTCTAGCGAAGTTACCTTTCACCAATATGATCACCCAAAAAAATTAAGGTCGGAGACTATAAGATAGGGTCGGTCGGCTACGGAGGCGTATTAGGGCCGCAGCAATATTTTTTCTTAATTTGTTACAACAAATAAGTAATTTGATATAACCGATTATTAATTTGTTATAACAGATTAGTAATTTGTTGTAACAAATTATCAATCTGTTATAACAATTTATCAGTTTGTTATAACAAATTATCAATTTGTTATAACAGATAAGTAATTTGTAATAACAGATAAGTAATTTGTAATAACAGATTATTAATTTGTTATAACAAATTACTAATATGTTATAACAAATTACTAGTCTGTTATAACAAATTAATAATTTGTTATAGATGTTATCAATTTGTTATAACAAATTAATAATTTGTTTTAACAAACCAATAATAGCATAGAGATATCATAGAAATTTCATAGCATTGCATTTTTATCCTTTTTTATGGTATGCTATGATATGTTCAATGTTTTGTAATGATATTCCATTGTCATGCTATGATATTTAACCGTCATTTTATCAATATCTATTACAACCTCATGCTATTCTATGCTATGAGATTGCAAGGAATGTTTCGAGATTTATATGCAATGGTATGAGATATCTATGGAATTCTGTAAGATTTATATGCTATGCTTTATAAAATTGAAATGAAATGCTTAATGATATGGTAAGCAATACTATGATCAATGAGAATCATATGGTATACTATAGGATTCAAATGCTTTATAATGTATATCGATGCTATGCTATGAAATTTAAATAACATAACATTAAAATCATATTACATAACATTGGAATCTTATAGCATATCACTTGATTCTCATACATCATAGCATATCATAACCTAGCACAGCATACCATATCATGTAATATCATCTATATTCATAAAGCATTTCATTTAAAACAAAAGCATATAATATGCTATGATATTTCGATGCTATTCAATGTTATTGATATAAAACGCTAAATGATGCTATGCTATGATGAATGAGAATCAAATTATATGCTATAAGATTCTAATGGTATATAATGTAATTCCAATGATATGCTATGGAATTTTGATAACATATCATTGGAATAACATTGCATAGGATCGGATCTTATAGCATATCATTTGATTCTCATTCATCATACCATAACAAAACCTAGCACAGCATACCATATCATGTAATATCATATATTACCAGAAAGCATTTCATATCAATTTACCAAAAAATAGTATTAAAAAAATGCAATGCTATGAGATTTCTATGCAATGCTATGATATCTGTACGCTGTTATTAATCTGTTAAAACGAATTAATAATTTGTTATTACAAATTGATAATCTGTTATAACAAATTAATATTTTTTTATGGCAAATTACTAATCTGTTAAAACAAATTAATAAAAAATACTGCTGCGACCCTAATACGCTTCCGTAGTCGAGTGACAGGAAACAGGAATATTTTTTTTGGCATAAGGTGGCTGATTGATTAACTACTGTAATATATAAATATGAAGTGAGAGAAAAGTATAAGTCTAAGACTATCATTGTACATGTATAACGTGTTCCACTCTGTACTGTAGCAATGTATGTTGACATTTTGTAAATGCATGAAAGACATTGTGTGTGCAATATGTAATTGGTCAGATTGTATCTTAGCTTATAAACTGAAAATTGTGAGAAAATAAAGAGCAAAGCTATGAACTTGCAACATACATGAAACAGTTTATAAAATATTTATAATATATATTTGGATATTTCATTTCTTTTGCTCCTGTGTGTTAACACGGCTAATTGTTGAATGTTTTGAAACATTTGGTAGAGTGCAAAATTAGCTGATCAAACTAGTTTGTGGCAGCCTTTAAAATATTATCCCCCTCCCCCACTCGAAGAAGGCAGGGCACATTGCTTTGCTGCTGTCTGTTTATCGGTCTGTCGGTCGACCAACAGTTTCCGTTCATTTTCTTCGCGGAGGATGAGCATATTAAAAAGAAGGTTTATCATAATAGTATCTAGGTCAAGTTCGATTATAGGCACTGTCCTTTACAAAAATTTAGATTATTGAGAATGGAAATTTGTACATGACAACTGGAGGAGTTGTTTTGTTCCCTCAGCTGTTTTGATGTCTCGTCAGCCTCTGTCTGAATGTTCATTACATATTGATAATGTTCACTGTCGATATCTTTTAGTTTCATCTGAGATCCACAATTACTCTGTTACCGTGTGCGTCTTCTTCTAATTTATGAATTTTGTTTACATACATACATGTACCAATGTCAGAACTTTTAGAGTTTTCTTGGAGCTTCGTTTTCAAATCCGTATTTTCACTTTGAAGTCTTGCGTTCTCAGACTCAGCACTTCGTAGTTTTTCAGCCATACTCTTCGTAAGCTGGTTGGACTTGCGTAGCTAAATCTTAATGCCGTGTAACTCAGTTCGTAGAATACTTGAGGTATCAAACAAAGAATGAATAAATTGCTGCAAAGAGAATTAAATGGCAATTCTCCCAAAGTACGTTTGTTGTCAAGGTATTTGCACTGTCGTTGTGTGTCTGGCGTCTTTTTATGACCAAAAACTGCTTCCTTTTCAACACGTTTTGTTGGCTTTTTCATCTGTATAAAACACATTCTGAAATAATGTCCAATTCTGTGCCATCCGTAACACTTTAGTTGAACACGAAACATAAAACGTTGGGATTCACGTTTCCGCACCTTCCGCACACTGGACGCTGACATGAAGGGAAGCTGAACTTCATGTGTCTCCATTGCAGGCGAAAAGAATATTCCATGTCTTTTTTAAAGCGTCTTTTTCATCTGTAAACTCTGAATCTGGGGGAAACTCGCCAAACTGTTGTAGAGGTCCAGGATCTGACTCCTGCCAAATATATGTAGCAGTCCCTGGTGTCGTTACCCTTAAATGTAGTATAAGTTTCTCCAACTAAATATTACGGGGCGCTCTCTCCCGTACAGGACTAATACTGGACTAACCGTGAGTTTATTCTCTTGTTGTTGGACCCAGCCTCAAAAAACCTCCAAAATTGCAAAAAGCCAACACGCGTTTTAGTTTTCAGACTTTTATAATTATAGACTCTACATGAAATATTATTTTACGTGAGTTTGTGTCGTGACGGGTTCGTAGGCGATAGTACCATTGACTAATTTTTGACAAAGTTAGTGCCTTGGACTGAGAAAAATTCTAGTTATTTGCAGTTTTCGTTCATTTTCTTAGCAGATGTTTTAATAATTTGCAGTTTCCATTCATTTTTTTCATAGATGTTTCCATGGATACAGATATACACATTCATTTCTCTTGATATACGTGATATAAAATGCAAAAGGTATTTACACGAAGGTCTTTTGAAGATGAATTTGCATATTATTTTTATATGTTAAATTCATATTATCATGAGTTTTTCTGCTTAAATTCCCTGTATACCCAACATATGCATTAAAGCACTAAGCATAGCTTAGGGCTTTATTGTCTTTAAACTTCTTCTTCCGGTGCATCGAATAACCGCCCCTATGAGCTGACATTTAAACTGGCTAGAAATCCAGTTTCAGGGGTTTACAAACATAGTTGCACGGACTTTTATGAATCAAATGTACGTGCTATAACTGTGAATCTAATGTGCAGGGCTTACGTACATTGTACATGTACATGTATCATTGTATGGGCTGTCAAGCAGTGATAAGAAAATATAGTGCGTATATAAAAGCTTATATGTAAATGTTCCTTCAGAACCAGGGTAGGTTAGCGCTTTTCAGTACTATCATGACGTTGATTAAAAATAAAACAGTCTTTTAAAATGACAAGAACTTGTTCAGAGGCCAACTGTTGCTTCACATTTATTACTCTTCACTTTAACTGAATTGTTTTATTACTTTTTGGTGAATTCACGTCAGGTGAAAGCTCAATTCGTTACATTCGCTCAAGTTAACGCTGAATAAAAGTATTTAAGTTGGTGAAATAACTGTACATGGTATTCCTATGAAAACCGATTCTCGGAGTTCCGAGATAACAACTTAATAACGACGTGCGGAGATTTCAGCACGAACAGTCCGATATAATTTTGTACACAATTAAAAATCGACATTAACGTGTGGTAATCCAGCACAGCTAGATTCTCAATCTTAGATTGTAATAGTTAAGGAAAAAGGAATCATTATATGAGTATTATGAGGTGAATATCCAGCACAGCAAGCCTGATATTACATATACTCTACTAACGTGTGGGGTTCCAGCACAGTTAGCCCAACCGTTCTTTTCCCGATCTTCAACAATTCTCCCCCCCCCCCCCGTTTTTTGGAAAGGCATTGCTCTTTTTCGATAACAAAGAGATGGTAAAGACATGCCAGAAAAATAAACATTCACACATATAGCTGTTAAGATAATTTTGCACTTCTGTTGTCCAACAATTATTTAATTTGAGATTAAGTAAAGAAGATATCAAAGACTAGTGTCAATAGAATTAACAGTTTTGTCACATGAAAGAATCTCAGTTTGTTTGTTGTTGTTTTTTTTTTTTTGTTACAAACTATATTGCGTAATCAATCTGAGAGAAAAAAGTTCGCATAGCAGCTTGTAAATTTTAAATTACATTGAAAGTTTTAAATCGAAGATTTTAAAACTGATATTGTTACAATCTAAGAATAAGAATTAATCTGTGCTGGATTACCGCACGTTAGTGTCGATTTTCAATTGTGTACAGAATTGTATTGGGCTGTCCGTGCTGGAATCTCCGCACGTCGTTATTAAGTTGTTATCTGGGAACTCTGAGAATCGGTTTTCATTGGAATACCATGACCGTTATTTCATCAACTTAAATACAATTTGTTGAACTTTTTGTTTCGTTTTTGGAGTTTATGTTCAACGTAAACTTGAGATAGTGTAACGAAATGAGCTTTCACCTGAATTTACCATGTGAATTTTAAGAACGTTTACCTTACAATTTATATTAACAATATTAAACTATAAACAATATTTCTAAAAAAAATGACGAAAGCATAAAAAGAACGGCCGGGAATATTTTATTTTCTAAACAACAACCAAACAAAAATGATACATGACATCATTATATGTGTTATAATATTAATAAGTTGATAGGAAGTCAAAAAGAATTTGATCAATCATCAATACTTAAAAAACATAACTCTTTTGTAAATAATTACGTATAATTACAAACATTGCTTCTAGTTACTGCTTCCAAATTCCATCTTGATTACATTCTCAATGTGTAACGCAAATAAATCCCATTTGATTTTTGATTTTTTTTATTGAAAATAGATGAATACACAAAAAAACAATAAAAAAAACCCACTAAAACTGAAAAACATCAATACATAACCAGTTATTCTACTATTTTACTGGGGGGGGGGGGGGTGATGGTTGAATGGAATGGGGGAGGGGGTACACAACCTATTTGTCAGGTATATAAACATGTGTACTGGTATTTTGTTATGTTTTAACTCAGTATTAATAACGAGATAACTTACAAAAAAAACCCAACTCATTTGATATAAAAAGATACTTAATAGTATTCGATATATACATACATTAGGTATAACTAACTCTCAATTAAAAATAACTTGCTAGACAGCCAACTACATGTAACACGTTTTAAGTTATTTTCTCGTAGCGACAAGATACAATGTACTTGTTTTTGTCTAGCTCTTAATATCGAGATGCTTAACTATTGATATTCTTTGTTTTTAACCTTTTTTGAAATTTTAAAAATTGAACCTAATCGATTTTCGTTCATGTCGGGAACGCTCTCTGGGCGAATGTGAGAACCAGTAGAACTTTCCTAAATCGTGAAAAAGGTTTCGTTACAAAATGACAATTATGCTATTACATCAATGTAAGATCTTTTCCCCCATTAAAGTTACTTTTAAAATACACCATGACAAAAATGATAGGCATTGTAAGTAATTATAATGACAATATTAAAGACATAACTTCGAGTGTATCTGTATATTTGTCTAGTACTTAAATTATTAAAACGTTTATTACTAATTCAGATATAACTATACGTCGCTGAGAACTGAGGAATGACAAAATATTATCTCATACATTCAGTTGACATAATTCTCCCTTTTGGGAGTTGATTTTAATCAACTCTCCTTCGCAGTTACTCTGGCAAACCGAAAGTGAAACAGTGTTTGGACCTAAGCACAAATCATCACCGCTGACATGACCTAATTCTTGAAAATAATAGAAAAATTCGATGTAATGTATGCTGAAGCATTGTTTTTCAAGGAAACCTATCTATAAACACTTTGAAAAATAGTCAGAATTTTATATTATACGAACAATTTAGATATTTTTGTAGTCTCATGTGTTCCTACGCCAGAGTTTAATAAAGTCTCGTTCAACCATACGCCCGGCTGTCTCCGTAAATCTCCGACAAGCGGTTGGCTCTCTTGCTTGTCGGAGATTACCGGAGACAGCCGAGCCTCTGGTTGAACAAGACTAGAGTTCGATATCAATAGTGCTTGGATCTATACGATTTTTAGAATTGTTTCGATTACTAATACATAGTTTGAAATATATCTTTAAATAGAACACAACATGATTCATACAGGGTTTCTCGAAATTCTTGTTGGAAAAGTCTAAAAATTCATATAATAAAAAAGCACGTAATTCAATACAGACTAGAAACTAATTGCCATGCAGGATAAGAGGATTTTTAAATAAATTATAATCGATAAAATCAACTCCCGTCAGTACTTCAGTACTTTGATTTAAAATTAGTTTTTAGTTCTTTTTAGCTCTTCAGTCCTTCTAAAGGCATTTTTGATACCCAATGTTTCATTTTTTTTTCAGTGTGGATTCTTTTTTTGCTCTTCTATACACTGAATTTAAATACGTCGCTGCGAATTTATGGCTAATCAGCCTGTTATTTCTATAATCAGATTAAAATTAAATACAATTGATTTTTGTTTATAATAATTTATAAGCCGTTGTTTTCATTTTAGCAGACGATTCTGAGTTGGTAAGGGTTATTTCTCAAACTTTTAAAGAGCGTTGTACATCACAACTTTTAGGTTTGAACTACTTCTTCCCCACAGGAAAACATGCAATAATCATCTGCCGAGCTGCATTAAATTTTATGAAATAAATCAAAGGATTGACACTGTGAACAATAGCACTAGCTACTGCAAAATATGAATCTAAGATATTTAACATAGGGTATTGATTTGACATGAAAAAGTAACGAAAGTTGTTTACCAAAGACGCGGCAACCTTTAAAGCATTAAGAGCCAAAATGATAATTGTGACAACAGTCATTGGTAGTTTCGTATTTTGTGCGGATACAGACGTACGTGCCGCCTTATAACGGTAATAAAATAAAACCAGAAAAATTACCAACAGAAGAATGAATGATAACCCATCGACAATAGAGGTTACAATTATATATTGGACTCCCTTTGTATCAGAAATAAAATAATTTGTTAAATATCCGTAAGCAGCGCTAAAAACAAAACTGAAAAAGAAACTTATTAAGACTGGATACTTTGTGAGATAAATGCGACTTTTGATGGGATGAACGAACAGAAGGAACCTTACAAATCCTAAAAGCAGCACCCAATATCCGAGAATAAATGACTAAACTTACTATTGTATCTCTTGAGAAGATTTTAAAACATTTGCCTTAAATGTTTATACTTTTAAGTTGATATTTTAACCCATCATGGGATCCAACATTGGTCTTGGGGTCAATTCTTCAATAGACGATATTTGAACACATTCCTTATATATTTCTATGGTAAACATGAACACCTTTTGGTAACGTAGTTTAGGTCTGGGGTCACCTGTTTAACAATATTTACAGGCTCTTGCGTAAATATTGTAGTTTATATGGTGTGTTTCCTGACAAAATATTAATTTTGTGGTGGCATTTTCTTTAGGGGGTATTTATGAAGAAGAACATGAAAGGCATATCCGGCGAACTGCATTAAATCTGATGAAATAAATCAAAGGATTGACACTATGTACAATAGCACTGACAATTGCGATATATGATTCAACCAATATAAACATAGTTAATTCATTTGGTGGAACAAAATAACGGAAGGTGTAAAGGCAAGACGTTGCTACGTTAAAGGTATTCAGGGCCAAAATGATAATAGTGACAACTGTCATGGGTATTTTCGTATTCTGTGCAGATAAAGACGTATGTGCAGCCTGATATCGGTGATAAAATAATACCAGTAAAATGGTTAATAGAAGAATTAATGACAATCCATCGACCGCAGAGCTTATAATTATATATCGGAATCCCTTGGTATCAGAAATGAAATGACTTGACAAATATCCGTAAGCTGCACTGATAATAAAACTGAAAACGAAACTTAAAAAGACTTGATATTCTTTTAGATACATGCGACTTTTGATGGGATAAACAAACAAAAGGAACCTTACAAATCCTAAAATCAAAGCTCCCATTTCGGAGAATAGCTTGGAAAATCGAATTATTGTCTCCAATATAAATTGATAAATTGAGAATGTGCATGGTCCAAGATTAAAGAATAAAAGTAACAAATTGTGGCAGTAAGGGTTAACTAGAAGGGCAATCGCATCTCCTACAGCAAGATTAATTATGCAGTAATAAAACGGTTTTCGTAAATTCTTTTGCAAAGGAATGTACAATATTGTTATAACGTTACCGACTATTCCAGCTGCAATAATGATAGGTTCTATCACAGACAGTTTGCCATAACCTTCAATGGTAGTGATGTTTGAACGTAAATTTGTAATGGTATGTAATACTTTTTCAATAATTGCGCTAGGAAATTTACTTTCATTTTTGAAAAATAAAAATTCATCTGCAGTAGTTATGTTTACAAAACATAATATATCAATTATCTCCTTTTGTGAAATATCTTTTGTTGGAATCAATGGTTCATTACCACCTATAAGCATATTTTTTAAAAAAGTAGGCAGCCCGTCTTCAAGAATAAAATCTTGTCTTGAGTCGTTGGTTGCTTGCATTGTATGGAATAAACATCCAACCATCAGAATGCTTCGTATTTTCATGACAGCGACAACGCAAGTCCAGACAAAACGAAGAAATAAATCTATAAAGTAAAAAAAATAGTTAAGTATGTTATATTATATCTGATAGTACATCTTTTGAGTTGGAAACCACAAATCTACGAAGAAGACTCTATGTAGGCTCTTATAAATGAAATATTTTATGCTTTTATACGATAGCCTAGTATATTTGTATTCACTGAGTATCATACATGTACTCCGCCCAGACTTAAAGAATAAATTCTTCTTGTTCATTCTTTCACTTAACTGTTTTATTGTTATATCACTTTTTGAGAACACAACACTTTTATATAATAACCAACTGAAAAAGTAGAGAAAACTCATCCGAACATCTAAAAAAACGATGCAAGTTCAGGGAAATCACAGATTTAAACTCAAGCACACTATGCTTTTCATCGGTCATTTCAGAGACAAACGTTTACACCTACCCTTCATCAACTCGTCAAAATTATATTTTCACAAGCCTATTTCATATTTTGCAAAGAGAAAAGTTGTCAGTTGCATTTATTTTGAAATATATATATATATATATATATATATATATATATATATATATATATATATATATATATATATATATATATATATATATATATATATATATATATATATATATATCAGCACTTATGATATACAAAAAGGATAATGACAAACGAATCAATCATTTTGAAATCCAACAAAATACGAGTAAAAATGACCAAAATTAGTGTGTCGCCTAATGAAACAATACCTTAAACTGGAGAATTGTTAGGAAATTTTAAATAATATATAAATGATTAACGTTTAATATAATTTTAGTTAATTTACAGTTGAAGTTGAAGTCAAATAATCACTATTCATATCTACCATAAAATTTACATGATCTCAAACTGTACATGTTGCATTGCGCGTCCGTTGTTTACTTGTTTTGAGCGATTGCATATTATGACGTTACCTTGTTTTGGAGTCGCAAAGAATTATTTACGTTAACGTTTACAAATCAACAAATCAGAAGCGATCATTTTAAATAGGGAAATATTTTCTATGTTTTTTCTAACCGGCTAATATTTAAAAAAAGATATTGACCGGTCAATATGGATTGTTTAACGGACGAAACGGACAGTATCTGCTCTGCAGAATAATTATGCCAATGCCAAGGTGGCATTTTTGCACCCGTTGAAGATGCATTTTTGTAGAGATCCATATATACCAAATCATAAACCATTATCTAGAGAGTACCGTATATCAGGGGTTTTTTCCGCGTCATGTTTTTTCCGTAAATCAGCCAAGAATGGTAAATAAAATTTATGCGAAACTTATTTTCACTATTTCAAGGTCACATTAAAACATAATTCACGATTATTTAAACCTGTGAGGTAAGAGGGGAAAAGTGTCTAAATTGTCGCTCTTTGTGATGAAAAATTTTGACAATGAAACCTTGTACCCGATATCCTTAATGTGAATTAGTTACCGGTAATTTTTTTTAAAGACGCAAACAGTCAATAGATAAATAGGTCATGTACCGCTACATATACCAGTAGCTCAGGTGTATTTAAACATCGGTTTACGCAAGGAAAACAACGGTTTTAATTAGCTCGTCAATGGAAAATTAAATAAACAACGATGCTTATAAATCTTTTATCTGGCGCTTGTCCGACGATCCCGCAATTTGTACCTCTAACTAAACTAACTGAACATAGTTCACCGTATTTTTACTTACCTGTTTACTTTATCAGGAAAGCGAGAACTCTATTACAAAAACAAAATTTATTATCTGAGTTAAATTTGGCTCGCATAATTCGCCATTTTTTAAAAGTTTTTCTGGATATAATAAAGTGTTATGTTGTATTTTAGAAGAGTTGAGGTACAATATATTTATATTTGTCACCTAAGTATTTGATTTATTTGCACTCAATGGTAGTAAATGACGTCAGAAGTGACGCGATTATTATAGTATCAATCAAATCAGTTAAAAATTGACATTTTTGTTATCTTTATATGAATGGGAAATATAGAGCGCATGCTTGAACAAAAAAATGGTCTCTTAATAGCTCTGGCTAGATACATCTCTGATTAAAATATTTTGTTCGTTCAAGCATGCGCTCTATGTTTTCTAAAAGAAAATTTGATTGAAAACAAGCTGTTTAATGCTACAAATGCAAAAATGGCAGGAAAAGGTTGTCTTTGTGATGTCATATTTCTTAATTGTGGGCAGTTAAAATAAAATGAACATTATGTAAAAACATCACATATATATCTGTACAAAGAAACAAAGAATTACAATAAAATGATGATGTTCATTTAGGGGGCCATTTTAGGCCCATGTCATATATATAGTTCTTTATACTGATTTATTTTCCGCGATTCGAGAATCGTCGCGAAAAAAGCGGAAATTAGATACACGCAGAAAAACCTGATATACGGTATATAACTACTTTTGTGTTTAATGTGTCTTACCTGGCAGGTGAGGTGTTTATCTTTAAAAAATAATATCCCATAAAATGACAATAAATGCCCCAAAAGAAATATCTTTCCAACAGGAAATATTAAAAATATAATAGGATTTTCTAAAAAATAAATTTCCTTTAGGAGGAAAATATTTCCTGCAGGAAATTGATTCAGACAGGTAGTTTTCCTTTAGGAAAATAGGATTTCCTACCGAATTTTAAAAAGCTGTGGGAGTTTTTATCAAATTCCTTCGGAGTCCAAATTCCTATTAATAGAAAGTTCTTTTATTTCGGTAGGAAATCCTAAATATCTTGTCAAAAAAATATTTTTTAAAGGTTAATATTACATTAATAACAAAGATTGTTATAAACTCCTAAAGCAATGGTCTATCAGCAGGTTTTCATAGCAAATTCCTTACAGATGTTATACCTTTTGAATCACTTTTGTTTGAAGTTGACTTTACGATGATAACTTAAAATGGATTTCGTGTCCTTTTCAAAAAGGCGTAGTTACATGCTGTAAAAATACAAATAACATGAAAATAACAATAGAAATTATCATAACAAAAATTATCCAAGCTAAATCACATCTAAGACAATTTCGTTTACTTTGAAAAATTCGATACTATAGCTTACTTACATTTTGTTTCTATTTAAAGATAGAATAGTTGTACAAAAATTTTTTTTTAACGAATTGAATATGATGAATTTATGACCTACCTTATAGCATTGAAAATAACATTCCTTCGATATACGAAATGAAAATCAATTGTGAGGTTCCATTATCTGAAATGTCACTACCTTGCTAAAATATGTCTTAAGAATATTCAACATTTATATACCTTATTGAAAAAGAGCATTATCCAACTCAAGAAATCGGGGTTAATTTGTATTCTTATATCATCTCAAACAATCTCTTACATCAAAGGCAGTAAACATTTGATACGTTTTCGGTCTATGATTAAACGAGAAATTATAATATAAAGTAGAAAGTTTTTGCAAGAACTCTTATTGAATTTCTTTTTCAAAAGTACAAATTAAACGGTTTTCATTCATTTATATATCTGAGAAGAAAATGTAACGAAAAGAGATATTGCACCGATTATACTAATTTCAGAGGAAAGGATTATTTTTCAGTTAATATTTCAAAGAAATAAGAAACTGAAAAATTGTCTTATAAAAGATATTAAGTTATAGATCAACTTTAATGAAAATCAAAATTGGACGTTGTGATGGTTAAACTTAAACCAAATAGGTAGAAAATGACAATTTAATTGGATCTAATTTTCTTTACGATTAAACATCATATCTTAATGATATAAACTAAGTCTGGTTCCTTTGATTAAGGGAAGTTGGAAAAAAATTCTTGTTTTTGCATCAACATAACTAAAGTATTAGGCATGATAACGTTCACATTTCGTTTTATTTTTAGCTCACATTGCTACCATTGCTTGACAAAACTTACGTTTTTACCTCAGTTTAATTTCAAGTAATTAGATACAGATGGAATACAGTTAAACAACAGTTAAACGACAATTTGAGAGGATCAGAACAATACATATTGCAAAGATACATACAATTAATAAGCATAAACATTGCAATAACTCTTAAATTGACATATACTTGCCCATAATGAAACATATATATATATATATTTTATTATATTGGACCACCATATCCGCCCCGGCCGGGATATGAGCTCATGACCCCTGGAACCCACAAAAGCAAGATTTTGGTCTTGCCTATATGTCCGAGTAGTTATCGCGGTGGCCGCTTGCTGCTAGGTGAATGGGTTTCAGAGGTTGTGAGTTTAAGCCGCGACCGGGGCGAAGATAGGGCTCCAATTCATTGAATTTACCTGTGCTTTATGTATATTAATATTATTCACTATGGGCAGAAACATGTATATGTCATTTTGAGAGCTTTCATTTTCATCAGATGTTTTACAATGTTAACATGATAAATTTTGTTACGCCTTAATGATTTAACGTTGTCTTGAAGTTTCCGAATGCCGTCATATTTCCCCATATTTTTAGATACCACAATGCATATATGCTGATTATTAATGGAATCGATCCAAGAAATGAACATTGCAGATAATATAATATTGTATTAATGATGTTTATGTCATCTTTATACTTGAGATTTGACTTAAGTCTGAAGTGGAGGTAACCTAAGACCTTTCTTGAATTGATTAAAATTTGATTTCGTTTTTTTTTTTAGAAATGCAGAGATCTGAGTTTTCTTAAATTTAATGGAAAAAAAGTTAATCATTTTTTACTTTTCTAAAACCACAAAATATCCTTATTGTAAAGGGATTCTAAATTGAAAAAGAAAGAGTCGAACATGTCTTGCATCACCCGTTGATATTCTTTGAATGGAAGTCTCTAGATAAGTTAAAGGAAGGATATATCCTATAATGAAAAATTGTCATACCCTATTTCGATTCATCTTACTCTTTTGTGGACTTATTTTACTTCTCTTACATAAAGTTAAATATACTTTCGAAAAAAAAATTATTGGGCATAATATTATTATTGTTTATTCAAGGTTTTGCCAAAAACGTCTAGTTTTCCGTAAAAGAAATGTTTTAAATTGGTAGACAACTTTTTTTTCAATTAAATAGGCCTACTCATTTACTTATCGTATCACAGAACTAGAGTTAACTTTTAAGAGAGTTAAATGGTTGTGATCACTATTTTTTTCAGACTCTGTTTACTTCTGTTAAATGACGAGCTCTGTGTAATATTATATAAATAGTGCTTCTTTGGGAGGGTAACAGTTGAAATTCCATTGTCAACCGACGCGAAGCGCCAAACAGGCACTATTTATTTTATTATACTGAATGTCTTAATTTTAGAGAATATCTTTACTGCTTTTATATATGAATGACGTGAATTCTACAGCGAACCGTACGCGCATAATTTACGCACATGTAACCATTCGTTGTGTTACCCGTTGCTAAGTGTGTTGTTAACGCTGAGGGTAATAAAACGGATTCCGGTATCTATAAAGCATAAAGGATCATGAAGCAAACTTAGACTTAAGTAAAAAAATGTAAATTGTCTCAATATTGCTTGAAAACACTGACAAAATTGAAATGCTATTAAAGGTGTCTTGATGTCTTGGTGTAATGTTGTCAATTACAAATTTTCATCGTCATTTTATGATAAACCATTATTTTATGACTGGTTGAAATTTTGACTTAAGTCTGAAATTGCTTCATGATCCTGAAGCCAGGCCCCATATGCATTATCATGAAGCAGTTTTAAACTTAAGACAAAATTTGTACACTGTCTTTTTGACTTGTGATTAAATACATCGGAAAATGAAAAGTGAATCAGAATCAGAAGCTATTCTTTCAAAACAAAAACGACCTAACACTATACTGATCCACTGAACTTACAAAATAACTTCTTTTTTTCAAAATGTACAACACATTATATAGCAGCACATATATGATGGGGAAGCTTACCCTAAAATCTATCGGGGTACTCTAGCTCCGACCCAAAATTTTATATTTACTATGTACAGAATAACCCGGGTTTACTTTGACTCCAAAAACACATGTACATGTTAACAAAATATAAATGAGAAATTCCAAACCCAAACTATCAGTGTTCATGTAAATAGGACCAAAATTACAAGTCAATAACATCACTGCAATACCTTATTATATGATGAATCCATATATATAGTTTGAAACATTGCAAACATATTTCTTAGTATTGGTGTAAATCCAACCTAAAGGGTATGTAGATAAAACGGGAATCGAAATACCTTTATCAAACAAATGTGATACAGTCAAAATTCATTTTTGATGGTTAATCACCAATAGAATCAAAATACTAGAAATCTTTCTAATCATGTCATCATCAAAATATTGGCGGGTCCCCAGCAGGGGTGCCGAAAAGTTGGATACCGTATAGGCCTTAGTAGTGCAGATCCTACCAGAAACTTTTATGTTCACTGACAAAAATTCCACACGGGTTGTGTTGTTGAAATTATTGAATTGTGCAAACTTCATGGGGCGAATCAATTGACTGATGATTAGAGACCCCATCTCGTAGGTACTTGATCAGCGAAATAATGTTGCCTGTAAATTGTTGCTTGTGTTGATAGATATGGCATTTTCCCCGATTTGCAGAGAAAAACGATATCTGGAATAGATTCGCAACGAAGAAATTCAAGTCGAGAAATACATTTTCTCAATCTAAAACCACCTTTGCATTTGAATGTTTTAATGAATTCACAAGAGTTTAACCCCAAATTTCCTGTCCCCGTTTATTTACAATAATCTCTCATCCTAGGCAGTATCCCAACCGGAACAAGCTTAAAACGATGCTGATTCGCATTATAAAACTATGTAACTAGCAGTCCTTAAAAAACCAGCAGAGCGCAGTCCTGCCTCAACAACGTTTTCTACTACCATATTCAAAACAATATGAACAGTTTGAAAATGGTGCCGGTGAAACCTTGCGCTGTGTACTTTCAATTGACAACTAAAGATAAACAGTAAAATTTCTTAATTTTGGCAGAAAGGGCGGTTTATGAACTATACTTTCTTTAGACACAGGCATCTGTATGATAATTGTAATGAAGTTCTCTGTTTTCTTGGTAGGAAAAATTGACTTCTTATTTTTAATTCTTGGTTCTGTGGTATGTTTATTTTTCATATAAAATTTTGTATATTCATATGCTGATTTTTTTTCAGAAGAGTTATGTTGTCATTCCAATTGTTTTTGTCGCTTTTCATTAATGTTTTCTTCACAGGGCCCAAGCTCGATCTGACGTTGATTTCAATGAAACAATAAATAAAGAAAGGAGTCGAACTCCGACCCAGATATAGAATAACCACTCGCTTCAAAAGCCTAATATATCAATTAATGTTTATACCATTTGCAATATGCATGAAGATATAAAATAAGTGATATCTGAGATACACTAATGTCGAATTTCAAATTGATTGGTTTTAAAATAGCAGAGATATACGTCATTATTCTCTCGAAGTTTATTTTTGCTTGGACATTTACCGGACCAGGGCTCCCGATGGGTTTTTTGCCTATGACAACAGCATCTAGACAAGTGGAGAAATATCAAAAATCTATTGGAAGCCCTGGACCGGTAAATATCCGAGAAAAAATAAATTGGCCACTTCGAGAGAAGTGATGAGTGAATCTCAGACGTCACATTTCTTTAAACTACATGCATATTGCGAATGTTTTATATTAAACAGATTGATAAATTAGGCTATTGATGCAAGCTGGTAGTTTTTTTTATCTGGGTCGGAGTTCGATTCCTTTCTTTATTTATGGTTACATTGAAATTAATGTTAAAACGGGCTTGGCCCCTGTGGTTTTATTTCTCTTAAATCAGTTTTTAAAAAAACAGATAATCGTTTTATTTGATTGTAATAAAATATTTGTGCTTTACAAAACATGTTTGTTAGGTTTTCTTTAAATCTGATCGTGGACCCTTTAATTATTCCGTTTGGACAAAAATGATATCCTTATCCGTCGAACTGCATTAAATCTAATAAAATAAATCAAAGGATTTACACTATGTACAATAGCACTAGCTATAATGAAAAAAGTATCGAAAACATTAAAAAAGATTCCTTTATTGTTGAAGGGTAGATAACGTAAGTTGTTTACCAGCGACACAGCTACGTTAGGACCAAGATGATTATTGTGACAACAGTCATCGGTAGTTTCGTATTTTGCACAGGGGCCAAGCCCGTTTTAACACTAATTTCAATGTAACCATAAATAAAGAAAGGGGTCGAACTCTGACCCAGATAAAAAACTACCAGCTCGCTTCAAAAGCCTAATAAATCAATTATTTTTTACAACACTTGCAATATGCGTGTATTTTTCAGAAAAATAATGTCTAAGATACATTCATGCCGAATTTCAAGTTGATGGGTCTTAAAATAGCGAAGATATACGTCATTATTCTCTCGAATTCGCCAGTTTATTTTTACTAGGACATTTACCGGTCCAGGGCTCACGATGGAATTTTGCCTCTGACAACAGCAGTATTGCAACAAGTCGAGAAACATTCGCACTAATCTTTTGAAATCTCACATCAAACGCACGCTACTTACATCCTTAAATTCCGATAAAATTCCGTAAATACTCTCCAAACTTAACTTTTATTCTGCAGCCACATTGACTTCTGACAGGGGCAGCCATTTTGACGTCTTTGAGAAATACTGATTCTGATTGGACCATCAGGAATATTAACCAATGAAATTGAGTTTAACATTTTCTATCACAATGGCCGGTCTGGTTAGAAGTTGGTGTGGCTGCAGAATAAAAGTTTGCAAAGATTGCAAAGAAAGCAAACTTCAGAAATATTAGCGAACAAAACGTACACATGTTTATTTGTAATTTGTCTGATCATTTCGACCTTTATTTAAAGCGATGTCAAAGTCGTAATACAACCATACCCGTCTCGTCTTCAGGGATGAAATTTAACATGAGGCGAAATAACGCGGTACCCTTTTATGTCGTTTGTTTTGTTAGCTTGTACGTATTTTTCTTCATTGAAATTTGTTGAAAGTTTTCCCGGTTTAAATTTAAAAAAAAAAAACTAGATATGAGTATAATGTACCATTTATAACTAAATGCGAAATGGATTTTAGAAATATGTTTGAAAGACATTCCTACCTTTTGTGTCTTTTTTCCTTGCAAATGTGTATTATTTAGCCAGATTTCCTTCTTTTATACATTTTGGTGCTTCTAATAAAATACCTCTTGCTTTATGTTTTTACATCAAAAAAACTAATTAAGTAAGAAATTCAATAAGACAACTTATATAATTAGCAATGGAGAAGTGTTATCTATAATTAGTGTGATAATTCATGTGAAATGAGCTTTCTTTGATATTAAATGACGTTGTTTTGTTTTTCAACTTCTCGCATTTCTAATACATATTTCTAGCGTAAAAGTGGATCTTGACTCCTCAAATTTTGAGGTATACAAATTATACGACACTTGAGCTTTATCATACTGTTGGAATTCCATACAACGGTACATTTGCAGAACAATAACACCTTTTGGTTTAATTAACACAATTATTTTATCACGTTACAGCGTGGAAATGGTTGGTAGCAAAACAACCCCCAAAACAAGGATAAACATGTACAAAACAATGCTATAACAAAAAACCGGCAATATTTGCAGATGTCCATTATTATCCAGTTCACAAATTATTCCCTCCCTCAGCATGCTTTCAGTTACTAGTATTTAAACTTTAGAAAATATAACACTGTTTTGCACGGTGGTTTTAAATACTGCAAATTCCTCATTTTGCGTCATACTCGATTCTTTGATTCCGTTGCTTTGTATCAAATGGTGAGAATATAAAATTGCGATCCATTTTTTTTTTGTTATCATTTCCTATAGTTTGAAATTGACTGAAAAATAAATGCGAGATTTTAAAATCCTCAAGGGTTGCTTCTCGCGATTTCACACGCAAATCAATTCCTCGCGCTTAATCATAAATCTACAATATGTTACGAGTGGAGAAGGTAGGTATGTCGCCTTGATTTTTTACTTCCTTAAAGTTAGTTTGTTGTTCCAAGTATTTTATGATTTTTTACTTGCTTAAAGTTAGTTTGTTGTTCCAAGTATTTTATTTGCAAGGCAGAAACACACATATGCAAACGTATGAATGATTGACAAAAATGATGTGAAGGAATATTAGCCTTATATTTCTTCTTACAGTTTGTTTGCCATAAATGTGTTTTTTCTAATGCAAGTTAAACAGGCGAATAATACAGGATTAATAGAATTGCAATGCCATTAAATATGCAATGATAGGTTTGTATATACAACAAAGATTGCATGATTACACTTATGTGTTTACAATACTCTTTTTGTTAAAAATTGACAATTTTGGTAAAAATTGTGCCATCCCGAAAGGGATATAATTGTATATTTGGTCATTTCAATTGCAGCTCTACTATAGATGAATAATTCTGTTCAAGGTACTAACCTTGCAACTGTTGAACTAAAGTGTGGATACATGTATAAGATCAGCAACAAGAGGCTTATGGCTACATCGCTGATCTGAACAGCAAAAGCAAACTGGCATAACTCTGATTCAAATAGCTTTATCAGCTTAGAATTAGATACAAAATATCTGTACAAATCTGACAAGTTAAGTTTTGAATTTAATCCGATGTAGATACTGTAGTATTGTGCCACCACCCTAAATCCGGTGATAAAAGCTTGAATAAACGAGACACTACACTAGCTACATATACTTGAATTTACGTGAACACCTGCTGCATAGGTTTTAATTTTCTTGTAAGATACTTTTCATAAAATTTAAAAAGATGCCTACTATATTCTCCTATATAAAAATTGTAATCTCCCCATTGTGGCAAAACTGGATATCATGATTTATATAGACTTGACTTTACACGCCACATGAGAGTTCCAACTATACTGGCCAATGGTACTAAAAAAGAAAACTTTAAAATGATTAATCTTTAATTAATATGTGTTTTAATGTATGAAAAAAATCAACCCAATATGAGGAGGGTTTCACTGTTGCTAAATCCTACCCCAAAGTACATCATTTAAACAATTTTGAATTTAGAGTACCTGATGATAAATACAAATAGGTCTCAATTTGTCTGGCCAAATGATTTGTGAGAACAATTTTCTTCTAAAAAATCTTTATCAATTCACGTCTAATAATCTGCCCATTTCATTTTGCTCCCACTTTATCCCACACTAATAATATTTTAAACACGTCTGATATTAAACCATCTGGGGATGGTTTTTCTCGATTATCATCAACTTGTCTAGCCAAATGGTTTTTGAGATATTTTGAAAAGATGGTTGCATTATATTCTTATGTATACATTTGAACTACGAAAGCCGAGAAGGATCATTCGAGATTCGAGATTCGAAATACGAGATTCGAGATTCGAAATTCGAGATTCAATATCTAAATTAACCAATCAAATCATGGATCTGAAACCTGTATCCTAGCAACATCAAACTGTTCTAAATAAAGATCATTCGTACATGCTCTTTCCTACAAATAAATGTCTTAATAGCTCTTATATAGTGGTTATAAAATGGTTAAATCAACATTGATGAATTAACCCCACACGGTATAAACAATTAAATTAGAAATAACACTGCTGGCTTTGCGAATCTAAGTGGTTTTGTTTGCCCTGTATGTATTTCCCCCCGAACAATTTTAACCCAAAGTGTATTCGCCCCAACTGTGTAAAAATCGGCTCGCGAAGAAAGATCTGTCTAATCTAAATGTTTTAGCTATGAAACGAAACTCAATGAAATAATCGACACGTCAAAATATAGGTTATGATAAAGTTTTAAACCATTATAGAAGATATAATGATTTACAACCTCAAAGACAAAAATCCAGATAAGAATAGTGTATTGTAGGGTATGGCAATGCCATTGTCGATATGAGAGAGAGAGAGAGAGAGAGAGAGAGAGAGAGAGAGAGAGAGAGAGAGAGAGAGAGAGAGAGAGAGAGAGAGAGAGAGTTTTGTAGTGTCAAATTCAGTTTGATTTAGAATTTGAAATTGATTTTATTTGTTACAATCATATATAGACAATAATTAAGCCTCTAAAACGAGAAAAGAGAGGAGGTAGCTAGGGTAGGGCAGACCAACAAGCTTTAATTTTAACGGTGTTAGCGCACCTGTGATTTACATCGACTCTCTCTCTCTCTCTCTCTCTCTCTCTCTCTCTCTCTCTCTCTCTCTCTCTCTCTCTCTCTCTCTCTCTCACCACCTAGCATTTCCTTTTCCGTGAGGGGGTTTGGGTGATGTCTTACATTAGCTAGCGAAAATGAAAAAAAACAACATGAAATTTTCTTTAAATTGTGTGTGGATGTTGTACGCCAATAATCTGTTTTCAGTATATACATTTCAAGAAGGGGAGGGGGGGGGGGCTATATAGTCCTAATTAATTTGTCAGTTATTCTGTCCCCACTTTGTTTTCTCTTCGTTTTCCAGGTTTTTTTTATTTGGCTAGGCAAATTAATATAAAAATTAGTTTTAAACTTACGTCTCTTTTTCAATTCTAATCGGGTATGTCCTTTAGAAAAATCTTGAACCACACACATTTTAGCAAATAAAACGACAATTGTTTCATTTTTTTATGGGGAGGGAGGTGGTGCCGGTAAAGGACATGTCTTGTGGCAGTTGTGTTATACTCTCATTTGTTATAATAGGTAATACTACATATTGATATAAAATGAAAGTTTCCAATTACACTGTACATAGCTTCTATCACGCATTGTGACCCGTGCGATAGTTTAAAACAATTTTCAAAGCATTTAATGTAATTCAACCGATCATTTTTGAAATTTAATTTTCTGGATCCCCGCCTGATACGTCCACCTTCTTGTATATTAGAATTACATGTACGTTGACCATATGTACACATAAACTTAATCGGCTATGTTATGGGACGATAACATTTTTTATCAATGTTTTTGCAGGATATGTAACAAATAACAGCCTATTTGTGGGTTTTTGCACCGATTATTTGAGATAATTTGCCGCCATCTTTTATGCATTCCACACACCACTCACAGTTTCTTTATTTGGTGTTCTGTGTGTATGGCGACAAATTGGTAAATTTGCACCATTCACCCCTTGTAGCTTCATCCTGATTACATTGTATCTGGCTAAGTGTAATGTAGTAGTATATTAAATACACACATCTTTGTTTGCAGTGCTTATTTACATCTTTAGAGATTTACTTACAAAAAAAGTAAACATTTGTATGACTTATATGTAATTATTGTCAATTTTAGTGCGGTGGGGGTAGGGGGTAGGAAACTACAGAGAAACTTAACTTGGCTGTGAAACATATGCTTTTATTCTTTCTTGTTGATATATCAATGAATGAATTATAACAAAATATATGTACAACAATTAATTTTGAAATACTTTCAAATAAAAGGCTTTACTGTTCTCTGCACAAGAAATCGGCAATGTGAACAAATTGGCACCCTATCATCCCTACCTTTAATTGTAGAGAGTAGGTATCCTTCTATATTGAAAACAATTCCAAAAGTAAGACTCATAATAAGTTGTTTACTGAGGGAAAGGAAAAAAATTTGTATTTATTAATAATTCCGTATGATGTGATAATATCTCAATGATTTGTTTATAATCATAGTACTAGTGTATCACTGTATGCATACATAAAAACGATTAGTAATGCTTATATTTATTAGTGAAACAGGACAGATTATTTATATTTAGATTATTTAGATACATGTACTAATCTTCATGCGGGGATCTAGAAAGGAGGGGGTCAGGGGATCTGGACCCCCTCCTCGGGAGAATTGGAGCTTATTAAATTTACATAGTAAATTTTTTTAAAATTGGCCTAGGACCCCCTACAGAAAAAATTAGCTCCGCTTATGAAGTTCTCTACCATAACCGCATTTTTACATAAAAGGGGTGAATAAACCCGGGTTTTAAACTATTACTGGTGGTGAAATACCTTAGGGTTCAAACGCATCAGGTGGAAATGCACCAGGGCAAACAAAATCACTTAGATCCGCGAAGCACACTGCATTATTACTAGTCTACTTAGATATTCTGTGTAAAAGTAAATACAAATAATTATTTAGTTAGGTAGGGAGAAGTGAACATAGCATTTGTTTGTATATAAGAGCATGTACGTATGATTTTTATTTAGAACAGTTTGATGTCGCTAGGATACATATTTTCAGATCCTCGATTTGATTGGTTAATTTAGATATTGAATCTCGAATTTCGAATCTCGAATCTCGTATTTCGAATCTCGAATCTCGAATGATCCTTCTCGGCTTTCGTATATGTATACATTTGAACCCCTCCCCTCTCTCAATATTTAACCCCTTATTGTTGCTCATCGGGCACTAATTTTTCGATCACATTTTGAATAAGCCTGAATCCAAATGACCTTTGGAAGCTTCCACATTTTTAAGCATACTGGCAAATTGGTATTTGCAACGATTTTCAAAGATTTCCTCTAACAAATTCCTAGCTATGCGAAAACTTTTTATCCCATCCTTCCCATCTTGGCCCCATTCTATCCCCGGGGACCAAGATTTAAACAAACCTAAAGCAACACCATCTGGGCAGGCATATCAACTTTTTTAACTAACTGATTTTTTAGAAGAAAATTTTCCCCAAAGTATTCCAATTTAAAATTCCCTTCCCCCCCCTCCTGTCCTCATTGTAGCCCCATCATTACCCAGGTATCGTGAATTACACAATTATGAATATACACTTTCCGACGAAGCTTTGAAATAGGATTCAACTTCACTGGCCTTCGATAAACATGAGCTTAACCTGAAACACTGTGCCATATGAATATAAAATTTAAGCAGTCTTCTGGGTATGGGCTAGTATAGATGTATAGACTCTTGTGAATCTGGATACTATCTGAAAGTTTGATTTTTACTTAAGCTGACCAACACAAAAATACATTAGTAATTGGAAAATTTATTTTTGTCAATAAGGACAAGATGAAATGGCATACTGGTTTGCTACTTTTGTTTTATTTTGAAAAAAAAAAAGCAAACCCATTCCTTGTGTAAGATAATGATTTAATGAAAAAACCATATTTCTCTCCTTATGTGTCTTATTTTTAGTTGTATGTGTATCTGTCATGAAGAGAGTCGTACATGTACATGTAGCAACTAAGTAAATGAAATACATTAGAATTAATATTAACGTATTATATCTCAGTTTTTGAATTGATTTTCTCTACGGATTTATATTTATTCAATGCAAATTCGCCGACTCTTAAGACATAAAAAATGTCAAGAAAAAAATTTAAATAAACAGAGCTCATCAGGTGAGTTTGTTAAGTTAGGCAACCTTTGTTCTCTTTTGCACAACATTGTTTTCGTAGGACGAGGCTGTTGGGGGAAAATTGGGTCTATTATGTTTAACTTAAAATTTGCGAATATTAATTCAAATTATCTACTTCTGAAATGTAGGCGGATTGATTTACTTTTGTATGTAAACTGATTCAACATTTTTTTGTTTTGACTAATTGATATAGTAAACAAACAACATGGTTTGACTAAGTAGAGTTTCTAAATGGTGCTAGGTTATCTGAAAGTAAGACTTGGGTAAGCATTTTTGTTTTTCTTATTACATTTGTTCATGCTCAGCCCTATTTTGAGTGTTGGATTGTGAAAAAATAAAACTTATTTTAAATAAAGTAAATAGTATATGTATCGCTCTTTCCTCTAAAGAGGTACTATTATAAGAGCATTAATCAATGCTTAATTATCAACATGAAATGTTACACTCTAACTTAGGACTCGTGAATGGAATGTTTGATAGATTTTGATAAGTTTCTTTTATTATACTAGTTTCTAGTCAAAAAGAAATTTTGACTATAGTTCAGGTCAACAGTCAAGAAAAAATCTTGACTATCATTATATAGCTAGTCAAGAGTTGGGAATAAATCTTCACTATAGTTCTAGTCAAAAGGATCCCTTGTCCAGTCGATAGCAAAAAAATGACTATCATTCTAGTCAAGAGTTGGGAATAAATCGTCACTTTATTTCTAGTCAAAATGATCCCTTGTCCAGTCGAGAGATAAAAAGAAAACACGACTATCATTCTAGTCAAGGATTGAGAAGAAATCTTCATAATAGGTCTATTCAAGAGTTGAGAAGAAATCTTCATAAAAGGTCCAGTCAAAAGTTTAAAAAAACAACTAAAACACAGAAGCCGATGTCGCTGTTGACACTCATTAAGACCTTAACATGGTCTTTTTTGTCTTTGATTTTTAGTGCTTAATCATTGTATCCTAATCATGCTCATAATTACGAATTACACCAACTGTTGCGTTATAGTTAGAACGTTTCAAAAAAGAAAAGTCGTCGAACAAGAGAACGACGTAAATTCTGAGACTTTCTTTTGTTGCTTAGATTTAAGGATTGTACAGACTGCAGATTCAGGTCTATGGTTTTTTAAAACGTTGAGAACACATTGTATTTTCATAAACATCGTAAAGCACAAGAAGTTCTTACTTTCTTATCCAATCATTTCCTATCCTAAATCTTGTGGTCAATCACATTCAAGATTAAATTTCAGAGTGATTCTGCGAAACAAAAATGAACGTAATGCATTTTCAAGAGCAGTTCAATGTGAAAAACAACGTAAAAATCTAATATATTAAAAGCAACGGTGAATTACATTGATGCCCACCAGTCAGAGCTACTTTTATATAGTTACTATAAAAAAAATAGGCTACTGTATACAACGTATGATTACTAAATAAATTCAGTTTATATTGCTTCATTTTAAGTCATTTACAGTTTAAAAAAGAGAGAATTCAATTGACGAAATATTTCCCATATCAATAAATAATCATATCAAGACACACATGTTTTTATTTTGTACTTTTCATGTTTCATATACATGCAATTTCTTCGATGTCTGAAAACAGGGATGTATATTTATGAACGATAACAACCAAAACAGATCAAAACAGATCAAATTAAGAAATGTAAGTTAACTCTGAATATAAATGCGCATGAATTTATGTTTTGAATATATATCCGAATGGTTTAACCACATGTGCGACTTTTCAATGATTGCCGAACGAACCAACTGATTACTGTAGATTCCTTATTTTACGCGAGTACTTAAATTCGCGATTCAACGATTTACCATCAAATCGCGAAAACATAGAATTGCGAATGCCGAAATTTTATCTTAGATTCATGTTGTTTACATGTGTCCCAAAATTAAAAGCGAGATTCTAAAATTCGCAAGACGGCTTTTCGCGATTTCACGCGGATATTAATTTCTCGCATTTAATTAGGAATTTACAGTACCGATTTTCTCACTAGGATATTATATGATAAAGATTTTGACAAAAATATGTTTAAACAATACTTTTTTAAATATACAGAATATCTTTCTCTGTTGTTTTTATACAAAAATCTGATAAATGGTATCAATGAAAGTTTATTTCTGGAAGTGTTAATGATGGAAATAAGGTTTGGGGGGGGGGGATATATCATATTCGTCATATAAAAAAATGGTCGAGGACAATAGAGGTAAAGTAATGCTGCAGGAAGTTGAGGCTTGGGAGTTAAATAAATTTATGGATATTGATTTGTTGGATGAAATAAGAAATTCTCTAGAAATTCTCCAAAAGATAAAATAACAAGGACACAAAATAAGATCTCGTGCTCGTCGGATAGAAGAAGGTAAAAAAAAACCTTAGAAATATTTCTGTAACTAAAATGTTTCAGATAAAACTATTCAAAATTTGAAGTGGAAGGTACAAGAATGGTATATGATCAATCACAAGCAGTGGAAATTATCAAATATTAGTATAAAAATCTATCTATATGCAAAAATTCAAATTAAGTTGATGCGGATTTGAAGGATACCATGAAACATTAATTAGCCGGATTTAATAATAACCCAATTTTGAAAATAAACTGCTTATTTCTTCCATTGAAAATTACTAAAAAATAAGCCTGTTTTGAAAAAAAAAAGCCAGTCATGAAAATGCAATTTAGGAGGGATTTTAAACTAAAAAGTGATTTTTTTTCTCCATGCAAGATATTGAACACAGTATTGTTTAAATTATTTTATTTATTATGAAAATTCCATGACATTTATGATTAGGTTTTAAATGGCATGTTATGTCTAAAACTTTGATAAAATTATAAAAATTCAATTAAAGTCCTATAATTTATTATCTTAAAAACTATTGTCGAAAATCGTTGATAATGATAATATTTCAAGTTAATCTTTGAATGTAGCACTAAAATCCCGGGCTGAACTAGAGCTGTTACACTCTTAATTTGAGCTCTGCAAGGTGAATCTGTTCATCAGAGTCACTATCATTATCTAAAATAAAACAGCCCGTCTCTTGCTCTTCAGCCCCCTCCAGCCAAACGTATAACCGTCGATTGCTCCTCACTGCCACTTATCTTGTAAAAGTCGCCACAACTCTTAAAATACTTCACCTCAGCATCACTATGATCCTGACCACGCTTCGCCTACGCATTTAGTCATGAGGATTCGCCTACAATTGATAATTCAAAACATAAACAAATTGACTCATTAAAAATGTTATTTCAATTCAAGGTCAATTGCAAAGCTTTCAAAACCAGTAGCACAAGATGATTCGTATGTTTCCCCCTTATTTAGATCAAACGGGATGGGAGATTGGTTCATGTGTGCAACATATTTAAAGCGACAATTAGGTTCCGCAAAATCTCTGCTCTCGTTTTTTTGTTTCGAATACATTTGTGAAAACTCTTATATGGCTCACCTCAAGCATATGGTGGGCTGTGAGCTCCACTGGTTGGTGTATGGTATCATGAATCGTACCATTTTTTTTTTTTTTTGAATTTTTTTTAACCATCCGCGGCTGCATTTGTAGTCGGAATTCGCAAATTCGACCGCACGCGATTAAAACCACCATTATTTTGCCATTCATCCTCCCGAATTCCAATAAATCCACGGTGCATGTGCCTTTCCATAAATAATCTTTATAAAAGTGATTTTCGGCCGGTTCCATGTAATATTAACCCTTTTAGCGTGTCTTGCAGTTTTATTTCTGTTTTAATCTAACGCCGCACATTGCTTTCGTCAAATCCAATATACTTAGCTGTCTCGATGATATGTTTTATAGCATTGCCAATTGACAGGTCTTTGTAATGATGTACGACCCTAGATTTAAATTTTCTGTTTTAACTTTTTCTTAGTGTAGGCGTACGTCTTGTAGCCTTGGTAATTTAAAAGCTCACTGTTTAAAAAAAAACGGGCACCCAGAATTAAAGGCACTTGAACACTTTTCATTGAAATCTAACTGATGGTTACCTGGATCTCTTATTTTCAGAACAAGCACGTAATTCAAAATCGATTAATTTCAGTTAACTGCCGTGAGTTTGCTGTCATCTGTCATCGCTTACCGGATATTTGCTTGGATAGTAAACCGCGATTTGAAAATAAGCCCCCACATTTTCACTAAAACTTAAAAAAAAAAAAGCCGCAGCTTATTTTCAAGTTTTTAGGATATTATCTTTCATAACTCGCCTAAGTAAAAAAAGCAATCGTCCAAAGGTTTTGAAAAAGGCATTGTGATATCAGAGGTGCTAACTGTATGAAAACATATGAAAAAAAAGTCCTCTAAAAGCCATGAGTATATGGCTGAATTCTTTAAAAAGAACATTTTGGAAAGATATTAAACATTCTATTGTAAGAGCAATTGACTGTACTTTTTTAATAAGGAGCTTCTCATCTCACAAAGACTTGCTGTTATTTCATGTTGCCAAATAGTGATACGCCTAGACAATTTTTTGGGGGGAGCAAAAATATGTGATCTGTTGGTTATTCAGTTTTCAGTTGATCTGAATGAAATTTTAGTTATTATATTTCGGTTTTAAATTACCAAAACTGTTGCTCTTATCGAAAATGGGAAAGGAAAATACTAATTCCTATGTCTCATGGTTAAAAAATTTAAACTTAAAAAAAAAAACTTAAAAAAAAATTTAAAAATTATCAAAATAATGTATAAATATTTGTTTACTATCAATGGACATGATTTTGTTACAAAAAATGTATGATTTTAGAGATAATTTTGTACTGGAATGTGTACATAAAGAAAACAATGCCTTTAGGAAAGATATTCTAAATTCCTGGTCATATCATGTAACTATTATATGCTATTTATAACAATCCGAAGATTAAAGTTATTATTCAAAATGTTCAAGTATAGTATAATTCCAACATTAAATGGGCCAACAAAACAATGTTTTTAAATCATGGCATAAAATGATGTAAAGGTTATGCAAGATTGTTGGTGGGGATTGTAATCTTTTAGTTTTGGGTGTATTTAAACGCAAAGTTACACAACCATAATGATATATATTATGCAATAAAATAGCAATACAACAGCAATTTTTAGATATTTGAAACTACATGTATTATCTTTTGATAAGACTTTTATTTAAAGAATTCCTTACCCATGTATGCCAGTTTTATCCGTTTCTTTTAATTTAATTTATAAAAAATGAACAAAATCATTTACAATATATTGAATGAAAAAGAGTTATGAAAAAAAGATAGAAGACAGAGCAAACCCCATATGGCGTTGATGATATTTTAGTTAAGGATGTTTTTAAAGTTTGTTTTAAAACAACCAATGAGTCTTCTGTTCAGTCGTTACAGTTTAGATTTATATGATCTTCTATTTGGGTATTACCTTTAAAAAATTCATTCAATAGAAGAACATTGCACAACAAAACCAGCATTAGTCCCATAAAACGTAAGATATGTGACAATTTATCAAATGCAAGATAAGTTTTATACATGTAACTCTCCTTGAACGTTTACCTTGCTCAAAATGAAATTATTTTTGTCAAAGAATTCCTATTATTGTCTCCTCTGAATGCAGGTGTCGCTTCAGAATAAAACATTTAATATAAAAAAAGTTATAAAATCAAGAGACAGTGATAAAGCCTCATAATCATGAGATAACATATTGAAATAAGTCATGTTTGTTTTTTCATTTAAAATAACGTGATGTTGTGATTTTGTCAAAAACTCGAGTGTCCTTGCACACGAAAGGTGCGGAATGCAGACATAACATCGAGGGCAGCTTCAAAATTATTGGTTACTTCAACTTGATCCGCGTGAACTGAAACTAGATCCACAACGATATTCGTATTTATTGAATCCATTGGGCATTAAAGCGTTTTTTTCAACTTGCCAATATCAATGTCTTTGGAGGCTGTAATTACTGCACTAGTGACGTTGAAAGTACGGCATCTTTCATCATTGGGCTGATTTATCGAAAAGCTGGAAGATCGCGTGCATCGTTTCATAGCATGATATGACAAGAGTTCGTGATGAGCATGGCGGATCAGAAAAGTTGCAATTGATTAAAGGATATTCAGTAATATATTTTTTCCAGCTAAAAGATCATGATCAATGAAATATTATGCTTATTTTGTTTTTTTGTAATTGTAATTTGAAAGGCGGTGTTTGGCATTTCAAACTTTTATTGATGCTCCCTTCAAAGATGTGTACAATCATAAACCCAAAAGAACAAGATATATGACCTAGATTATTGATGCATAAATTATACATCAAACTACAATTAATTCTACATATTTTTTTTAATTGTTTGTTCTCTTAGAGAACACAAAAATACCTCCTTTGAATTATATAATAATTATTCTACATTTTTACATTTATTTAAATACGAATTTCGTGTGGGTTTTTTAGTATTTTGATTGTGTTACATTAACAGCACTTGTGTCTCTGTAGAATACAAACCGTAATTGGAGTGGTGTGAGTCACAAGTGCACATGTACAACGTTACACGAACATATAAAGCATATAAAATTAGTAATAATTTTTTTTATGCACAATTTTTTTTACACAATCACAATTACAAGCATGGACTAACTTATATCGATAAAAATATAATTTGTACAAGATCACAATTGAGAAAATGTTATTTATAATACATAAACAGGTAAATATACTCTCATCTATTAAATTTACAAAATAATATTTGTTCAATATCAAGATTTTTACATACAGCACAGACAGTCGAATTTCATAAAACAACAATTTTTGACATAAGTGATATAAATCATCGAAAATAAACGTTTATTTAAGTTTTGTTGGTTTTTTTCGGTTGTTTTTTTTAATTTGTTTTGGGCCCCCCCCCCTTTTTGTTTCTCGGTGTTTAACTTGAAAAACGTATTAGTTGTTTTTACTTTTTTATATATTGATCAAAGATGTTTAAGTAATTTTGGTATAAATCTTTGGATTGTTATAAATAGTTTTTTTAAGTGAAGTTTTACTACCAAAATGAACTACTGCAAAATCTATAAGGCTTTTTTAATGACAAATATTGCCAAGAAATTGCAAACATTTTGAAATGAAAATAACTTCATATTTTCCAGTTTTCCACGTCTTCAACAGAAATTCAGTTAAATATAATACTTCTGCAGTGTGTTCCCTTACTTTAAGGGCAAGTAAACTCGTTAAAACTTGTTAATTTGGAATAATTAACAACCAATTGTATAATCTTTTTAAAAACTAAATAACAAATTGAAATCACATGTTACGTACGCAATTATACAATATCGTGGCGCATTTGCGCTCAAACTCTCTATATCATTTTGAACAGAAAAAACACGCCTTCCATATCCGTTTAGCTGTAGTATATTTACAGGTTCACGCTATGAACTACGATATTGACTATGATGAAGTAGGTTTCTATGCTATTGAGCATGATGTCCCTGTATTCTGGTAGAAAAAAACGTATATTGTTAACCAAGCTGGATGCAAATTTTAAGGTATTCAATGCCAAAATAATAATGGTAACGATAGTCATCGGTAGTTTTGTGTCACGTGCAGACACCGATGTTTGTGCTGCCTTGAATCAATGGCAAAAGAAGAATATCAAAATTATCAAAAGAAGGATTAATGACACTCCGTCGACGAGAGAGCTAATGATTACATATTGGAAACCTCTGCTACTGTATAAAACTTTTGCCGTAAAATACCCGTATACCCCACTTAAAACAGAAGAGACACAAAAACTAAAAAGTACTCGTGCTTTTGTGAGGTACTTTATACCTTGAAAGGGACGAGCAAAAAGGAGATATCTAACATATCCCAAGATTAGCACTCCAAGTCCAGAAAACAGGTTCGAAGACTGTCTAACTGCTTCGAAAATAAACATAAAATTCAAGACTGTGCATAGGCCTGGGGAAAAGTCTATAGATATTTTGCGACAGTATAGATTAGATAAAAGAGAGATTATATCTCCTAAAACAAGGTTGACAATGCAGTAATAAAATGGTTTTTGAAGTTTCTTATTCTCTAAAATATACATCATTGTGATAAGGTTACCGATTATTCCAATTACAATCATAACCGGTTGAGCTACTTGTATTTCTAACATATCAATAACAACTGTCAAAACCACATCATATTCTAGACTCAGTGTGTCGTTCCAATTGTCAGATTCGTTTGTTTTCACTGCGATCTCTTCTGATGAGAAATTCATTATGGAGCAAATAACGTTCATGACGTCTATCTGCGTGATATCGTGTGTTGGATACAATGCTTGGTTGAGGATTTCGTTGATGCTTGTGTTTAGAATTTCTCCTCTCAACAGCCAATCATTGCTGGCTTGAAGAGGTTGAAGCAGATATGCCTGCACAAAAACTGGAAACAACCACCAGAGAAAAATATCCATACCTGTTGTAAAACAAAAACAAAATATTCATTTCATATGTGGATATAATTGTACTTCATTGCCCTTGAATATGTTAAAGTTTAATTGTGTCTTATGTTTTTCTATTGAATTTGTAAATAAATATCTTTCTTCTATAAGCGTGTACATACCTTAAATGATTATTATTGTTGGTACAGTGGTGTAATTGCATTACTTGGCAATTACTTGGTAATTACATTAGTCAGTCGGTACACTATGTAATTACTTTACTTAAATATAAAATGTTCATAGTATGCAGAAATTTAATACAATATGGTTTCACTTGAAATGTTCTAATCTTACTTGGACAATTATTTTGAATTATCTCTTTTCCAACAACAGGGAATACCTCCCCTTTTAGTTATGAATAGGTAATTGTAAAAAGATACCAAAGGCCATTTTCAACATATTACATATTTTTCAGATTTGAGTTGAAATAATAAAAACAGAATTAGATCTCTAGATCTGATAATATCAATATTGAAGTTTTCTAAAATTATTATCATTGATATAATAATTAAATGATTTTCCATATGATTTAATATGAAATTATCTCTTTAAAAGGACTTTTTTTAAATTAATGTTGACATGAAATGACAAGTTGTAATTGAAAATGATATATATTAAGCTTTTCCTTGACAAACAAGTTGATAATCAACACAATACAATTTTTTGGACATACGATCTGGGTTTTTAATGTAATTACAGTGTATAACTGGTTTTACTTGATTTTATAGATATGATTTCGGTTCTTAAGTTTTAGAATTGATATAACCTTCCAATTTATGAATTAAAATCAGCTTATTTCTAGTATAATTGCAGCTATCTCAGTTTAATATTGTGTTTTCTTTCTATTTCTGGTATTGAAAATAATTTTTCCTTCATCTCGACAAGTGATGAAACATATTTCCCTTATCATGCGAAAAAATCGTATTATAACGTATTATAAGCAATTTTTTTTCTAAATAAAAGTCTATGACTTAATTTCATATGTTTTCGTTGACTTTTTCAAAATTGAATGGTTATTTTACGCAGGAAGTGAATTAAAGCAAACCTTAAATCGATTTGTTTCAAACCAATAAACACTTGATATTTTGTGAAATTACATGTAGGCTACTTTTTAGCTGAGTACAGCCATTAATAAATTCCAATTAAGGAAACAGACCGGTATAAACAATTTCTTTTCATCAAAATGTAAATGTACTTTGAATGTTATAAACTTTTCTTTGTATAATTTGTAAAATCTAAGTTTTAAAGTGTTGCTTGTTTTTTAATCATCTTCAAAATGCAATGAAAAGCGAAAAAGAAAAGCGATAGAAAGTGCATAACACTTACCTCGTATCTTTTCTCTATGGTTTTATGTTTGAAACTACTGAATTTATGATTTTATAACACATTTTATACCATCCTAGATGACCGATATGAAAATTTCAATCCCTTTCATTTTTGTCAGAAATGAAATTAGGTATAAACATGAAAGTTTCTATCAGAAAGGGAATTAAAAACAAAATCACTGGATCCTGTTATAAGAATAATAACTTTAGAAAAAATATAACCAAATATTTTTCAAAGGCTTCGTTTTCTTTTATCTATACAATTGTGCTTAAAAAAAAACCAATTTCATGTAAAAATAACTGATTATTTTTCATAAAATTAATGTCCCCAGAGCAATTAGTTTCGAATTTGCTAAACTTTCAAAGATGAAAATCAAAATCGATATAACTTATGTTTTCAAGTTATATTTTGTTTTATCGTTTTGAGAGCGTTTCACTAAAAGTAACAAATTACATTACGGAAACTGTCAATTATTATAACTCAAAGACTTGAAAACAATCTAAATCCAAGAAAACTTACATCATAGGCATGTTCGTCTCATGACATTAAAGTTATGAGTATCAAAGCGAACTTTGTATTTTTTTTTCAATTAGTATGCTTCATTCAGACTGTGAACTATGTATCTACAAAATGAAGCATCGCAGAAAAATAAGTGTATAAACATGTTACGCTAACGATTCTGGGTTGTTGTTTTATAGCAGCAGTGTTGTTACAACGCAATACAAAGAAGTGCGTACAAAATTTGGTCCAGGGCGACCCACTTTAAAAAAAATTATATTTTTTTCAAAGTGGGTTGATACAGTCGACATTACCGCACAAAAACATTACCCCGTGTCCAGTCGAAATTGGTGAGTTCAAGCCCCTTAAATATGGAAGATGATTGTTTCTACTTAGTTTAAGTCGATGTAACATTGACAAGAGGCATTCAAGCTACATTTTTTATCAAGGTTTCTCCTTAAGATCCATTAATTTAAAGATTTATACACGACGAACAATATTTCAAGATTTTATTAAGACTTGTATATTACATTATCAAATAAACTTCACCAATAACTAGGAGCTGTCAGATGTCCTTCCATTTAAAAAAAAAATGATGAATTGTTTACTTTGCGAATGTTTGCTCTTTAAAGAAATGGGAAACGATCAATATTATGGAAAGCAATGATTGACCAATATTTTAAGTAACGTTTACAAACTTTTGAACAAACAATAATGAAAAAGTTGATAAAATACAATATAATGTTATATTTTTTAATTAATGCAAAAGGTGCATAATAATGCACCTATATTTGAGTTAATGGTGTTTTTATCCGCCTTTCAGGTAACTATACTACTTTTTATAACGAAATAATCATTATGTGTGAGATTGAAAAGTGAGTCTTTGCATTTGCATTATATCAAGGAAGAAGCTATTGGCTTGTAAGCTGACATTGTGTTTGTATGATTGAGTTCTGCTTTAAAACATAACCCACCTTTTTCGTCTAATCAGCAGTCGATAAAATTAATATTCAAATAAGTGATGTTTTAAATCATTTAAAAAAATTTTCACTTTACAGCGACGTCACATTTCGATTGACAGCTTTGATAGTCGTAACGAAAGAGACACGGTACATGTATCTGATTGGAGCAGAACTCTTGATCAGCAAATGGAAAAATTGGTTATGTTCTAAGTTAGGTTATATTCTAAGTATGATCACATTTAGTAGAATTAACGCGATTAAAAAGGGGTGAAAGGAGTTCCCACAGACCACAGGATATTGCGTGTTAAAATTTCTGACGCATAAAAGTGCCTAAGATCAATACACAGCTAATTTTCTTTTTGCATACAGCTTGTCGCCACTCGTTATAAATATAATTATAAAATTAACAAACAGGGGATCGTTTTATCTTATTTGTCTTGTGTAAGCATAAAAAGTAAAAATTTTAAGTTTTTCAATACCTGCTGTCGTGTTTCATATTAGGAATCAACTTTAATGTTATGTGCAAGACGTTATCCTGTTCAAGCTCTTCGACACACATGCTTAATATGAATAATCGTGCATAATGGAGTTATACTCAACAATTCAAGTTTTACACAATTCGACTAGCAACTTTTTATTCCCCTACCGGTTTCACCGCAGGGGACTATAGCTTACATCTGCGTCCGTCAGTCCGTCTGTCCGCCGTCCGTCTGTCTGTGTGCCCGTCTGTCTGTCCCACTTCAGTTTTCCACACGTTTTTTTCTTTATGCGTTAGAGGAATGATATGAAATGCTGAAAAGCTTCAAAATGTCAAACTACAGATCAAGTTTACACCTTTGTAGCGTCTGGTTGACATATTTTCGAGAAAATTATTTTTTTATATTCCAATTTTTTAATGTTCGGGTTCGTTGTCGGGTTCGGTGTGTATTGAATAAACGAGGAAAGTATGTAGTCAGTAATAATAGTATCGTGCATTACTTGTACCATTCCTTTTATTGTTTCTAACAAACAAATAAGTTTTGTAAAATTGTGTCAAGCATTGTGTTGAAAATTTTATCGACAGGGTGTTTTATTACAATCGGGTTCGTTATCGGGTTGGTCTGTTGATTCGGGGTACAGAAGACGGTAAGAAATTATATTTTGAATTTTGCATAACAGTGCATTGTTTTCACAAATTTCTACCAGCAAATACTGAATGGACTTATGGCGAAATTACAGGAGATGATATAAAAAGTATTATTTTACCCCCTTTTTATTTAATTTCAATATCAACTATGTAGTTTGAATTTCCTCTGTTCTTTTATCTCTGATTAAAGCATAACATCTCGTTTATAATAGTTTTGAGATAGATGTATGCTTCGAAGCTTTCATAGAATAATACAAACGGGTAGAGGACGTGTATTGCGTATGCAATACTCTCAGAATGCTTGTTACTAGCAGTCAATGATAAAGGTAAAAATAAACTTGGGTTTACCAATTTTAGGTAGACTGGTCAACATCGAAATGATCAGGCCGGTTGAAATAACATAAGAATAAAAGACTAAGTTACTACTGCGGAATCATTTAAAATAGGGGGTGGTAGTTTCCGTGAATTGCTAAAATCATACAAATTCTTGGGGACATAATTTCGTGTATTCTTTTATATCAACAAAAGAAGATATGACTTTATATCTGTAATTGATCAATTCGTGGAGAAAAGTCATCCTGTGGATGAGAAGTATCAATGAATTCCACGAAAACTGAGCCATCACGAAATCTGATAATCCACAATATTTCTCTATTATTATATTGTCATTTTTTAATGAGAATAATAATTTTAATTGATACTCAAAATTACTTTCTTACAATCATACATTCTTTTTGTTCTCATTATCAAGTTTTAGGATTTTGTTTTAATCGGGGCGTGCAAAGCATGAAATTGCATAAATCTCAGATACATTCTTATGTTTGTACAGCGTTTCATTATTATAAATTAGCAGAATTAAGTATCGTTTTAGTAATTTACAAACAAACATCACCACTAGAAAACCAAGATTCATATTTTGGATGGGATTTGCTGCAAAAGTAGTATTATAAGACAGTGCTTTTCTTCAAATTTTGTATATGAATGAAAACGAATGGCTGAATTTGATTTGTTATTGTCTTCGTTGATTTTATTCTCTATGGATTGCTCTTTTTCTGTTCAAGTGAATATAATGAGTACAATGATCTAACATTTGTTAATGATGATAATAATTACTTAGCTCTTAATAACTATGTTGGATATCGTCATTTCAACTCCTCACTGACGGCAAATTATGCCAATCAACAGACTAAAGATAGCCCATAAAACCTATATCTATGGTTGAAAAGTACTAAGAACGAAATGTTTGAACCTTCAATTTGTTATTTTAATCAAGAATACTTTTAATTAAACTCCATAAAATACAATACTTACTACAGTGTACAGTGTATATACCATATATTTATTCGAGGGAAAATAGTAGGAACAATATACACGGTCTTATTAACATAAATTACGTAAAAAATGCACAGCGGTTACTGTGGAATCATTATTTTTCGTGAGTGAGCAATATTTGTGGCTTTTGTGTGAACCCTTGCATACAAATGTACATCCCAACAAACGTTTATACAAGCATTTGTTTAGTATTTATTTAAATAGAAAAGTGTTGACAACCCACGCACAATGACTCCACAAATAAAACATTCAAGGTTTAAAACAAAAATACATAGATCTACTCTTTCAAATAACGACTTACTGTCTTTGTATATGTATGCAAAAGACAACATCAATATTTATATCTAAAAACAAACGCAAAAAAAGAAACAGATGGCAAAATGTATCCTTCGGCCTGCAGCTTAATGGTGTATTGAATACGACCAGGGGTAAATCCTCGTACACCCTTAATGAGACCAGGTTAACTAATAATATCCATGTGTATACGACAACATAATCAGAATTCTAAAAAAAATTGCATCAAAATATGAAATACTTGAATTGCGACTTTCACATCTTAGTCTGTGTTTTAACCATTCAGTCATTTAGAGTATTTTATTATTCAAATACATTGTAATAAATAATATAACTGGTTTCAATCGTTCTGACCGCGTGACTATTAACTTTGTATTTTCAGGAATTTACTGATACAAAAATATTAGTTTCAACTGAATAATACAGTATTTTGATAGATATTTATTCGAAACAATACTTTTTTATTACTTCATTTGTAATCTGTTAATGTTTCTTAAAATGTAGATTAATAAATTCACTTGGGTTTTGCAATAAATAGTGCCAAATAAATGAAAACTGAAACTTGTCAGCCAGCCATTCCAAGATTTCTATTGTTGTAACTGAAGGAAAGGGAACATTTCTCCGTGATTGTTTCATTGCAATTAACAATTATTAACAATTGAAATTATTCCCATATGATATCATGATCGAAAATTGAACAGAAGAAAGTAATCGGGATAAGATATGAATAAATGATGCTAGAATGTCTTACTAAAAGTCATTTTGAAAAAAATTAAAAGCATGCAGCCCTTTTCCTTCTCTCTGAACTGAATTTTAAAAAATAGATCAATGGGTTCACACTATGAACTACAATGTTTACGAGAATGAACGATGTTTCTTTGTCTGAATCTTTGGTAATTTTGTATTCAAAAATTAAAAAACGTACATTGTTAGCCAATGATGCAGCAAGTTTTAAAGCGTTTAGCGCCAAAATGATTACAGTGACGACAGTCATTGGCAGTTTAGTGTCACGTGCAGACACAGATGTCTGTGCAGCCTTGAATCTGTTCCAAAAGAAAATTATCAAAATAATCAAAAGAAGTATAAATGACAATCCGTCAAAGAGGGTGCTAATGATTATATATTTGAGTCCTTTACTTCCAAATAAAACGTTAACCGTTAGGTACCCGTATAAACCACTAAAGACAAAAGAAAAAATGAAGCTAAAAAGGACCCGAGATTTCGTAAGATATTCTATGCTTCTGAAGGGATGAACAAATAAAAGATACCTCACGTATCCCAAGATGAGCACTCCAAATTCAGAAAACAGATCAAAGGACTGTTTAAATATCTCGAAAACTATCATAAAACTTGCATAAGTGCATGCTCCTGGATGAAGTTCTAGAAAGAGTTTGCGAAAATAGGGATTAAATAAGAGAGCCATTATATCACCTAAAGCAAGATTAAGGACACAATAATAGAACGGTTTTCGTAATTTTTTTCTCATCGGAATATACAATATCGTGATTAGGTTTCCTATTATTCCAATCGCTATCATAATAGGCGGAACTACATTATCATCAGACATTTCAAACATCATGTTTTCCGCAATGTATGTAATATTTATCAGTCCAATCGTTTGGTTAGTAATTCTGGTTTCATTACTCATCCCCGGAAAATTTTCCATAAGGAATGCATTTGAAGAACAAAGAAAGTCCATTAATTCCTTCTGCGTTAGGTCATGAGTCGGGAGCAATATATTCCTGTGTTCTGTGTCAATGGTATCGTTGTGTGTTTCTTCAGTGTGTATCCATTCAATGGTGCCTTGAATTCGGTTGACAGGATACATCAGCAATAATAATGCCAGTGACTGGAGGAAAGCATCCATACCTGTTATTAAATAAAGTTAAATAAAGACCAGCATTTAATTTATAAGATACCAATGACTGCTGTCGCTCTATTTACAAGCCTTCAACAATCAAACTTTACCAAATAAAATCGAGCATGTGTCCTTAGAGCCTTACTATTTAGATGTTAACAACTCAGTTGTGATGATTTTCAAACGTTTACCCATAAATGGAATAATTAGTCTTAAATAAACATTTCATTTATTCTGAATTTTTTTTTTTTTTTTACAATTTTACAATTTTACAAAATAATACAACATAGAAATACTTGCTATACAAAATATCACCATTCTTAAACAACCATTAAGCAATCACATAACAATAATATAATATAACTTTTTATTTCGCGCAGGCGCGATAATTGCGTGTAACCTTTAACATTAATATGATACTATGAGTGATGAACCTTTTTTTTGGGGGGGGGGGGGGGGGGGTGGGGGGGGTTGTTTATTGTTTTGTTTTGTTTTTGTTTTTTTTGGGGGGGGGGGGGGTGTTCATATTTGTCCAGAATTTTTTTATTGCTTTCTTAGCCTATTCTTTGAAATAAAACACAACTGTATGGCTGAATATTAAGAGGAGCATCACAGCTAACTGGAAAAAAAAATATTTATGAACATAAAACATTTATGGATACTGATTCATATTTACTACCTTTAACTTTATATTCTAAATTGTCAGAGTTTATTATTACGCATGCTCAGCTTTTTTTTCTAGTCAATGTTTACATTTAGTTCGACAATTGTGTCAAACGGAGCACCACTATATCAGTTATCTATAAACCTTTTTATTTCAAACACGTGAGTAAGTTTTTAGTGTGTCTTATCTCTTAATTTTAATTTTGTTCAAGTCAAATTTCAGTATTATTGTCCTAAAACAGAATTTCAGATTCTAAAAAAAAATGTTTTGAATAAAAACAACTGGGAAGGGGGTCAATCCCCCAACAATTCATCTCAATTCCCCGTGTCATGCATACACGTACACCATTTATTGATATAAACTGTTGTTCTGAATATTTATCTTTGAATATTCCTAACACTAGGAATAACTTTTCCGCATGTAAAACTAGGAACATTGAAAATTATACTTTACCTAGGTGTAGAACAGAATTATTTAAGAAATTGATTATACCGAACACTATTCAATTGTAGAATACATGAAGTATAGGAGTAGGAAATAAAACTTCTGTACAAAGAGTTAAGAATTCATTAAATAAATCTAAAAACAGCTAAAGCTCCTCCCTTTTTACACATGGTAAGCGCAAGCTAAACATAAAACATACCAAGCTAAAATACCTTTGCATAATCAATTATCATTTACACAAAATAAATATCATAGAAAGCAGTAATTTTCGGTGTTAATTACCCGAAGATGCTACAAAATATCTTAAAATGCAAAAATTATACTGTTTTTAATTGTTAGAAATATTTTTTGCTAAATCCGTTACAACCAGACCATTTTCATATTATTAGCTCACCTGAGCAAAAAGCTCAGGTAAGCTTTCTGATCACATTTTGTCTGTATGTCTGTCTGTCTGTCTGTCTGTCTGTCTGTCCGTCTGTCTGTCTGTCAGTCCGTCCGTCTGTCTGTACGTCCGTCTGTAAAATGTTCACATTATAAACATCTTCTCCAGAACCACTGACCCAATTTCAGCCAAACTTGGCACGAATCATTCTTTACCTAGGTAAATTAAAAATTGTGAAAATTAAGGACCACTCCCTCTTACAAGGGGAGATAATAAGGAATTAATGAGAAATTTTGATATATTTTCAAACATCTTCTTCTCAAGAGCCATTTGGCCAGGAAAGCTGACACTTATGTAGAATCATCCTCAAGTAGTGTAGACTCAAAGTTGTGAAAATCATGACCATTGGGGGTAGGATGGAGCTACAATGGGGATCAACTTTTTACATAGCAATATATAGATGAAATCTTTAAAAATCTTCTTCTCCGGAACCATTTGGCCAAGAAAGCTGAAACGTATGAGGAAGCATCCTCAGGTAGTGTAGATTTAAAGTTGTGAAAGTCATGACCCCCAGGGGTAGGGTGGGGTCATAATGGGAGGTCGAATTTACACATAGGAGTATATAGATTAAATTTTTAAAAATCTTCTTTTCAAGAACCATTTAACCAGAAAAGCTGAAACTTATGTGGAAGCATCCTCAGGTAGTGTAGACTGAAAGTTGTGAAAACCATGACCATTGGGGGGTAGGATGGAGCCACAATGGGGGTTACACTTTTTACATAGGAATATATAGAGAAAATCTTTAAAATCTTCTTCTTAAAAACTATAAGGCCATAAAAGTCTAAAGTTGTGTGGAGGCATCCTCAGGTAGTGTAAATTCAAGTCTGCTAAATCATAGTCCCAGGGAGTAGGGCGGGGCCGCAATGGCGGGATGAATTTTTACATAGGAATGTATAACAAAAATCTTTTAAAATATTCTGGGTAAGTTTTCAGTCCAAAAAGCAGTAACATGTGTGAAAGCACAGGTTGCGCAGATTAAAGTTTGATCAAACAATGATTCCCTAGAGAAAAGTGGGCCACAAAATGGGGGGGATTATAGGAATAGAGTATAATTTTCTTACAGGTACAACAACAAAAGGGGCTTTGTATTTACCCCAAAAATAATATGTGGATAAAAATTGTCAGATTTTAAATTTTTTGGCAAGATCTAGAGTACTAAGTTGTCAATATATTTTGATACTATAATGATAATTTGATCAGAATTATGGCAATTCTTGCTCAGGTGAGCTATGTGGCCCCTGGGTCTCTTGTTAATACTCATCTTTTATTATGAGCAGAGTAGTCATTACCCCCTGATATTAGCAAGCAATTATTCTTATTAGTTCAATTGCATATCAACGAAACTTGTAGATTCGTTTAAAGAGTACCCGCAATGCCGGTCAATTTGATATTATGGAGTGATTTTCTAATTGTCTAATATCATAGTTAACTCCCTTTTTAAACAAAGTTAATTGCCATTCATCTGAAAAGATCCACCAGGGGGCGCAAGTGTCCATCCTCCAATTTTGGAGGATAAAATCTATCCTCCAAAAACGGAGGTTGCCTAAACCATATATATATATATATTCAAAGTCTCTTTTTCAATGAATAATAAAAAACTTTTAAAACACTGTTTCAAAATATTTCGACCGTGTTTCCCAAATATAACCACTGTCGAATACACATGCCTCTTTACTCTAACACGGTCGAAATATTTTGAAACAGTGTTTTATAAGTTTTTTATTATATATATATATATATATATATATATATATATATATATATATATATATATATATATATATTATCGACCAGACCCATGCAACCTAACAGAAAGTAAACCCCAACTAAACCCTGTGATTGATTTCTGGGTTTACTCTGGGTTTACTCTGGGTTTACTCAAGGTTTACTAGAGTGGACCCAGAGCAAACCCAAAGTAAACCCAGAGGGGACACAGAGAGTAAACCCGGTCAAATATATATCCCTGAAAGCAGAGGCAGAAGGATGTTAAGATTTAAGACAGGTCTGCTTCAAACTTAAGTGCATACTGTTGACCTCAAATACAATTTCCAAGTAAACCCAAAGTACACGAAATAAAAACCCCAAGTAGACCCAAATTTTCAAAACGCAAACCCAGAGTAAACCCCAAATAAACCCCAAAAGTAAACCCGGGGTTTAGGTGGGGTTTAGGTGGGGTTTACTCGAGTGTTAGGTTGGGTCTGATCGGTATATATCTTACCTCGATGTCTGATAATTTAACTGTGGTCCGATGTAGAAAAATAGCCGTATGGTTACCTGTATGAAACATATGTACATGTAAATTAACATTTTAATTCAATGTCCTTTAAACGTTCAGTCTAAAACATTGTTTCTAAAATGAATACTTATGCTATTTAGTTACCTAATAGTAAATAAACCTTATAGTAAACAATAAGTATTCTTTCGCATTAATAAATTTTAAAAGTTTTTTTTCACCTGCCACTGATTATAATTTTGATTAGATCATACACAAGCCTCTTTACTCTAAATGCTCTGTAATCTACAAGTTGAATACATAAGTGGACAATTTTTTTTTTCGTTTTTTTTGTTTGTTTTGTTTTTTGGTTTTTTTTTTAACGCAAAACTATTAGTTATTGAAAACAAACAACTCTTACCCTGTATCCACAATCTTCTGTCTAAACCTTCAAATTTTAACAAATGAATATATACCATATTTTTTTTTACACACGTGACATTTGATCATTTCAATGGTTATCATTTTTAAAACTAGATTATTTTTGTCTGAAATTTCATATAGTCGAATAGTTGACATTCTGAAACGAAAATTGTCAACAGTGTACTTTATTCTGAAAAAATTGTTTATACCTTGATCCTCATTCCTGTCATTATAGCATAAATATAGGATGAAATCTTTTCAAAAGAAAATTATCTTCTCTGTGCATAATGATCATTATACTTTATTCTGACTTTTTTAAAGTACAAATCAGAACAACAATCACGAGATCATCGTTAAGTCATTATTTTCCATTAAATTCTGTCTAGGTCACTCTAAGGTGTGAGGAAAAAAATGTATAAAATATAGCTCTAACATCCTAGCTTAATATTTTCTACGTTGTTAATCTACCGTGGATCAAGAAGATCTTTTTAACTGTGCCTCTTTTGTACTCCTGGTTTATTCGACTCATTATAGTCCGATAGATTAAATGTGAATGTTATCAACACACTATAATGTTCTCATATTTCCCTGTCATCTTTAAAAATCAAACCAGCATTTGTATCTAGAATTATATTATCAGAGTTATCGAATGCAGCTAATTGTGGGCAAGTTGCAAGGAAGCTAATTTCGTTTCTGTTGTCTTGTAAGCAATCCACGTTGTTATTAGATAAATTATGTCTGACCTTAGCACTAAAATAACCTTTTACTACCACGAAATATTTTACTTCGAGGACTTAATCTCTATTTCAAAGTCCGGTTACTGCTAGCTAGTCAGTTATTGTGAATACATCCGTATACCCATAAATCAAGTTTACTCGTAGTTTTCATTAATCAGGCTCTTCCAAATATTGTTGGTATTACACACGTATTTCATACGTTTGGTATTATTATCATTAATTATTCGAAAGCTTAATTTTGTGATAGTTGTTTGTCAAACTCTTGGTTTTTTTTTTCTTTTTTTCTCCAACAAAAACAAATGTATAGACAATGTTGCACTTTTAACTTAAGTGTGAACTGAAAATGCACAAAGTGGAAAATTCATAACCTCAGATAACTTTCATATCTCAAGGTTAATGTGTGATTCCAATTTAAAAACCAAAAATTTAACATAATAATTAGCATTACAAGAGAAAATTGCACCACCCAAGACAGTAAGGTAGGGTAAAGCCAGATCCAGAACTTAACTGTCTTATATCCTTATATCTGAGAATTAATTTTCATTTTGATATAAAATCATTCTCATGAACCTTACCTGGTACTATCTTTTCAATAACTAAAATTGAGATAACCTTATGGTTTACTGGGTATTTGGTTCCCTCAATAAATCTTTACTTCCTGTTATCGATCAGATTGTTGGTATTTTTTTTTTTTTTTGTTTTGTTGTGGTTTTTTTTTCGTTTTTTAGGGGGGGGGGGGGGGGGGTTGTACATTTATTTATAAAGACACTCTAGAATTTTGTACTGCCACTTGCATGTAAAACAAGAAAACTGAAAATAAAAGAATGAAATTAACATTGTAGTAAAACTTTATTTCTCACAGAGAGAGATAAACATGGTTTTATACATGTACATCATGAAATAACGTACATACAAAAATATAAATAAACCTATATACAAATTCACACAGAGTTACAGCACTTATTATATATCTATAAACATGTACAAAAGACGGTTTGTTTGATATCACAGGTTAGCTTCGATGAATCGTTGAAACCTACAGCTTAAATGGAATGAACATTTAACACACATAATTATTGTAGTTTATAGCGTCAAAAGTGTCCATACAATAATTCAAGATTTACTACACGACAAATGCATATTTCCGCTGTGATTCAAATATAACGTGAAAAACTTTTGATTTCACCAATTAAAACTTCTCTATCACATCTCAGTTTAATATTACGCATAATTTAAACACAAATCAATAAGTATAAATAAGTATTTCGAATGGTACACGTTTCGGATGCTTAAATTTAATGAATACATGGTCAATCCGACTAAATGGATTGAATTGGTAAAATATGTACTGTAGTTGTGCCTGCACTTACTGGAATCGCTGACTATGAGGCAACGCACCAGGTCCAGGCTTTAGTTTCAAACTCAGAAAATATGGAATGTGTGCTAGGAACTCAATCTTGCTAATTTTTGCGCCTTCGTCCTAGATTTTTTAAAAAGTAGAAAAAAGCATATGTTATCTATACTATACTCAGGATTTTATTACAATTACAATAAAGTTGAGTAAACAACTGATTTTATATGATATATCTTATCTTTTTTCACTATAATCTGAATACATAATTAAACTTGCGCAAAAATTACAGGCACTTGTCGTAATACTTGTTAAATAGGAAAGCCAATTGGCTTCTATGTTTATTTTCTTCTGCTCAAAATTTAACAAAAATCTATTTTTATGTTTTCATAAAAAGGGTCTTTAGTTGCCCTTTCCCACTCCAATTCCCTGTTGCTACGTGCCAGAACTACGAGATTTCAAATGGTCGTACAATGCACTTACAGGGTCCACAGTTTCAAGGATCTTGTTCCAGTTGGTGTCGTCTGCTGCGAGATCCGTTTCTAGGGCCGCCGACAGCACTTCCTGTAGAGACTCGAGCGAGATTTTCCCGCTGTGAATTCTGTCCACAGACTGGAACAAATCCTGCAAAGAAGGGGCAAGTTGTTAGTATTTCTTCAATTTGAATGTTATTTAGTACAACTGATACTCTAAAATAACTCTATAAAAAATTTTTCATTACTGATACAAATATCTAAATTCGTGAATTTTAACTATAATTTTAATACATGGTCTTTGATTGTTTTGTGTGTGGGTTTTTTTAAAATTAAAATTGGTTATTTTTACCTTATGTGAACTATTATATATTACCCGATTTTTACTTTTTTCTTACCACGTATTTGATGATTTGATCATGCAATAAAGCGAAATCTAGATTTCCAAAGCTGTCTGCTGATTCAGATCTGGAAATATACAAGAATAAACACTCTGTAATTAACGTGATATAATTTCATTTCTGTGAGCTTCTTAATATGATCCTAGCTATGGCATTTCATTTCACTAATATAATTGCTTTGATATTAACTTGAACGCCTTTAAGTATAGCTCTGACCCAATCTTTTAATAATCAAAGTTTGAAATTACATTCATGCACTGTCTATTCGCTGACAATTACAGGATAATGCGTATTAATGACATATAATTATTTGCTTATGCGTCAGTGTCTTACTTGAGGTCCTGCACTTTCTTTGTGAGTGTTGACATGGTCATGAATTCGTCCACCCCAAAGAATGTACTGGAGCTTGTGATATCGTATACCTGCAAAGCAGTGAAGCCAAAATGTTAAAATACCTATTGATCTGTTCCATGTTTTAGATTAATTTTGTTTATTTAGGTCTTCCGATTGAATATACAAATTAAAAGCATTCGAGATCACCACCACCGAATATACTGAATAAAATAACTTCATATCAAAAGAAAATATGCAGATTTGTCATTCATGCATTTACAGAAAAAGCAATCCGGCAAAATATGATGCCGTTATAAAGAAAACAAAACCATTTAACAAGACCTTGGACTTTCGATAGGATTTAACTATCTTTTTCAGGCATCGAAACACGTTAAACTGACGCTGCATTCTAGTGAAAAATATACACTTATTGCATTGTCTTAGCTCAAAAACCAGACAAATCTTGTTCAGTTCAAAGAGCCATGGTCGATTGAGCAGCAATGAAATAGACAGGTCTACGTCACAATGTTATTTGACACGACTACCCAAAGTCCAAGCTCTTCTTAAAATGGTTCTAAACACTGTAATTGTTAAATTGTTGAATGCACTACACTATAATAGATATAGTTAAATTGTATGAAAAGTTCTCACCTGTTTGAGGAAACGTTCTTGCTGAACTGACATCTGCGGTGGAAGTTGGGATTTGATTTGCTGATACATTAAATGCCTTCAATGATAACAATTTTAAAATATTAAATAATTTAAATTATTTAAAAATTTAGATTTTTTTAAATATTAATGATAATATATGTAGCCCTACATTTATATACAGTCATATAGTGAAAATCTTTAAATTTTTCTATATGTTTCATTTAGCACGTATACAGTCATACCCGTCAGCATCTGTGTCCAATTTCTGGAAAGTTTTTTTCAGCTCATCTCTCTTTTCTTCCGGCAAAAGATGTGAGAGTTCACTTCCCTATATCATGAAAAACGTATAATATAGTCTCTAAATTATGAACAGAAGGATTTAAAGCACGCATATTTTATACAGGTTACATGTATTAACTAGATTTTAAGACAACGGTAAATATTCGAGTCCGGTAAACAAGTTCGAGTTATCGGGCTTTGAATTTAACGTAGTGACATCAGGTGCATGCAAGAGACACAAAAAAAGAAATCGGATGCTATATCCGTTTAATACATTCGATAAATACTTTCGATTACTAGTCAACATGGAAATATAGCAAGTAAACTATTTCACACAAAACGCGATGTCTTAAAACGTAAGGTTTATTCGCCATACTTTTTTATTTAAAAAGTGTACACATAAATTTCGACTAAATTATGTTTGGGACAAATTTAATGTTGATTTGATCAACATGTATACATGTAGTACCTTCAGGGGGTTGGGCGTTGCCGCTTTCACCGGGCTGTCAATCAGCTTAGATCTCCCGGAGAGGCGGGACTCGATTCTCTCCAAAGCCGCCACATCCTCTTCCGGTCTAGGAAAGTCAGTATGATTAGAATGTACTATCCAAGTTAAATTGCTCAAAGTATATATTGTCAATCAGAATTTTTTTAATATGCAATAAATCCTTTATTTTTGCTAAATCATATTTTGCCGATAACCATCATTATGACATGAAAGCACGAATCAATTGTCGGAATAATGATATCGAACTACACAAAAGTTTAGACGTATAAGGTGATATGTCAGTAAACACTTACAGGTTTTCTTTCAGATTGTCGATCTGCAAGGGGTTGGTATCCGGATCCACCATGGCTTCCGGTTTCTCTGTACCACGTGACTTGGGTAAGGCACCAGCAGACGGTATTTCCACTCTCTTCACTGCATCGTTTCTTGTGGAAAGACTACAGCATTGAACAAAAATAAGATTGGTTACAATCGTATTAGAAATGTAGTTGATTCTTCCTTGATTTTAATAAGGCTTAAGTTTGATGTCGCAAGGAAATACAGTAAAACTCGTCTAGTGCGAACACGGATATTGCGAATTCACGGATATAGCGAAGTCATCTTGGATCCCCAGCTATGTAAATTTAATGAATTTCTTATACGGTTATAACGAATTACGGATATAACGAAGTAATTTCTTAGGTCCCAGTGACTTCGTTATAACCGAGTTTTGCTGTATTTAATTTAATATCCTAATTCATTAACAGAAATATCTCTTTATTCCTATTTTTTATTACAAATACTAGTAGTTTCCTCTTACTTGAGCTGTCTGTCGTTGGGCGGTAAAGTCGTGCTCCTGTTGACCATGGGATCCATCTTTGACGGGACATTCGTCCGTGATCGCTTCAGGTAGGCTGGGCTCATACCTAGACAACGACCAAAATACATTTAGCATTCACTGTTCTTTACATGGCTCAACATAAACGTCGACGAGAGAGAGAGGGGAGGAATATGGTTCTCTCAGCTAAGTTTGTTAAAAAAAAAGGCAATGTTACTGGGCTGAGAAAAATTCTCGTTAGTTCTCACACGTAATGGGAAGTTAATATGAAAGTGTTACAAATATATAAGGTAATACATATACATGTACTATATTATTAGAATTCAACTGGTTAGTTGGCTACATTGAAAGCATGCAAGACATTACAAAATTGACTAGACTATTGTTCTAGAAACATGGCTGCAATTGACATTTAGATGCCGATTTTCTAGCGCACTTTGCGGGCTGTTTGAGACTGTTGGTGAGATGACATGATGAATCTGAACACTCAAGATCATACACAGACGGACATACTTACATCTGGACAACTGAAGCAATATAACGTTTTTACAAACTACATCCGCCATTTTGTTGTTCTCTGAATTCGTGCTTTCTGCAGACGACATCTTGCGCACTAGTTCCGGATCTCGCGTGCAGATATTATAAAATCATGCTCGTATCTTTTTAGCATTTTTTTTTTTGCGTGCAATTCCAATCGAGTTTGGGGTTTTATTTTGCTCGATAAATCATTCTTAACACAAATATCAAAGGATTTGGTTAAATCTTAAAGCCAGTTAAAACACTACGAATGGCTATAATCCTCTTTGTATAAAAACCATAGTGTTAATTAGATACATTCAAACTACGATCATGCAAGTAATTAAATCATTTGATTGTATAAACTCTTTACTACATTGACCCAGAGGTTAGAATTTAATAATCCTTAAATAATAGGTTTGAGGTCCAGCATATAATGTGCACAAGCAAATCAGGGGGCAGTTGTCTTTAAGGTGGCTCTATACACCCACAGTTTATTCCAATTTTCAATAGAAGACCACAAAACATATACTTATCAAATATTAAAATGACGATAGGGATACTATAGGTATTTTAAAAGAATTTTTTAATGTTTTTTCGTGTTTTTGTAAAATATTTTTTAAAAAGACAGCTATCAACAAATTGAGAAAAATTATTTTGTCATATGATGGATATTTCCTTCGGACACATGAAAAAAAATATAACAATTCTTAACATTCAAAAATATTACTATTGCAATTTTTTTTAGTATTTCTCCAAAATGTAATTTTTCATATTTTCTTACTCTGTTGACAAATCATCTGAAAAAGTTGCTTGATGTTATAAGAAAATGTATTTTAATAAATGTGACATAAGAAATTGAATGAAAACCATTGCAAATAAACACAAAAAATATTTAAAATTTTATTTGGAATGAAAGTTCCTCAGGTAAGGATTATCGTTCCTAAGTCCCAAGGCCCAAACACCTTGGGGACTTTTCATTTCTGAGTTGAAGAAAATTTCCTAAATATAATGTTGGAATGATAAATACATACATATTTCATTATAGACTTTGCCCTGTATAAGTGAATATATTCGCTTTAATGCAAAACTAAGTCAAATAAATAAAGGGGAACATTGACAAGGCTAATAGGATTTATGTATCCCAACCTGAGAGAAATTCAAAGCAACCCTTTCATCCCCGTTAGGTATCGATATTAATGTGCATTAAGTATATTGTAATTGGAATATTGTCGCCGGTTTAGAATTTTCTTTCATGGTATTCAACCAAAAAATACGTTCTAGAAATTTTTGGAAAGTTAAAAAAATTATTGTTCTCAACGGGAATCGAACTCATGACCTACTGGTTTGTAGTGAACCCACTAACCCACTGCGCTACTGTGTAACATATCAATGATGGTAAAGAAACTCTTTAAAAATTCATACTTGATTTTATTGTTTATTTCGATAATAATACCACACAACGTGAAGGTGTCACATACCAAATTACTTGTAAGTAATGAATTTTCCAATTATCAAATTAAATCTATTCATTTAACAAATTATTCAAAAGAGCGGTTTCCATACAATTCGCCTCAGTTTAAATCAGCCAGTTCCGGAAATGCATGTTTCCAGATTTACTTTTCTGCGTACTGCGTCATCAAAAAGTGGTGTATAGAGCCACCTTAAATTACAGAATTAGTTATCCTCTTGTATATTTTGTTTGTACACCTATAACACAATGATCCAATTTCAATAGCGATTGTTAATTGTAATCATTCCAGCGATTTGGTCCTACTTGACGAGAAGAATTTCATTGAACAAAAATGAATTTTCCTGAGACTATACCCCAAATCATACAATAGTTCGATATTTTGTTTCTGTTCTAAAAATCAAGTTTCAATTCTAAACAGATAAAAGCCAGAAATATAACCCTAAATTCTAACTTGGTTTTTTTTTTTTACCGTTTCAAAAACAGTGGCATTACTTCATAAAATACTTTCACTGCAGTTTAGCTTTACACGGTCAACGATTATCAATGATAATACATGTATACTATTAATCTCAAAAAGCTTATCCCTAATAGGTAAAATATATTTGACTATATTTTTTTAAAATGCTGTTCCAATATGGTCAAGATGAAATACCTTAACCTTTCTCAAGAAAAAAAAATAGCTGGAGTACTTGTTAAAAAAAATGACCTGGTAGAAATACATTCACTTCACTGAAAAATTAATTGTAAGAACAAAAATTGATAACAAGTAAGCTCGTAAGTGTTAGTACTGCCAAGTTATTTGGAATCTATGCAAAACATGCTGCTTTAATGATAAATATAGCCAATGGAAAGAGATTCAACACTAAAGATAAAGACCTGAAAAATGTTATGAAAATAGACAGCTTATATAAATATTTCAGCGATCAACGGGAAAAAAATTGTCAGCCTGTATAAGATAAAACTTTAAAAAAAAAAAAAAAAAAGAATATAAAATCACTCTGCTGTAAAATTTTTACAGAATCATGCAATGTTATATAGTACTTGTAGCTTTATTATGATTCATGATAATGCGAGATGTTGATCAAAATAAAAAAAGTTTCAGAAAGGTTAGCTTTGTTTGAGGTTTACAGCATGCAGCATTAAAAGAGATGTAAATTCAACATGACGACCAAATAACTTTGCAATAAAAACACTTGTACATCAACAAAGACATCAGCTTACCAAATTTTCGACCTATTTAAAAAATTCTCACAAAAATGTTGATTCTTTCTGGAGACAATACAATGATTAGAGAAGAAACATTGTAAACTAGATTTAATTAGTATTCAAATCTATATACTATTAATTTAACAAACCATATTGTTCTTCATATCTTACAGCATCAATATTAATTAAATTGACCATCGGTTATATAATTGTATAACATAGTATAACAGTGCATGGTCAAACTTTATTTTTTAACAAAAATTACATTAGAAGATGAAAAAAATTTTTAAAAAAATCAATTAACATCACGTACAAGTAATATAAGTACATGTAATATACATCACGTACAAATTGCAAAAGCAAAAAAATAAAAGTAATATACTTTTTTTTTTAAACTGAGGTATAAATTATCATAAATGTGCATGAGTCTCTTGTTCAAAGTCTCGGGAAAAATGAAATGAGTGTACCTTGGCGAGCGAACTGATCTCGTGTCCACGGTCCGTCCTCCGAGAACCGAGGCGTTTCTTGGGCCATATCGTGGTTTTTAATGGAGATAGGTCTCCGGCCGCGCTGTAGCTCTACAGGCAAAGCACACAGGGTCAAAAAAGCTCATCATTTTTGGCATGATCGCAATCGTTGTTGTTGAAAAATCGGAAATTGTTTTTTTTTCTTTTGTAATTATTTCAAGTGCATTTTGCATTGGACTAATGACCTCCGTTCATTTTGTGTTCAAAAATTAAAAATATTATTTTACTAAAGTGATGTAGATGCACATATTGTGTATATGCTAATGAAATCATATGATCCTTTGGTGTATGGATTGAAAATTTTGCAAACACGTCATCGGGTTTTTTTTTAGCACAGCATATACACATACGTGTTAAACAGCACTCTTACCAGTCACAGCTCACCACACACGTCATTACACGTGAATTGTCTCTCAACAACTACACTTCTTAAAAGCTCGGAAAAGAAACAAAAAGCAGCCGATACGTAAAAAGCAGAAGCAAGCGGAACATATATAGACACAGGAAATGACGTCACAAAGTACAGGAAATGGTCGGTTATATAGGATTTTGTTTCAGCGATGGTATTTCACACAGTAAATGAAGAAAGCAGAAAGCTTGGATTTGTTTTTTCAATCTTCCTCCTTTTGGCGACTGTTTAATCTATCTGGGTAGGATGGTTGACACATTAGATGATCAGAATCCATGTTATTATAATCACATCAATCAAATCGGTATAAAACAATATACTGTGTAGTATTTATGCTTAACATAATTACTTATTTGCAGAACATATCATATACATTACTTGCTTATTTAATATTGGAAGTGATCTTTATCAGAATCTTAAAAACACTGTACAAGACTTTGACAATTCGAAATGAAAACAAAAGAAAGCGACTAATTAAAAAAAATAATAAAGAGACATGTGCAAGGGAAGCAAAGAATATTCAACTGTGTGTTCATCATGTGATCAAACCTGCGGGAATGCTAATTCTAGCTTTAATTTGATCTACAGTGCGCTTTTCTCTGGCTAACAGAAGAGGTGATTCAGAAGAACCTGAAGAAGGAGTAGAACAAGTCACGTGTGAGTCACGTGGTACGCAAAAACATAAACAGTGCTACTTTATCACAATGTTACAATACATAATTCATTTTTTGGAAACGTGACAGTAAAATACTACATGAATAATTACATTTTGTTTTTAATTTTTTTTCACAAATTTGTTACACATAATAATCTAACAATTTGAAAGTAAAATGCACACGTGCTTATAAAATTTGACTTTAAAAACTGTTTATCAGTTAAAGAATTAATCAAAGAAGTGTTACATGTATTATTATATATTAATTTTGTCGTTCAGACATGCAATTCGAATGTTATTCATTTGGTTTGCTTGATACAAAAAAATACAACTTAAAACTGTTTTGGAGATTTTGTTTCCATTGGATTCAAAATGCAACGTTCACCATTAAACTGGTCATGGAGTACTTTTGATTATAATATTCAATTGCTAAACAAAACTGATCTGCTTCAATCCGATCTATATACGTGCATATCTTTTACTTCCTACTCAAAACTAAACACCAACGTCTAAACTACAGAAAACTACAATGTCACGTCACAAAACTACATTCAAGAGAAGCAAGGCTTTGATTTTGATTTTTGCAAAAACGCTACCTTGAAGCACAATTACAGCAAATGAAATGCATGGAGGTTAAGGGTTAATCCGGATGGTTTGGTGCGGGGTTAAGAATACAAGGTAAAAGGTGTTTACCACAAGTCAAACAAACCGTGGAAGCCACGCAGGGATTGTTTAGCATTAAAAGTGTACCTATTATGTTTTTGTTGACAATTCTGGGAAGTTGACCGATATTTTGCCTTAGCCTCGATCTGGGCAACCCAGTATCTGGGTCAACGGCTTGCTTGCCCAGACGGTGACTAGATGGTACTGAGGCTGAAATTAACATTTTGGTTAGGCTTTAGAACAGGGTGTCTTAAATTATCTAACCAATTTAAATGTAACATGTCCCTAACGAGGCAATGTGTCTTGGCCATTTTCTAGCTATGGTAGATTTTTACTTCCTTCGTACCAAGAAGAGTTTATTATAATGTTTTAAATTACATAAAGAAAGTGTTAAAGATGTTAAATTAGATAATTTGAAGTTGACTGTCCATCAGTCTCATCAATTAAAAAAAAAACTATAAATAATATCAATAATAAATACTTTGAATTTTTATGTCCAAATTAAAATAATTTATAAACATTTACAACTATAGAGAGTAACTGCGTACGTAGCAACACAAAGATAATATTACATATATAAATATTATGTATCAATTTGCAATAAAGTAGTAGCTTAGCTTTTTATCATTACTATCCAAATATTGACTACATAACTCATGCGCGGATCAAGTAGGGGTTGGATGGGGGTCTCATTCCCCTGGAAGCAATACATTTTTTAAATTTACATATTATAAAATTACTGAAAATTTAAATATCCCTCGGCGGAGTCCCCCCCCCCCTTGCAAAAATTCCTTGAACCGCGCATGTACATGTAACTAGTATTTAAAGTAGCAGAATACAGGAGACAGGAACAGTTTAAACAAATTAAATTTGATAAAGATATTTAATGATAAAAATTAAACCATAACTGATAAAAGAAATTATATAAAGTAGAAACATATAAAGATTAAAACAAAAAAAGGGAGACAACTCACTGTCCTCGTCGCTGTCATAGTCCAACATAGGAGCTCGCCGAGGCCTCAGAGACGAGTGTTCACTGTACAAAAAAAAAGGAAAACGAATCTATCAATGCATTGGTCAAGTAGAAAATGCTAGTTAGTTTGGTTTTTACGTTTAAAAAATTATTCAAGTTTTCTAGTAAGTACTGAATAGAAACCCAAACTTACTCTGGCAAATGGAACCCTTTGCCGTGGAATAGATCCCGGGCATTCTGGGGCATGATCAGAGACTTCAATTTCTGTATCTCCCTCTGGATATCAAACCTACAGAATGATAATATTGGTCTGAAAATGTCGCTTTAAAGGATGAACTGGCGCAGCAAATATTTACATACAAAAAATCGAAGTAACATGGAGTTGGCCCCTCCCCACTTTTATGGGACAATGTAAAAGATCAAATTGAAAATAGGGAAATGAAATGTGAAATTGAAGTTGAAGATATACTTGCTCCGCCCCCTTACCCCCCCCCCCTTCCCTTCCAAACGGATTGGGATTTTCAGGATTTTGGAAAGCAACCTTTTTCCTTTTTTTTTTCGCTTGTCCAGATTTTTGGGCTGAGTCTGCCCCCCCCCCCCCCCCTTTTCAAAACGATGCTACGTGCCTGAAGTTTCATGTACAGTAACTTATCGATGCTTTTCTTGGTGTATCAGAAGGTTATCATATCATACCTCTCGGAAAATTCCACCTTTTTGCCCCCCATCAGGAGGTCGAGCTGTGCCCTGTGAGGTAGCATTTCTCGTCGTCGTTTGATCCCCCGCAGTCTCTCCATATACTCCAGCTCTGCCCTTAGTCGATCTCGCTGACTCATGCTGCAACAGGGGTTCAGGAGTCAGAGTCAAAAACAGTTATAATGTCTTGCATCTTAATGTGTTTTTTTTTTTACAATTATTCTATGAGACATTTATATTAAAATAATATATTAAGCGTCAATGGAAGAAGCTTGGTGGTATTTAAGGTACGTACCCCTCAAAAGACTTTGGGGCGTCCCACTGGAAATTAAATAAAGGTACTTAGTATGTTTCCATTATAAAACAGACAGATAGATAAATGAATTCGAATTCAGATTCTGGAATAATAAGCTTAAAGCTAATTCAAAAAATTACAATAGAGATCACAACATGAATTTTCTAAAATCTAGCTTGCCACTGACAACATGGTATCCGAAAAACACGCAGAAAGAAAATATCCGTAAACAGTCGATGAATTATTATACACGTTCAATTTTAAGGGAACGGCAAGAAAAATGTATTGTGGAATCAACATTCTCGGAATTGGCTAAAGGTGTTTAGATATTTCATGGAAATCATTGCTCCATAAATTTACCTTCCCAAGATCATGTTTTGCATAGATCTACATTTAATTCCAATAGAGTTATCTTTTACATAAACATTTATCTGTGTAAGATTTCAGTCAATACTACTAATAAATATTGGCCACCATGATATAAATAAGAGTTGATTCCACAGCATCTAATATCGAGAAAAAAATTCTAGCCAGTCATCATCATATTAAACATTATTTACCACTAGAGCTCCGTCTCTCTAAAAACATGCCAAAGAAATCAGTCAAATTTCGAGGTAAATCATCTAATTTTAAAATTATTCTATTAAACAAAGTTTTATGTAAGATATGCTTTGGAACTACTTACTTGATACCGATCTGTATGCAGAATCACTCCGCGTTTTGAACCTAATGAATATTCATAACCTCCGAACGAGTCTAAATGACGCTTAGGTATAGGAACCTTCTTAAGTAGTGTGGAAGACCTGTTACAGATTCAAAGATTATTCCTTTTGGTTAAAATATTTTAGGAAAAAAAGTACACATTATTAATAGGTCATACATTCATGCAAAAGGATTTTAAAAATCCAAAAAAATAATTTTTCAGATGTGTTATTAACAAAATCATGATGATGAAGAATTCTAGTACAAAGAAAATAAAATTTCAATATTATTTTCACGACAAACAAATTAACTATATGATCAACATCAAACCATGCTTTTTTAGTTTTCAACCGCATGCCTGCTATGCTAACGTCAATAAACTTTTATTAAAACGCAGAACATATGAAAGTTTCTGTCAAAAAATCAAAATTGGTTCCCCAGGTAAAAAAAAAACCGTTTTCTAGAATGTAATTTTTGAAATTAATTTAACTCCGCCGATCAAAATAGATTCAGGTTCTTTTTGTTGTATTTCTGTCCATGTCTAGTATGTAAATAGCCATGAAAAACATCCAACGGTTATGTTATATCTTAGTTTCAAACTATCCAACATGTTTCCATGTTAGACACTTCAGATTTCCATACTTACTCCGGCCCTATACGGGGAAGCGGGGTTTGCCTGGGTAGAAAGAAATGTGATGGTGACTTTTTATGTATATGAACATAGAATCGTTAAGTCCAACTGTGTAACAATGAATGGCATTCATTCTAATTTAAATACTTACGTTGGTAAATATATCATTCAGACTAACTAAATCTAAATTTTAGGACAAAACTGTATACTGTACATTAGAAGTTCTTCACAGACAACATGAAAACTCTATACCTTAACTCTTTTCTGATAGTTTCTTTTCTTTTGTTTCGTTTTGGGTTTTTTGAGGGTTGGGGGAGGGGTTTTTATATATATCTTCTTTATTTTTTTTTTTTTTTTGGGGGGGGGGGGGGCGGGGGTCGCTTGGGTTTTTTTTCAGATTGTTTTCAACTTATGTAAAATGCGTGCATGTATCTCTACATTTCGATTTAATGTAACATATGTTAATTTTTTTCTTCATTTTTTCATTTCCCTATCTTTAACCCCCCCCCCCCCCCACCTTAAAAAATCGGAGGGGGGGGGGGTGGAAATAAAAACTGGACAATTATCATCAAAATGATCTTCAGTATCTGTAGTATTTTAAAATCTGCGTTCAACTCAATGGGGTCTAAACATTATATGCAATTAAAACAAACATGACATTCATTCAGTTTAAATCAAATGTGATTTGTTGTCACATTCTTTGTCTATTTTAATAAATGCATTTATGCATATTCATGTCATAATCGATGTTGACATCTTTGCCCTTTGACCTTTTTTCCCTGATTATCTAATGAATACATCAAATAATCAAATTTCTATAATTCCTATTACCCATAAGGCGCCAACAAATGCTAGGATATATATTGAAAGTATAGTAAAAGACGTTTTATGTACATAATTACTGTTCTCCCTATAAACGACCTAGTTTGATACAAACTTACCAACATAATCAAAACATGCACCCCATAGGTTCTTAACTTAAACAGACAAACAGCAACGCAGAAGCTTTGAATGCAGAAATCTACAGATTGTTTGGCCTTTTAAATACAAGAGATTTAATCTGCGCAAGGTATTTTAAACGATTAGTCTGATATAGGGCCCCCCTTAAATAAAGAGGCGCATTGCCGGTATGCTGTGTGATTTAGAAACGTTCAATATGTGTGTGTCCATATGAATTATACACATGAAGCTTTTTAATTGACAATTTGTTTACTCTTAATTAATCCACTTACCATCTGGCTTTTTTTTTAATACATGCAGAAGTTAAACATTTGTCAGAGTTTAAGACATAGGTAACATAAATCAAGTTGTAGGGTAATAGTCTTATTACTACAAGTAACGCGTTTGCTGTCTGTTAAAACTGTCAATTGCATAAACGTATCTGCATATACAATTTTATGAGAGTTTCAAAAAAAAAATGTTTGCTTGATATTTTACATTTTGTATGATGAGCTTTTAAATTCCATATTTGTAATAAATTTAAGTAAAGAACCAAAATAAAACAAAATCTTCAAAAATTGTATATGTACATTTACGCAACCATTATGATTATGAAAAGACATAATACATATATCTTAGTGTATAAGGTAATCTATTAATTTGTTTGACATTGTACGTAATTAGATATGTGTAATGATTTTCTATTGACCATAAAATGGATGCCACTTCAACGTTTTAAATTTCTTATCGCATGCATCATTTTCGAATACCTTCATAAAGGTCCTGGTACATGTAGCAAAGTAGTGTAAAACTGGTGCTGGTGCTGACAAAATTTTATTCTCGTGACATGATTTCAAAGCATCATAGTGAATCACTGACTGTTTTAGTTAATCTTCCACTATGGTTACATGTAAATAACTGGTATACGTTTTAGTGTATGCACAGTTGATAATTTTTCCGGCATTTCTGAACTGAACTTCCATTTGCATTGTCGGGTCAACTAATTTGGGTGTTACAGCAATGATGGAGGCTAATTAAATGACCAGATTGGAAAATGTGCATTTCCATGTATTTACAGTGTTTTAATGACATTTTGAAGCGGATACTTGGATGTATATATAGTATATACTTACATGAAGTTTTGAGGTTGATAGGGGACCGGTTCGGTGTAAATATAGTCTATACTTACATGAAGTTTTGAGTAGGGGCCCGGTTCGGGGTATATATAGTCTATACTTACATGAAGTTTTGAGGTTGGTAGGGGACCGGTTCGGGGTTGATGTTGAATTCTCCATCCTCCATTGACGTTCTCGTCCTGTTAGTATAGGACATATGACGAAACTACAACCAGACAGATAGATACAACTATAAACACTACAAAGTGAAGTCCAACGATATGCACGTATCTAACCATCATGGTACGCACAAAGAACAAAGTTGATCGCAAATTTACTTTGTCCGCAAAACCTTTATACTTCGATAAATTAAATGATTTATACGAAATTCAAATTTTTATATGGGCTCTCTAACAAAAGATTAACCAGAGATACGAAAGAATTGCCACACATCGGAGAAAAAACACATGCCTTTTCTTAAGAAGTTGAATTCTAAAAAAAAAAAACCAGTTGCTTTGTAAAATTTCGAATCATTCACATGCTATACAAGTATAGTGCCGCATACCATACTCAAATGAACCTATTATAATACATATAAGTATATATTTATATATCGGTACAACTAGTCAAGGGAACATTATGCCTTATATGTGTGTTTTAGTTTTTGCTCATGGTAGCATTGCATTACGTTGGTTTGCGTTTACAATCCAACTGCATCTGTGTTAACCAATACTGCATTTTAATGTGCATGTATTATACATGTACATGGCCCTTATACTTATCAAAAGCTAAAGGTTGCAAAACGCAGATGGTGTCAAAGGTAAGCAAGGCATTATATTGTACACATAATCTATAGGACATTAACATTAATTTGGAACTGAAACAAGAAAAGTTAAAAATGCAAGACGTTAGAAGACTTTAAATTTGAAGTTGGTTGAGTAAGTAGCCTACCGAGCAATACTAATCAAGAGAATTTGCCTTATCGCGCTTTTAATGATATTGATACAACAATATGATTTTTTTCTGGCACATGAATACGTTGAACACAATGAGCAACATGTATACCTCCGGTACTTTGAGTTTCGTGCCCTCTAGTACGAAGGTCGTGATTGGTCCAGCGGGGTTAACATTAGAGGGATAAAGGTCGTGAACACTAAAGGCCAATTCACCACCTCCCTCCATGGTCAACTGTATTTGTCCTGAGTGAAGCTAATATTTAACACAGATCATTTAAATCCGGAAATCTTGCGAATTCACTGTTCAGTCTGAAATTACATCCACACCATTGTGAAATCGCACACATCTTTTTAACACCCTCCGGACAAAATAGTCATTCCACACGGGTCTTACTTTTACACCCTACACATTTGCGGAACAAGACTGAGTCTCCACGAAAACCTCTAGGCACAATCGATTTACAAAATAAATCGATTAGATAATTAACCAAGTTTTGATGGCGGTCTTTGTTAAATTAAGATAGTAGATGAAACAATATCGGAGGGGCATTGTTTTTGCTAAACCGCCATTGTTCCGAGCGGCGTCCTTAACAACGAGGGACCCTACTGAACGCTACCATCCTCCTCGTGCATTCGGCGTACATCTCGAGTTTTCAAAACCGCTCGTTTGTGACGAATGTTAAATATCCCTTATCGGACAGGCCTATACAAAAGGCCTGTGTTTTATGAATTGATATGAGGTTCGAATTTTATCTATCAAAACATTTATTTTACGGCGGGTCGCAGGAGTTCTTTCTTACCTATGCAGTCACTTTGCTTTGCCTTTTTTTTCAAATTTTATCCATGTGTGCCAATTGAATTTATTAAAAAATCTCTGTAAGCAAATGTTTTGAAGAAGTTGTTTTTTCAATATCTATGCATATATAGCCTTCCATTAAGATTGGAGGATTTTAATTTAAATGTAAATATTTCAAGACTTTAGCACTTGATACAACTTAAAGGTGTATTGATTTTTTTTTCGTCAATCTCTATCGTCATAAAATGCCCTGAGAGAGAGAGAGAGAGAGAGAGAGAGAGAGAGCACATTTAGAAATGTTCAACCGCAAGACGGTATATAAGAATTTGATATTAAATGACAAATTATTTCCCTGTTTTACCATGCTTTGGTTAGTAAACGAATAAAGTATTCTACATTGTTTTATTAATCTGAACAATAATTGTCAGTTTACTAACGTATTCGGCAAGTTAAACATTAACAATCAAAATATGAGGTACCAATGCGAAAAAAAAATATATGATATTAAAATCCAGTCTTCAAGGCAAAAAAAAATCATGCATTTTCTTTGACCACTTCAAGAACACGTGCCCAGTACTGTACCTTAAGTAAAACATCCGGTAATATATTATTCATGTATCAATGCTTACAAATGTATTTATACGCCCCATGTATATAAACATCAGAAGTTAACATCAAAGAGAAAAATATTGATCAAAATTCCAATTTTACCTTTTACGATGTTTGTTATGTATTGAATTTAAATACATTCTTGTGTTTGAAAATTTTACTACAATACTATTGAATATTTTTTTTCTTTCATGTGTGTTTGCTGAAAATTTTTAACACTGATTTGCCATTTTGACTGTCCACTCGAGTTTTGAATTACATGTAGCACTACTGTAAGTTTCTTTTTCCTTTCTGTTCTTTTTTTTTTGAGGGGGGGGGGGGTATAGAATTTAAAAAACAACGTAGATACACATGCAGGTGCTTGTGGACAGGACAGTGCACTACCCCCCCCCCCCTTTTTCAAATTTTTTCCATACATATTTTCTCTATGTTTTGTTTTCATTGTTTATTATCGTTAACAACTCCTATTATATGTCTCAAGTCGAAAAATGGCGTTTCCCTGTATATTAAGAGAGAGAGAGAGAGAGAGAGAGAGAGAGAGAGAGAGGGGGGGGGGGCTTTTTACATTTTACACCCTTTTTTCATCCATCATTTATCCCTAATCCAACTCGACGGATCTTCATATAAAACATACACTTTTTTAGGCATAGAAATATCCATAAAAGTAAACATTTTAATTTCTCGGAAGGGGGGGGGGGGCAGATTACGTAACGTGCAAGGCAGACTGCCCTAGTTACACGGAATTAATACTCCTGGATCAAAAAAGGCATTGGTGACTAGGTGACGGAACGCATCAAACGAGAAAACTAAAAAGTCGCTATCCTACATGGATCCGATACGCTAACCCTAGCTTTCAGTTGGCATTTTACAATGCTTGCCAAAACTGTCCTGATCGAGCGAGATTTACGGCTTTTATCTGAGAGATAAAGGCATTTGCAATCAGAAAAAAATAAAGCTGTCGTTTTCCGTATGTGTGTAATCGTAGCAAGAGATCCTAACGGGTAGCTTTCGATCGATTTAATAGAGGCTTTTTGACACTGTAGACATTTGTCGTTGGTCTTCCCGTAAGATTGAGTGTTTAAACTGAAATTTTAAAGGAAAATAAAACGGCGTAGCCATAACGTGATGGGAATCGTACGTAATTAGCTCCAGGCAACATCTTCTGGTCTTGAATTCTTCAACTAAACCACTATGTAAACTTAAAAACACTTTTTTAAAAATGTTCCTGTCATGACTAACTAAGCATGAAATGAATTTCAGATGACAGTCGATGAAGGGTGAAAATGATTGCTAGATTTAAACATCCCCTGCTAAGTTCTTAGCTTGCTTTTAAGTCTTCAAAAATAAAATTATCTACATCACATGAATAAAGGTTTTTTTTATAGAAAATATATATGTAAATTAATATAGTGAATTCTAGTAATAAACAGATAAACTGCCTATTTTGTACACTAATTTACATTCGATTCAATTTTAACAGACAGCGATGTATTTTTTTTTTCTGAAGACAAGATTTGTTGATTCCCCTGTTGACGAATATTCCAAGATTTAAGACTATAGTAACGTTTAAAACAATAACTAACCGTGAAAACACCTTTAAAGAAATACCTAATTTATGATAACCGGAATTGATTCGCGTGTCGAATCAAGCGCCGTGGTAATTTTGAAAAACAAAACAAAACAATAAAACAATATTTGACGAAACAACTGAATTCCGTCAATTTGATATCGGCCTACATAAAGTTTTCAGCAGAATTCAGCAAACTAAGAAGAGATTTAATAATCTAAAGGCTTGGAGTTCGCACGAAAGAATAGTTATAGTAGTGTACCTTGGATCCAGGCGTGGTCATGAGGGGGTTTTGTCGGGAGGGTAGGTCCGGGAACATACTCTGTGATTTCTGTAACACACACTCTGGGCATCGCGTTGGGGGAGAGTCGTATAACACAGCCTTGGTGCTCTCCACCACTAAAAACGCCTCCCTACCATCCATAATGATTTATAACCCAACACTAATCACTACAGATCACTTTTTAAGGGTTTTTTTTCTCTCTCTCTCTCTCCCTCCGAATACCTATATTTCATATTCTGATAGGAATGTCAACATATTAAAATCCGGCATGTAGCAACTCCGTTCTATTACAGAAGAAATCCAGCAAATGGACTCAATTCAGACTTCATTTAAAGCCCTGTTTGAGACATCGAATTTTAATTTCTTAAACGAATTTAGACCCGTTTTTGTGACATAGAACACTTAAGTTATTGCAACATGAAACTGGTTTAAAGCTACGTTCCTCGGCTGTGCCTTTTGTGGATCATCGTAAGATAAATGCACTGTATTCAAGAGAAAACAGCCCTACTACCTGGAGGCAAGCTGGGGCAATAAACACTCTTAAAAAGATCGAAAACCGAATTTCTTTTTTAAAAGCCTGTCTACAAACTTCTTAGAGCCCCATTCCTGACTTTGGTATCTGCTGATGACCTGCTAATCTTTCAAAACAGATCAATCGATGAGTGTTTATCCTATATATACGTGCGACTCTGCATGAATTATGCAAAAAGGCAGGATCTAATATCTTTGCCAAAAACAATTCGCAAAAACAGACTATCTTCAAGTATACATGTATAATACATGTATATTAATGATTAATGATTAAGTTTTCATTGGTATGTGCTTGTTACTAATTTATGAAAATATTTTTGCTGTTGGAACGACAAGGTTTGGTGGTTAAGAGTAATAAATTGTGGGCCAAAAAAATGTTGTGGTACCTTTGAATATAGACTCTTACAATAATCGCTGAATATTTTATTAATTTTCATATTTAAAAGTTGAAAAAGTTACTGAAAATTTTCCCATTTTGATTTTAAACACCGTACCTTATGATTAAAATAAAAAGTTATCTATAAAAATCTTATCGAAATATTCAGAAGGTAAGAATTATTTTAAAAAATGTATCAGTTGTACGTGACAAGTTTCTTTAGGTTTATTCCTCCGCATATCAAGCCATATTAAACCAACCTAATAACTGTTATAAAGTTGTCCAGTTTTTAAATGGAAATGAAGAAAACTCATTTGATCTCTGAAAGGTTAAGGTCAAAGTTGTTCGTTTAATTGCAGCAATTTACGATATTGCTATATTACACAGTTCAAAACATGCACTTCAGGTGATAACAAAGAACGTTCAATACGTTAAAATTTAAATCACTTTAAAGATTTCTAATAGTTCTCACCTGTAAAAACAGCCTTGAAATCTGCCATTTCAGATTTTGCAGTTAGAAAAGGGAATACTTTTTGGAGATTTCAAAGTAACAAAAAAGCTAGGCAGCTGTTCATTGCTCAGTTCCATGTCATACATTACATAAGCTCTGTTCTTCGCGATCGATTCTAATTAAATAAAATGCTAATTGAATATCTGTTAATTGCAATGTGGACCAAAGATTAGGCACATTAGCTTTAAGAGTTGTCATATTGTTGGCAACACATACAGCCGAGATCATGCACTGTATTAATGGTGGACCCCGTCATTAGGTAGATACATGACTGTTGGGCTTTAATGGCACACAATTTTAAACATATATTTTCTAAAAAGTATGAATTCATATTTTAATAGTTTGTAAAGTTAGCTTTCTACACAGGAACGTGTGATTATTTTTCGTCTTCTAAAGAAAAAAAAATATACCCTTGCCATATTCTAATGTAGGAGTATAATTTTCACTACGACTGAGAAAAATTTCTCAAAGCAAGAGGATAAGACATATATTTTTGTTTACTCGCGTCATGTTTTTAACAATGGCTATGCGCGTTATTAACTATCATTGTGTATTCTGCTGTTTGCCCCACGAAATTGTCTGAATCTATGAATCATAATTTCATTCTAAGCACGTCTATAGACTAATATTTCTTGAGTATATTTCACTTTAAATAAAGACTCTCTCATAATGACACATTGACACAAATCTCCAATGGTCGGGTCATTATGTTAATCCAGACTCCAGCCATAAACAAAAAGAGAAAATTCAATTTACTTTGTAACAGACGAAGTACTTAAGAGTGGACTTAGCTTTCAGTAAGGTTGATCTACAGTCCACCGATTTAATGTTCATTAAAAAGACGCCATGGTGGCTAAATAGCTGTTTTGGGTTGTCAAATCAATTTGTCGACTTATTACAAAGTTACAAAGTCAGTCTCAAATTTGCGATTTAGAATGTCTATAGAAGCATTTATAGGTATTCCAAGATCAATACACTGCCCCTTCTCTCCCAATAACCCCCACCCCCACCCCCACACAAGAACGATTGATCATTGTAATTTGTAAGAAGGTTACTTATGAATGTTGATTCAAAGAAGTACTGTCTTTCGTGGTTAAGAACTAAGAAACCTTGAAAAGGACATTGGCAATGCCTTAAATCAAATTATCAAAAATCACCACACTAAATGTCGGAACCTTCCCAATCCAACACGACAGAAATTTACAACATTTTGAGAACCATTTGCCACTGTCATCATTCTGCTATAAATTAAAGAAATTGTGTCTCGATCTGTGTCTGTATAGCTATTTAAAATCCGACAGTCAATTCCCATATTAAAGAAAGTCATTCGTTTGTACATTGTATTTGTCAACAATGATCCCATTATCAAAAGAGGAATTAATTGAATCAATCCGTCCTCTCTTGTTGACAGACTTGTATGGTTTGTAGTTCCCGGGCCAGCCCCACACACATCGCACGGTGGGCCGTGTAAAGGACCCCAGCGGGAGAGCGGGGGATTATGTATAGAAACCCCTAGGAGATTAAGCATGTCTATTTCGTTTTTATCAATGCGGACCAGATATATTACCTGTGTTATTTATCAACACCTATTGATTTCAATTGGGGGACTGTGACTGGTGAATTGGATTATTTTCAACGCCGTTGTTCGATACACTCGTTGAACCTTAGACAGTTGCATTCAATAGCTATTTCAATGTTACAACTTTATTTATTTTAGACCGTGCTGATAATTTATAGCTGCCATTTCTAATTATGCTGACGAGTCAAATTTCCCTTTTCTTTCCTTATAGGGTATATGTATTATAATTATACCCGTTATGTAACATCTTGGAGGGGAATCAAACGTGTATGAACTGATAAAATCTAAATTACATTTAGATATACATACCGTTGGATGCAACAAGCTTTTCTTGGACTCTGATCTGTGTAGTGGTGCAGATTCGCTGATTTTAGCAATTTCCAAAGAACCGTTAGAATTCCTTTCCATTGAGGAATACGCTTTAAGAGAGGGAGGATTCCCATTGCGTTTGATAGGACCAAGAACCTCCTTCTGACTCAAGCCTACCCTCGAGGTTTTGTCCGTGTTTGTCGAATCCTTTCTTAACACCGCCTCATCAGGCGCATTGTTGGTGGACTTCGTTCGAGATGTCTCGGAGTTCAAGTACGCGTACGGCGTAATACTAGATCCCCTAAGCGTTACGTATGTAGAACGAGATATAGAGTCTGACGTCATCGTTGTGGGCGTGTCGCTGATGCTGCTGGCGGGGATTCTAACAAGCGGCGACGGGAGCTTGGGTGGGCGGCGGCGCAGTCCATATTTCGGCGTTTTGATGCTGGCAGTGGCCCTATTGCCAGCGTTCATCCAATCCGTGACGTCATCTCCTGATTTGAACGCAATGGAAGCGATTCTCTTCTGAAACGGTGTGCTTCCAGCCTTGTTCACAAGTTTCATTCCAATCGCTGAATCCATACCTTTATTGGTTTCAACCTCCATTTTTATGTCAGGAAATTCAGATCAATCTTTATGTACCAGAGTGCTCCAGAAACGCGCCAATTCCCTTGTTTAACATACGTTTCATTTTAAATCCTTGTTACACATCAACACGGAAAAAATTTAACACTTCACCCAAGATGTATTTGAAAATGAGTTTCTATTAACAATATAGGTTTTCGATTTGGCAGGCGCACCTTTCGCATCGTATAACGGTAGGGTGAATGTACATTGCCAAGGTTTCAATAAAAGCACATGCCATGCAGTTGGTAAAGAGACAAATATTAGGGGATTTTTTTACTACTGGATTAAAATTGATAATCGGCTTGTACGTTGGCAAGTGCAAGAGTACGCATGCGTGGTGGAGGTTACAGCTCCGATCTATAGCAGATATTTGCCTGTAGCACGAGCTTTTTATATACGTTGCATTGTTGACCCTTATATTAAAGGTAAATTTACCTTCAGTTATCAGGAACAAGAGATTACACACCGCGTTTTGAAGTAGATCCGTGAGAAGTCTGCCAAGTATTTACAGTAGTTTATACTTTTTAAATCACTGTTTGACGTTTTTATTGTGTGGTGGGGATTATTCGGCCTTGTGATCGCGAATCTTTGTTGATGGTTTATTCTACAGATTGTTCTGCGAAGGTCTGCGACAGCGCCTACTCGGAAGTATGTCGAACAGATTGAAAGGGTTTTCCCTAGCATATAGACATGTCTTAAATCGATCTTTCTCTCAGAGAGAGAGAGAGAGAGAGAGATCAGAGAGAGATGTTGCTATGCTGTTACAAAACACGACATTGATACATATGCCTGTACATATGGCTGGAATCTATTTTCTGAGAGAGAGAGAGAGAGAGAGAGAGAGAGAGAGAGAGAGAGAGAGAGAGAGAGAGAGAGAGAGAGAGATCAGAGAGAGAGATCAGAGAGAGAGAGAGATCAGAGAGAGAGAGAGAGAGAGAGAGAGAGAGAGCTTGCCGTCAGTTACATTGTTACATGTATCTGTATATGTACATGCAATCCCATTCAAATTAAGCTAAAATATAACTATATATATACCATTTAAAACGGATATACTGCGTGTACTTGTCTCTTACTCACTGAATACATGTAGCAATTTCTGACTGATGGTTTTTCCTTGAATAACATTCTAATAAACTGTGACAATTGGAAAATTTGGATTAATTAACACAGTAATAATTTATGTCTGTGTGAGTGTACAGAGGAGGGGGTAGGGGTCGCCCTGTAGGTTGAAGCCACGAAGCCAATGCAATAAATGCTTGTTAAATGATTTACTCTCTATTTTTCAATATTTTTGGTTTAACCATGCTTCCACTATATTTCAATTACAATTGTAATTTTTTTTTTGTAAATTTCCAATTAGAACAACAGTTTAGTCTTCCGGATAACAGACTTCTGTGAAGAATATTTCATTCTAATAACCAGAATGTTTGTTGAATTAATTCTCTAACCTTGTATCTATAACACTTTTTGCCATGTCAGAGAGAAATTCTTTTAATTAATTATGCTTTTGGCATTATTCTGTGAATACTGGGTTTCAAAGTTTCTTTGAAACAAGAACCATAGCGACAACAACGCGCGCGAAATGTGCAACATCAGCACTACATATTTCGGCATTTAACTCTATGAAAGTAACAATATCAGGGCAACATGCAGTGATAGCAATTAAGTCACTACAGTGAAATATTTTAAAAGTTTAAACTTAGTACTAGTACATCATGAATAGAACCTTTTGCTTAAAAGTTAAGATTTGTTTTTATTTCATTGAATTATTATGACTACACTTCAAAATCGTAATTTCTGAAGAAAAAAATTTACATTTAAAAAATAGATAGAAAGGACCCACTTGCAAAAGCATTTTTTTTTTTAGATTTTAAAAAAAATTATTTGCATGGACACTTGTAGAGATGATCTGCGTCATAGTAGTTCAGATGTACAATATGTATCTAATGTTTATATGAAATTATGTCCGTGATAGCGACATGTATTGTATATGAATATGATTTTAGAAAAATCTGCAAATCGGTTTTGTAGTAGTATGTATGAAAGTTGTTTCGATGTATGTAAATTTTGTAACAACGGCCTAGCTTCCCCACGTGCATATACAGCGACGATTTGGGTTTGTGGTTTTGCTCAATAACTTCGTCCTTGGAAGACGGTATACAGAGTTGAAATAATTTACAATCTTCGGGTTTCGCATTTACATTTCTTTAAGTTATTTCATTGGTAAATGTTATGTTCTGCGCAGCTGCAAGGAAGATAATTTGCTGACGATGTAATTTCTAATAACAATATTCCATAATCTTTAATCTTTCAATAAAGAACACTGAAAAGAAGCATAATAAAATTGTTATGATTAAAACTGACGCTTAAATTTTGCAGTAGAACTTCATGCAGTTGAAAACCACATTCTATATCATCTATTAAAAATTGTGGTTTTCCTTTTGTTTTGTTTTTTTTTTTAATGAAAACACTATTCATTGTTATTAAAGTTATGGTACATGTAGCTGTAAATCAAAAGCCGTTGGAATGTAGCAATACCCCCCCCCCCTCACACCAAGGTTTCAATACAAGGCTTAAAATAGAAAGTCTACAGGGATTTTGAATGGCATGCGCATCAGCCATACATGTAAATATCTTGGGACAGACTAGAGAGGTTGTTCGTCTTCGATAGTCAAGGGTTTTCGGCCCACTTCGCTCCCTACAAGGTGCGGATTAGAAACCCTTGAGTTGTGAAGATGAAGGTTGTTCTAAAGACGGTGATCTTTTTTTTAAAGCATCGTAAGCTGCAATTTTCACGACTAAACATTTTATATTGTAAAATCGTTATACGCATAAAATTTACAGCTAAAAAGGACTATGAGTAAAAAAGTTCTGTTAGTCTTATTTTGTGGGGAAAAAATATTTATGAGTCCCTAATAAAGGTACAATTATATTATTGTTGTCCTGAACAAAAACTGTTCTGCTGATATTATATAATCCCTTTGTGGAAAAATCTTTAAAAAAATTTCTTTGGATAATATAGAATGATTAGTTTCTTTATACTAATGTATCATTATAAACTAAGGTTAATATATATAAGAAGCTTTATCATAAAACCGGGTTTTTATTAAAATTTATTTGCATTAAAATTCAAGAATACGTGCATAGCTGCCAATTTGATTTTTTCTATATATTAGGTTTAAGATAAAACCAATATTTGGTGTACATATTAATGAAAGATCATGAAAGAAAAGGGAAATAACTCCAGCTCTCGTGAATGATCATGAATCGCTGTTCATCAGTTACTTCTCGTTGTTTCCTGCAAAACCCGTCCAACGCTGAAAATATTGATTTTTCTCTATTTTAAGACTTTATATAATCCACTTTGATTGATAACTAAGATAAGAGCTCTTTCCATTGCAAAAAAGTGCATAAATTATTCAAGTTAAAACATTTTCTGTTTTTTTTTTATCCGTGAAGTTTTGATAATTCTCATTTTCCTACAAATTGGACAACTAATACATACAACGAAATAAACGTTGCGTTCCAGGATATGGGATAGGTTCTGAAGTAAATTCCTAAATAATTTAAAACAAATGTTTAAAGAGCAAATCAAAGAGAATTCGTTTTCTTCCAAAAGGCAACATGATATGTTTACAACAAGATGAGTCAGTGCGCGGACAATGAAATCAACGTTGCGGAACGCCAAGCACTGTGTGCAATTTTTATGGCGCTGTCCAAAGCTAAACATTGAAATCCCGTCTACATGAATGTCAAGGCAATTGGTTTTAACGCACGCCTGAATAATTAAAAACTGAAACGGAATAATTTCTAAAACGAGAGATAAGGGCTTGTTATTGGATTATTGTACAAGCGGCGCTGAATTGCCTTTCTATGCTATAGCGTCGTCCGACTCATCTCGCTTCAACAGAGAGCTACCACATTTACGCATCATTTACTGCATACAATATTGATCACAGAACAATAGCACTGGAGCGCGTGTGATGGTTCTAAAGAGGAAACACCAATTGCATTTGTGAAATGTACAGGAGCAATGAATGGCTCAGGATTTTTAAGCGTTCTCTATGCAATAGGTAAAGTTATTTCATTCTTTATTTAATAGCGTTCATTTATATATTTCAATGATGATTTATTCAACGATCGAAAAGATTCAGCGAGTTATTTTTTTTTTTTTCAATAATCGATAGATATTTAATTTTCGGCGACACAACATAGAAATGTTAAAGCGTTTCATCATGTCATTGGTAGATTGCTTTCGCAGCATTAGGCTTCCTTAATTTTTTCTAGAATCTTCGCAGGGCGAAATTAACTTCGATTCTTAGATAATGCAGACGATAAACTGTTACGTGCAGATGCTGCAATGATATAATAAAGCGCGGTGTAATCTTTAGGTTTGGAAGCAGACATTCTGATAATCCCGTTGGCTATTGATCGCATCGGGGTAGCTTGTGACATGATGACTCTCGGAGATGGCCCATTTTTTATTTCGCGCACTGTTTTCCAGATAATCTGAACAGCTCCCGCGTAATAAATAAAAGCGATACTATATTACCTCTTTTACGATCGATTCATAAACGTGCTGGCCTTTCTGAAACAGCCCTCTTCCATTTACTATAGGCAATTCGAATTCCCAAACGACATCCCCAGGCTGAATATTTTATCAGACAGAGGGAAGAACTTGGAAAATATTGCAGACAAAAAAACCTCGCCGTTTTTTTTTTTTTATCAAAAAGATTGTCCAATCAAGTGAAATAAAATGCTATGTTTCAAGTCTGATGAATCGAATGAGGGTATCACATGTTACGGCTATAAGGTTTAACATTTACGTATCTGCGTGTGTGCTTATATTCTTAGTACGTCGCTGTGTATAGCATTGCAAATGACACTGTGAAATTCAAATTACGATAGTTTGTAACTGCTCTGCTATGTGTTCATCATACATAACAATATGATGTGTTTTAAAGGTATCGTTTTCTTGACCATTCTTCTGGGTGAGCGTGGGATCTCGTCAACGGAAGCAGGCTCGGGAAATACCACCGTGTACAACTCAATATACGGGTACAGGGAGTTTAAGGAGGCTTACCCCAGTGCAGGTTTGTGAACGTTGACAAAAGAGGTGGGGCGGGGGGGGGGGGGGGGGGGTAAAATTTTAAGTGACCAAACTTTGTCTTATAGACAAACTTGGGATACATATTATGGATGTAAATGAACTCCATCGTGCTAAAAGTTTATAACGAGCGAAAAGTATACTAAGTCCTCACCAATCTATTTACATGTTGAATATATTAATATTGCTATATTACTATACGGTACATGTATTTGAATGTTAGTAAAGATGTACCACTCCCCCCCCCCCCCTCCTCCGGGTTACCGTGATTTTTTTTCTTAGAATATAGCTGTCAAAAGTTGTTCAATTTTTTGGTTAAAATACGCAAGTAAATGACGTTGAGTACATATACTTCCTAGTTTGTTTGAAATAAAACGTAGCTACATGTATACATACAGAATCCAAGAAAAATATTTAATTGATAAATTATAATAGATATATAATTTATTTCTTAACTTTTTGATCCAGAAGGCAAACAAGTGTCAGTTATTTGTGAGAAAGTCAAATTTGTGTTGTTTTTATATAAATCAAAATTGTGCTTTTTTCAAGGTTGTACTTTACATTCCACATATTTATATTCATTAGACATAATTGCAATTTTTGTCAAGTAGAATTTTTTTTTCTCAAACAAGAAAACATTTTATAGCTTTGTTTTGACGCAATGTATGATTGGCTCTCAAAATTTTGTAACAGAAACATACGTTGTCATAATGAAGTTCCAAACCTCTCTTGAAAATGGCTACTTAAAATGTCTGCAAGGAAAAAAAAAAAAAATTCTAACAAACGTCGATGTTGCGCAAAGAACACTTCATGCAAAACAATGGCAAAGAAAAATGATGGGGTTTGTTTATAAGCCTGTAATAATACCACCCTGTAGTAACTGCCGAATCTATTCACATGGCGTGTTGCAATGTACCGGTAGATAGACAATATAATACCACAATGACAATTCTAATTAAACTGCTCCTTATATACAGACATATTAATCATTACAATGCGAGAATACGGCAGGTTTCAGGGACGAATATCTTTTATTGCATGCAGCAGTTAATAGTTTTGTTAATTGGCACGGCTGGGGTTGGAGTTAGTTTATATTAGCTGTGCTGTGTTAGTATAAGAGGGGGTGATTGTACTAAGTGCCCGTCTCAGTTTCGGACAAAGTACGGCAGCTGGTCTGGTAATAACCCACTGTTAATCAAATACAGTTCGTGTCTGTAAAATCTTTTGAAGGTGTAAGTATAAGAGACGTACGATGTCAGCTTAAATATTTATTTACATTCTACTGCATGGTGAGAAATTCGAATTAATGAAATAATGTAGACAGGGTGTTCTTACACAGTTATATATCATAACACACAGTTTTGATATATCTTACCATTTTTTTTTTAGTTTTATAGACTTTCGGTTACAAATATTTGTTAATGTATTCATAACACATCGTAGCTAGGTAGGTATTCTAAATCACATTTTTTTTAAGTGGATATAAAACCATTGTAACAGTTACTCTAGCAGTATATTGTCGCCACGCCATTTTCATTTTCAAAATATTACATATTACAGTTGCATTTGTAGTATAAAGCATGAATTATGCTCGGCCATGCTATATAAAATAAATGTTTATTTCGTAAATATAATACAGTTTTGTAAACAACAAATAACTTTTGGACACACGAGGTTTTTCCAAACATGGTACCTCCTGAAAAAGTTCAATTTTTCTTCAATGCAATTGCTTTAAATTGTCTTGTATCAAAACCAAACCGGGATAAGAAGACTAGAAATTGTATATAAATGTACATGAATGGCTAACCTTTTTATTATATAATGACCCATCTCATTTTTCTTTTTCAAACTATGTTATTTTTGACCACATAACGTCTTGAAATTTCTAACACATACATTTTGTATAACGTTGGTGTTCTATCTTTGTGATCATGTTTGCGCAATGCTTTTACATATCAGCTGTAATTGTAATTATATTAATATGCATAGTTCATTTTCACAATAAATATGAAAAAAGGATCAAATCTCATTTTTGTCTATAAGTTACAAAAAGCATTATACCTGTATATCTATACATGCATGTATTGTGTTTATATAAATGGATCAAACAGAGACATATTTTCCTTCACAATGGCTGGTTTTAACTGAACCTCAGTAAACCAGCACCCCCTGTAAACCGGCCATTTTGTCCGGTCCGGCAGCCTGCCGGTTTAGAGAAGTTTCACTGTACAACTTTAAAAACTTGACTATTACTATTACTTAAGGTGTGCAAGAAAATAAAAAAGAAATATGTTACATACAGCTGTACCACTTTAATGGCTTGTTTCATGCTTCAATAGCTTGGGCCAGAAATATACCTATTTATCGATAGGTCTACATTTGAATGAAATAAGCAGGTGTCTTTTCACTTTCCATAAATTTTCAGTTGTTTACACAGCCGTACTAACAATTGCAGATGTTTGATTCATTTAAAAACAAACCCGGAGTATAGATTAAAATCTTAAAATTCCACTTCGATTGAGGTGTTATTATTCTTTGTATACATAGGTCCATTCAAAAGAATCAAGCTGCTCTGTTTTAGTGATTCATACATTTAATAATTACATTGCTACAAAGACCGTGGTATGTTGGGAATGATTGGGTTGATAAATTAGTCTAGAAACTGAAAAAAAAATGAGAAATGTCAAACAATGATCACAAAATGTTTCCCAATTTATTTATACATGTATCTCCTTCATTAAAATATGAAATCATGGAACTGAAGACGTATGCCTTCTAGGGGGAAAAATCTAAAAAAAAAATGTTAATACAATCATGCATTTTACGTCTGGTTTCTGACATAGGATTTGGACGATATCGTATTGTATATTGAATACATAGGTTTTTTTCTGTTATTAATATATCTTTACCCATAAAAAATCGAAATTTGTAAATAAATAGTTAATCAAATTTCCTGTTCGAATATTACATTTTTTAAATTTTACATTCAAATAATGCATCAAGTCAACCCCCACACTCCCTTTTTTCACCCACTCGATGATAAACCACAAGGCTTTTACATGTAGTATTGGTGTATCAGGATCAATCCCCTGCTAGTATCGACAAAGTTGAAGGGTCGTCAAAATCTTACATCATCGTTTGTTATTATAAACGTCATTATTAGGAATTTTCCTTGTATGGGTCATGGAATATACCACAATCCTGTAAAATTATTTTCAGAACCAACGCTGTGCTACAGTGAACCTGGGGTCGATGTTAATGGAACCGTTTTCACCAACTTTACATGCCCACTTCCGGACCTGGACCGGAAGTTAACCAGATGCTGCAACAACACCTGCTGTATGCCTCAAGTGGTTCCAAAACGTGACAAGAGTGACAATTCAGTGTATGGCTTGATCTTTATTTTTCATGATTGTACACTTTATGAACGCCAAATTTTTGGTAAAAGTTTGATGGGATAATATAATTTCATGAATTAACTTCTTTCAATACTAAAGTAAACTTCAAGGTTTTGGTAAATAATGATGTGAAAAAAATATGTTCATAGATTATTTGGTCACAAAGCAAAAAGCTACATTTAAGGAGCTATATAGATCTTGTTGAAATTTTTTTTTTTAAAAATTGAACACTAATGCAAGTGTGTTTACTTCTTTTCAATCTAAAATTTAAAATTACATGACAAATTATGTTAACTTAAGACAGAAATTAAAGTTTAAAAAGAATATAAAGTGGTTATTGAGTGGATAACGCGTTTACGTGAACTTTTAAATATAAATTTTAAATTTGGTGGGGTATTTTTTACGCATGAAATTAAAGTTACAAATTCAAGCTAATTTTCAAGTGTCTATATTTCCAAATGTGGTAGAAACTTCTAATAGGATAAATTTAAATCGAATTCGTTTGCTTCTTGTATATATTATTTTAAATTCTAAATACAGTCTTTCAAATGACTTTATGTCCTGTGTGCATGTGGCAGTTATGTAATGCAGTTATGTAATGTATAAGATAAATAGTGGCGTCGGAAGCAAATTTGAAAGTGGGGGGTAAGACTTATCAAAAATCATGAAAAGCAATAAAAAAGGGTCTTTTGTAATGGTTATGCACAACTTTGCATAACACACCTATGATTAATTAATTATATTTGAGTTAATTTATTCCTGTACAGGACTGTCGCGGTGACGATCGTGGTGGTGTGCGCGGTGGGGATCACACTGTGTATGGTCCTCTACTGCTGTTGCTGTCAGAGGAGGCCGGGGATCCACGAGGGGAAACTCATATGGATCAAAAAGAAAAAGGATAAAATAGGTACGTATGCAACACTGTTATTTATTAAAAGGCAGAACTAAATACAGATATGTCTGAGATACCAAATATCGAATTGTTGAGTAAATATAGGAGTTCCAAATCCCCCTAATTAGGCCTCTAACCACCTATTCTCAAAGTAAAACAAAATTATTCCTCGGACCCCCTCCCTGGATTTTTTTAGTTTTCAGGATTCGCGCATGTACATGTACAGTCTTGTATATACCAATCTCTGTCACTTTTTTCTTGTCGGTTAAGGGGGAAAATATCATTACAAGGAGGAAAGGATGCCTCCATTTTTAACCTACTCTGTTTCCTAATAAAGAATATTATCTAATTTCAAAATGGCCCATCTTACAAAAGCTTGTTTTTCAGAGGTTATACGTATATAAGAACTGTTACAGTGACTCGTGTATTTTCTGGAGCTCGAGGGTAACCTGTACTAACATTTTCTGTTTTGTAGTTTACGAGGAGGGCGGTGTATCCCCCGCGGGGAGCCCCTCCCAGGAGAACGATGACGAGGAGGTACTGGGTTTCGTGTACTCTCCGGACGAGAAGGGACATACTGACCACTCTTGTGAGTAGACTGAAAAAGTAGCATGCATCATCTGCATAGGACATACATGAATGTATTTGGGTCATTATCAAAATATGCAGCCTTTTGCGTCAGTGTCAATTTAAAGGGGGAAAAATAGTGTTCTGGGGAATATATGCAGTACCATTGGATTTTAGAAACTTAAACCCATATTGTTGAACAAATAAATCGACAATTTTACTGCTTAAAGTATAAAAAAAATATTATTTGTTATGAGATTTCAGTGAATTTATGTTGTCATTAAATTTTTCCAACGTCTTTAACCTACAATATCTTCAATAATATTGATGTTTTATTCCAAAAATCGCCGTTAATTTTCAAAACAACATTCATATTTTAATTTCTGCTATGCTCCTTAACAAGTTCTCTTTTAAAAACAATGAATTTGATGAGATATATGCTTGTACAAAAAGTTTTTGTCATTGGTGTTACAAGGCAAATTATATAAAAATATCTTAAAATACATCAAGTAAATAATATTGTACTACATTTGGAATCCCCCAGATCATAGTGACATCATTCCCTGCTACTAAAAAGATAAATGTATCAGTGATGACATCATTGTGATAGAAAATATGGCAGAAAATGTTAGTATGCTCCGAAAAATACAATGTAAACTGTGTCAGTGGGATAACGTGCTATTTAAGGTTTTCACAAAAAAGTTTTTCACATAAATGATGAATGTTTGTCACATTATAACATAGGCTATGTAGCTTAGTGTAGTATCTGTTCTCTTGGGTCATACTGCTACATTTACTATGGATACATCAGTGGTATAACGGTCAGTGGTGTAACCAAAAATTGTTGTTACACCACTGAAAAAACTGTTACACCACATGACATTATTTAATTATTTTACTTTTTCTTCCATTTCATTTATATTTTGAGCATTTTGAACAATTGTTATTTATCAATTTTACAAGTTAGACACTGTCACAATAAAGAAAGCTTGACTATTTAATTGCAATTGTGTTTTCTTAATCTGGAAAATGAGACCTGTTACACCATTGACATTATTTGAAACACCATTGACATTTTGTATGCTCTAATTATGTTTTACCCATTTAAATACTTGATTAATAGATAAAAGTAAAAACAAATTTATTCTAATAAAGAAATGAAATTATCCACATCATATTTTCATTAAAAAATCGAATTTTTTAATGACTTGTAGTGTACAATAATATATGTTATTCCACTGACATTTCACATTCCCTATTATGTTATACTAAAATCTTTCAAATACTTAAAGGTAACAAATGCTAGCTGAGCTTCAAAAAACATATATAGACAAAGAGGAAGTGTATATGCATTGTATGCATAGATTTTGGAGAAAATTGGAGAAATTTCAATTTTATTATCCAAAGTGTATGATTGATATGAGCTGGTATAGTATTGAAGATGTTGTTTGTGAGATTGATGAGCCGAAGAAAGTTCAAACTCGGTACAAGGTGGATAAAAGTGTGTGGATGCCAATAGTAAAAAATATAACATCAAAGAATGAGTGAATTCATGTAAAAAAACATCTACATGCCATTTTTGTGTCAGTGGTGTAACACTAATTATAAGTGGTGTAACAGTGTGTCTATCTTCAGATTATGAAAGAAAGAGGCACGAAAACTTTTATTTAAGATCAAATTTTTCATGTTTTAAATGCAATCAAAAATAGAAATTAGTTTATTTTACAAAATTTAACACACTTATCTCTTATTTATTATCGCTAGGTCAGTGGTGTAACTTTAAGTCAGTGGTAAAACATAATAATCAGTGGTGTAACGTGTACATTTTTCTCCAAATAAAATTAACCGACAATGATTCATGTATATTTGAAAACACCAGTGCATTTACAATAATGTCTTTTTTATGCTCCATTAAAAGAAAAATCCAGTTGTGTTCTTTTTAATGCTCAAATTAAAAATTTGTTGAGTAACATCAAGACTTTGTCCCAAATGTTATGTTGGTCACTATGTAAATGTGTCAAATATTTTCTGTTATCTAATTCTAATAACTTTAAATGAAGTTTGTTGATATAAACTTTATGTTCATCATTTTAAAAAAATTATTTTATTTTATTTAAGAATTTTTTCCTATACTATATGCCTGTTACACCACTGACAAAATTTTCACAGTTCATTTAATTTTAGTCTAATTATCCACCAAATGGTAGATTCCAATGTTTGCAAATTTTTAGATGTTATACTTTATTGTTTGTTAAATGTGTTTTTTGCAATCAAAGTAATTTTTCCACCAATAATTTTCTCATGTTTTACATATTTTAAAAGTCTGCATATTTTGATAATGACCCATTTACAGCGGCCATATTGTTGCGTGCCTTTATTATACAGGTATCTGCTTTCTCATATGAACAGTTTAACTTATTTGCAATTTTCTGTCACTAGTGGAAAAGCCTCTAGAACTGGACACGCCCACCCAGCAAAAGAGGGTGTTACCGGAAACGAACGGAGTGGACAAAAAACCGGACCGGGACCTGACGATTCCACTGATTACAATCCGGAAACCTAGCACACCTGGTCCAGGTAACGTGATGATAAAAAGTGTTTGCAATTAGTCCTAGGAAAGCACGTCACATCGGATTTCTGTTTCATATAATGCAATTTTATCATTGAATGTATAATAAATTTTAATATTATTTTATTTGAGAACTGAAAATGTGTGTTCATACACTCTTGTTGTTATGGACCAATAAACAGTTTGTAAGTGCACATGTACACACACCCTTTGCATGGTAGAAATAAAAATCTCCACAATGTAAATATTTCTCTCTATACACGTAGGTATATATTTCTTCCTACAATGATATAAAACATTTTCCAAATTTCACAGATTGGAAGGAAAAATAAAGTTACATGCATATTTATTGGCAGGTATAAGTTTTCAATTCAGACGTGACAGCAAAGTATCAGTCCGGTAAACCGCCAATTTGTTGAGAGGATATAGTCCTACAAAAAAAAAAATCAACATCTACACACCAGTATCGGTTCTCATATATGTATAATGTATAGATACGAATGAAATAATCTCTTGATTTTCAGAATGAAAATATCAAAACTGAAATTTTTAATTGTTTCTAAAGGTAACATTTAAAAAAAAAAATAACAGTGTGATTTGTGCTTTTTACACTCATTTATCGTAGCAAACGCGTGACTGGTTCTTCGTTTTGGGCAGATACATTAATTAATTCGTTCACTGGCTGATCAAACCGGATTCATCTAATAAAAGCTTATTTGGCTTGCAAACTAGAATACACTTTAAGCATAAACCAAAATTTTGTCAGGAGCTTCGTTTGTTTGCCTTTGTGTCTGTTCCGTTATATTCTGGCTTAACTTGAAATGTTTTCCTTGTTGATAGGGTGTACTACAATTGTACCTAACATTATTTTCATAGGGAATGGTTGTTGTCACCGATGTTGATATGAAAAATTTGAATTATTTGATAACGTAATGAATTTTTAAGGTCTTCCGTTTCCAACGGAAGACCTTTCTATTATTGTGCGGGTTAAGATTTTTCTTATTTTTCTTTTTTTTTTTTTGTTTCCTAGACGCGAACTTTGAGGCTTCATATCTTGCTCATTTCTGAACGGTTTTTGCTCAAATTTTCAGGGCTAATGTACTTTACAAAACACTATCTTAAGCAATTCATAAAGTTTAGAATTCCCTTTCCGTTAAAGAGTTATTCCCCTTTTAAAAAATTTTAGGGCCTTTTGTTTCCAGACAAAGGCTCTGAGACTATGATAGCAGGGAATGGGAATCCAACGAATTTGAATAGCAGAGACATTGTAGTGGTGCACATCGGTTTTTGTTTTTAGATTACGTTTTTTATTTAGGAAAAGGTAGGGGGTCAAAAAACAGGATTTAAAAAAGTGCAAAAATTTAGACATGTTTTCCTTTATATCTTTTAAACAAAAAATATTTTGTTAAGACATGTAGAATAAAAGTTGTACAGAATATTAAGGGCTTTCATTTGACACCAATAAAAAAGGGCTGGCCCCTTAAATTAAGGGCCAATGGCCCCTAAAAGTTTTTGCTTAATAACTCAAAAACGGTTAGGATTTTGATATGGCTGTCGCTGGAAAAGTTGTTTGTTGGGATCTCATAAAGGTCGTTACAATGTTATTTTGTATGAGATTTGTGTAGTATGAGTGTAAAAAGCTTTACATGTTAACATGTACCTGTTTTCATTTGACAAGTTATCGAAAGTCTTTGCGCGTACAACTGGCATAAAGTTACCGCAAAAAATGTATGCTGGTTTATACAAACGGCATTAATTCATAAGAATTTTTTTTTTTAGAATACGTGCTTTATTTTAGGAGTTTAAGTCATTGTTGTTAAGTTCTTATAATGCACAATCCTTAAAAAACGGGATTTGGAAAACAAATCATTGTTTTTCTTTTCTAGTAAACCACAAAATATGGAATTAAAAAAAAGCTATGCATTACATTTTAGTTATTAACTCCATGCATTTAAAATCTACCTTGAATCAGAGCTGTGTGTGTGTGTACCATTACGTAAACTCTCCCTCGCCCGCGGCCGAGAAAATCGGTCACCATGGTCGCGGCTGGACTACCTAGCGATCAGCGGTTATCTAATACACGAGAGTTGCGTCTCTCATATATGACTTTATTTATTCGCAAACTCAAGAATTGTTTTCGTTTTAATTATACATATTTTTTTATGGATTAAACGATTGGGTGTCAATTAAGAAATCGTTCAGTTAATTAATAAAGGAATGTCATTTTCAATCTAAAGCAATAATAGACATAGATCAATTGTGGGTTTTAAGTTTAAAATAAATAACTTCTATTTGATAGAGTATGGTCATTATACTGCAATCTTTTCAAAGCTTCCTGGGTTCTGAGCTGTGCGGGTCTGTGCGTTGTACCTTTACGTAATCTATCGTTCGCCCACGGCCGAGGATCTCGGCCACGGCTGCACTACATAGCGGTTATTTAATACACAAGATTCGCACACCGAGACTCACACTTCCATGCATATGAACGTGTATGAGTTAATATAGCCGTAAATACAAGAACTGTTTTAATTTTATGTTATCAAAGTTTGTCCATTTTGTATTTTTTAAATTAAATTTGAGTGTAAATGAATATTAATGAACGATATTACTCCAAATCGGAAACATCGTCAGACATAAATTAATGGTTGGTTTGTTTATGTAAAATATTTTATAAACTGTACAAATAATGCTTTAAATCAACAACAACAAACCCTAAATATTAAACATTTAAATGATGATCATCCATCGCACATGGCTGAGGAGATCCGGCGCGAGTGGACAAGTGATCCGCGGTCGGTTCGTGATCTTCTACATGTACCTTATCACGCGTTCATGTTTCATATTTTGCACGGACACAACTATATTTTATTATGTTTTCAACTGTTGAAACGATAAATTTATTTTACGTGTACAGTTGATTAAGCATTGATGTATACGATAGCGTACAAGGTAGTTTAAAAATCAAATCAAATTATAATCAAAGTTCCATGTTACATGTTTGCGGTAGGTGCTAGCACGATAAAAGAATGTCCTGAGTTGAGGCATTCGATGATTATTTAAAAGAATATTCAAATGAGTTTTAAACAACTTTAGATTAGTGCTATCGGTCACATATTAATCACTTCTGTAGTTTTTTTACATGTTCGTTTTATTGTGGAAGCGAACTCATTGCTGCCCCCTCCCTCCTCCCGCCCCGCTGACCGGAGCTCGCGCTGTATTTTTTTATTTTGGCGAAACGATATCAAGATCTGTCGAAAATCATTTTTGGTGGCTTCGCCTTATGTGTAACATTTTGTTTCACTTTCCCACCCGTTTGTTTATTCGGTCAGTCTGTGTTAATTCAATCGCCACGTGCGACCCTTACATGTACATGTATAACGGCGTACATTGTATAGATTATCATGATCTATTTGAATTAAAGATTCCCATAATAATTAATTGCATGACTGTGTACATTGTAGGCAAATCCCTGTGAATTAATTACTTCTAAGACCTCTTGTTTTCCGTTAACAGTGGTTTAAATAATTATAATAATTACCTGTAAAAATATCTATAATCGGGATTCCAAAGAACTTACTTACCGCAATTCATAGAAATGATCAGTATGTTTTCTTTCTATGTTGACATTTAATTTTGTTCAAATAATTAATAAATTTTCTATCATTTAATTGTGTGCTTCATCAAATACTGATTCCGACTACCTTGAAGTCATTCATTTTTCCATTGGCTATTGACAAAAAAAGAGACGCTTGACCATCCAATGAAAACAAATACACAGAGTTGGATTGACAGGTTCAGCCAGGTGCAGGTCTCACCCGATGTCCGAGGTTATGTGTTTATGTGTGCCGCTTGTACAAAGCCGAATGGTCTTAGTAAGAGTTATCGATGTAAAAAAAAAAAAAAAATACATGCTTATCAAAACATGCTCGTGTAAGTTAAAGTTGATTAAGGCTTGTTCCAACAGAAATCATGTTTTGCTAATTGTATTTAATATTTTTTATGTATAGCGAATTTTAATATTATACAGTCATTTTACCGGTAACGAATCAGTATGCGGTTTCTTCGTGCATGCAACTTTTATTATCGGAATCCCAAATAATTATTTTTTTATGTGAAAATCGCGTTTCTTTGTCCTTCTAAACTGTAGTATCAAACTTCCAAAAATATAAAGGAAGTAATTTCAACACCCCCTCCATTTTCCTAGTTTCGAATTCGTTTCCCAGTATCGAATTAAGCGCCCTTTATCACTTCTGACCGAATATTTTGAGGCGAATTAATTTCAAAAATATACTAGAGGTACATTTTAATAGAGAATAAATGAAGAAGGAAAAACAATAATGGGAATATGTCCTTTAAACAAATAATATGATCGTTATTTTTATCATACCGTTTTCCCGTCAAATTAAATCTGGACTTGAACAGTTTTCATTTGCGTTACTTTATAATATTGAATTATCATAAAAACACTTTATAATAGTAATTGATGATAAGTAGATGCCATTTCCCTTTGTTTTTCCCGTATATCTATCAATATATGAAGCCAAATAATACTTCTGTCGCAATGAACCGAAACTAGGAAAACTACACGTGGTTCTATTTGAAGTCGTAATTTCATTCAAAGCTCCATTATTATTTGATATGATGCATTATCTTTTTAAATGAATTATATTTACTTATTATCCACTAAATAGGGATCAATAACAAACTTATTTTCATAGTAAGGCTTAATTGTTTTCACATTTTCGTTTTTTCTGCTTTGAACTTCCGGCAGCTCATATCTGGGTCACATTTTTAATTTGTTAACAATTCGGTAAATAATCGTGCAAATGGCAAACAACTTCACGCACTGATAGAATATTTATTTCTGTTTTATAATTACCTAGCTATGATTTTTTAAAACCTCAACTTCGTCTTCCACTAGTAATTATTCTAAAAATTATTCGATTCTGTAAAAAGATAAGTATATAATTTCCTCTAGATTTTATTTCATGAAAATACCTGCAAAAGAGTTTTGCCAATTACAAACAGTTTAAGGTACATGTAATGTAAAACACGGGCGCCATTATGAAACAGATTGTCAGAGAGTTCCGAATAAAATCTGATTAACGTTTCACATGGTTCTCGCACGCTTTGCTCGAAGCGATTCACACGCTTTGTCCGAAACTCTGCACGCTTTGTCCGAAACGCTAAACGGTTTACACGAAACGCTTCACGATTCACACGAAACCTAAACGGTTAACGCGAAACGTTTCTTGCACGTAAGTCGCACGATTTTTTGGTGTAGTAGTAAGTTTCAGGGTCTGTAAATTTTGTCAGCACGCAACAATTCTAAATTGTTCACTGTTTTCAAAAATTTAGAAATATTTAGATAAAGAAGTTATCTTAGAGAAAAGGTTACGTGTTTTGTAAACGGGTTCGGTTTTTAAAAAAAAACCACAATTCCTGACATGACCCATGAGTACATACTGTTTACAACAATGCTTGCTACCCTCTGAAAATTTAATTCGCCAATAAATATCTCATTTTTTAATTATGTTTGTTACGATTACATAAACTGTGTGCGACAAATAGTTTTCCTAAAACATTTTCTTATTTTCTTTTTCAATACACGTTGTATATGCAGGCTTTCAATCACAACACGTTTTTATAACAAAAACAGAACTGAAAGTTTAGTAATTATAATCGTTTGACACCACATCACATATATTTTTAACTCGCAGCAACAACGGAAGACCTACTCGTGGCTTTGCCACGAGCTCTGCTCTAGTTGTAACGGATATAATGGATGTCATATGTTCATTGATGTGTACACGTAATCTCATAAGTAAATATCATGCAACAATATGTGATCTACAGATCTATCAATTATGTAAAATTCATTGCAGTAACATCCTTTTAAATAATTTTGTTACATAATTTTATGGATTTTTTCTTCCCGACTCTTTTTAGAACAGGAAAACGACGCTTAATCCATGAGGACATGAAACATCACCCTGAAGGTTTAGACCAACGAGTGAAAACTAATTTAAAAAAAAAACAATGCTTCAGAAAATGGCTGAAAATATGCAAGGATATTCGTCTCATTTTAGTTCAGCATATTTGTTTGCGCTTGTGCATTGGTGATGGACTAAATGCTGAACGGCTTAGTATCTTGAAATTTCATTTTTCATATCATCACATTAACATTTTTAACGCAATAACAATGTTTTTACTCCAATAATTTTACATGACTGTTTACTTGTTATTGACTTTTTCGTTTAAAAAAAAATTGTAAAAAGATGTGTATATTATACATGTATATATACGCAATATACACTGTAATACGATGTTAAAAATGTATTTTCTGTTTTTGATTACAAGTATGTTTGTATAATATGCAATTTTTGAACAACTTAATAAATAACGATTTGTATCGAGCACCTAGATAAAATTTCTAAATGCTTTAATGATAAAAGAATCAATCAAAAAAAGTACTTGTCTACATTTAGGGTTATTTCCCTTTGTTCATAGACTATTAGACATGCATTCTGTCAGTTTACTATAAATTACACAAGTTCTTTGGTAAATCAATTTGAATTCAAATAGTGGAATGTATTTTTTTTATATCAAATAATAAACTGCAATTACATGTAATAACACTGTTAAAATTATACAGATATTTTAAAAAAAACCGGTGTGTTTTCTTTACAGTAGTGATTTATAATAAGAACATTTTAAATGAAATGTTTAGACCGAAATATAAAGTAACATTTTTTTTAAAGTAAATTAAATTAATTTACAACTTATTGTTGGCATATTGATGAAATTTATTTTAGCTAAGCGTTTTAAGAGTATTTATGAAATTATGCTTCAGATCTGCAAAATTGACCACGAAATGTTCAATTCCTTCGCAAACAATTAAATGCAACGCCACTGGCGATTGAAAAAAAAAAAAAATATGTTGGATAGAAAATTCTAGAAATTATTACACAGGTACAAATAGATCTTCTTTACAAGACATGAGGGACACAGAATGCGGGAAACAACATACCAAAGAATACTTGGGTTACTGTTCTTTCTTTGTCTATTTTATATGTGTACACCCTTCCCTGTGTATAAAGGTGCAGAACCCATTTGAAAATAAATAAATATTCTTCGACAATACTAAAAAGCGCTAGATCTTATTTTTACCCGTCGAAAACTGACATAGTTGATCTGTCTACAGCCACTGTACTGTATATATACATGTACGTGTACTGGTGTACATACGAAAAAGATAGTAAAAGCACATACTAAATTAAAATGAGAATTTTAATTTATATTGAATTTTTTAAATTTTTTTTTTTAAGTTCGTATTGTTTTATACAACATGTTTTTGAATCGGTATATGCAATAAACATGTATTCAGATAAAGCTTTCGGCTTAATACCGTGAAAAAGGTACATTTTCCATATTTTTTTAAAAGTTGAAATCTTGCACAAGTTATATTTTTTTCGGTATATAAAAAGTCTCCCCCAAGGCCGACAATCTTGTTCCATCTTTGCAGAAACCTGTCAGATGATGCATGATTCTGTCGACCGTCAAATAGACTTCACATATTCATTGTTCACGTGATGAAAAAAAAACAACAACAAAATATAGTCCATACACAAGTTCTTGTCTACGAGGGAGCTAACGCCGATACTTACATGTATGTCACTGACTTTATCTTACTGTATCACTTTATATACAATCATATATTTACAATATTTACAGGTTCGAGCTACAATTAATCTAATATAATACGTTCACTTTGAAAAAATAAAGAATTTACAAGTAGAATTCATATATGATACAGAATTTTCAGACAAGAGGTGACCCAAAATGGCTACCAAAAAATCAGAGGAACGAACTTCTTTAATCGTGTTCACAATAAAGGAAAAAAAACAGAAGTAAAATTTACCTTATTGTGAAGGGAGTTGTCTTTTTTTCATAAGGTTTACATGTAATACCCGATCGGGCTATATTCTAACAAATACTGTATCATGTGTTTTTCTACAATTTTAGAGCCATTTTTTAAAACCAAAGTTAAAAAGATCCTCGGAAATAGAGAGAATTTTGTAAGACTCACATCTTTAGTTATTACAATTGATAACAATTGATACACGTGTTGCATACAAAGAATTGATAACTCGCATTCCTCCAATACACATACATGTATTGTAGTCTTCCTTACACTATTTCTTGTAAAATTCGTTTACTGAAATATATGTAATCATTTTTCAACTTGATTAAATAAGTTTTCGCCCCATGTAATTATATCCCTTTTACATATGCAAACAGTTTTGCCCAGACACAGTTGTGTTAACAGAGATAATTAATATTTGCAATATAGAATTCGCCCAGTCTTAAATTCGCCCTCTGAGAACGAGCTCGAGGGCAAAAGTAGTGAAAATAAAAAGGGGGAGAATATTTCCTTGTATACAGTATTCTGGTTTGATTTAAAGTGTTTTCTTTATTTAATATGGTGTATAATATTTGTACGTAACATTATTTTCATTAGGCGATCGTGCTTGCCACCAATGTTGAAATGGAAAATTTTGAATTATTGATAACGTAATGAATTTTTGTAACGGATATTGAACGGATGACATATGTTCATTGATGTGTACACGTAATCTCATAAGTAAATATCATGCAACAACATGTGATCTACAGATCCATCTATTATGTAAAATTCATTGCAGTAACATCCTTTTAAATAATTTTGTTACATAATTTTATGGATGTTTTCTTCCCGACTCTTTTTAGAACAGGAAAACGACGCTTAATCCATGAGGACATGAAACATCACCCTGAAGGTTTAGACCAACGAGTGAAAACTAATTTTTTTTTTTTTAAAACAATGCTTCAGAAGATGGCTGAAAATATGCAAGGATATTCGTCTCATTTTAGTTCAGCATATTTGTTTGCGCATGTGCATTGGTGATGGACTAATTGCTGAACAGCTTAATATCTTGAAATTTCATTTTCCATATCATCACATTAACATTTTTAACGCAATATCAATGTTTTAACTCCAATAATATTACATGACTTTTTACTTGTAATCGACTTTTTCGTTTAAAAAAAATTGTAAAAAGATGTGTATATTATATATATACGCAATATACACTGTAATACGATGTTTAAAAATGTATTTTCTGTTTTTGATTACAAGTATGTTTGTATAATATGCAATTTTTGAACAACTTAATAAATAACGATTTGTATCGAGCACCTAGATAAAATTTCTAAATGCTTTAATGATAAAAGAAGTACTGGTCTACATTTAGGGTTATTTCCCTTTGTTCATAGACTATTAGACATGCATTCTGTCAGTTTACTATAAATTACACAAGTTCTTTGGTAAATCATTTTGAATTCAAATAGTGGAATGTAATTTTTTTAATATCAAATAATAAACTGCAATTAATAACACTGTTGAAATTATACAGATATTTAAAAAAAAAAGTGTGTTTTCTTTACAGAAGTGATTTATAATAAGTACAATCGAAACGAAATGTTTAGACCGAAATATAAAGTAACATTTTTTTTTTTAAAAAGTAAATAAAATCAATTTACAACTGATTGTTGGCATATTGATGAAATTTATTTTAGCTAAGCGTGTTAAAAGCATTTATGAAATTATGCTTCAGATCTGCAAAATTGACCAAGAAATGTTCAATTCCTTCGCAAACAATTAAAGGCAACGCCACGAATAAAAAAAAATATGTTGGAGAAAAAAAAATCTAGAAATTATTATACACGTACATATAGATCTTCTATACAAGACATTTGGTAAGGACACAGAATGCGGGATACAATATACAAATGAATACATGGGTAATTATTCTTTTTTTGTCATTACGTGTAAACCCTTTCCTGTGTATAAAGTTGCACCACATATTTGAAAATAAATAAATATTCCCGACAAATTCAAAAAGCACTTAGTCTAGTTTTTGTATTACATGTAACCTGTCGAAAACTGACAAAGCTTATCACTGTATACAGCCACCGTACGGTATAATTTATATATATATATATATATATATATATATATATATATATATATATATATATATATATATATATATATATATATATGTGTGTGTGTGTAAGTATACTGGTGTACAAACGAAATGGATAGTAAAAGCACATACTCAATTAAAATTGAATTTCGCATCGTTTTATACAACATGTTTTTGAATCTGTATATGCAATAAACATGTATTCAGATAAAGCTATCGGCTTTAATCCCGTGAAAAAGGCACATTTTCCATATTTTTATAAAAGTTGAAATCTTGCGCAATTTATATTTTTTATTCGTTATATAAAAAGTCTCCCCCAAGGCCGACAATCTTGTTCCATCTTTGCGGTTAACCTGTCAGATGATGCATGATTCTGTCAACCGTCAAATAGACTTCACATATTCATTGTTCACGTGATTAAAAAAAAAACCAACAAAATATAGTCCATACACAAGTCCTTGTCTACGAGGGAGCTACGCGGCTATGTTAAGGCTGTCCGAAGCTAAATATATATCGAAAAATGATACTGTTTTAATTATCGAAAAATGCTTTAACCGAGTGAGTTTCTTTAAACTTTTATAACATAAGATAACAGTGGCATCCAACACTATATTTGATGTATTTTTGTGACGTCATATATTTTTCTTAAGCACGTGACGGGTGTATTCTAACACGGTAAATAATCTATAAAAATCGCATCGCTACAAGTGAATAATGACATTAAATCAAAAATATTTTTATGAAAAATCCTTCGATAAGTAATGTATTTTGCAGATCTTGCTGGGGGTTCATATAAATATTTCGTTTATTTGAAATATTGTCAAAACATTTCGCACCGCCATCGAAATTAGGCACATTTTTACCTTTTAGGCTCGATTTACACAAAATCGGGCCAATCGGTAGGTTTCCCCCAGCAAGATTCACAGTGGTACTTATTTTCTCTCCCGATTTCACGTAAAATATACTAAGATTGTTTTTATCTTTCACTTGTGCCAAGCCGTTTTTTATATGCACATACATATCACCATTCATTAGATTACACGTAGCAGGGGAAGTCTCGAAACCATTAGTTTATTAATAGTTATTTACCTATTTCGAAGCTTTAAAACTTTTTTAAAAAAATTTTTATACTCCATATCGGTGATATTGAATTTAGTATCACTAGTATTTACAACAGTGTCTATGTAAAGGAATGAAGCGGTTTTATTATGCACAATGAATATCACTTATTAAGTTACGATACATTCCCTAAGAACGATCGAAAGGAATGCAGATCGTGACGTCAAAGTTAACTATGACGTCATATCTTATGAAGTACAGACAAGTGACTTTCTACATATCGCTGTGAAATTAATCGGGCAGCCTTAACATAGCCGCGTACCGCCGATACTTACAATGTATGTCACTGAATTGATCTTACTGTGTCACTTTAAGTACAATCATGTATTTACAATATTTACAGGTTCGAGCTACAATTAATAATGTAATAATACTTCCACTTTGAAAAAAAAAAGAATTTAGAAGTAGAATTTATATAAGACACAGAATTTTCAGACTAAAGGTGACCCAAAATGGCTACCAAAAATCAGAGGATCGAACTTCTTTAATTGCGTTCACGTTAAAAAAAAAACAGAAGTAAAATCTACCTTATTGTGAAGGGAATTGTCTTCTTTTTTTTTCATAAGGTATACATGTAATACTCGATCGGGCAATATTCTAACAAATAATGTATCATGCGTTTTTCTTCCTTTTAAGAGCCACTTTTTAAAAAAAAGTTAAAAAGATCCTCGGAAATAGAGAGATTTTTTGAGACTCACATGTAATTAAGTTCTTATAATTGATACATGAACACGTGTTGCATTTAAAGAATTGTTAACTCGCATTCCTCCAACACACATATATATATATACAAAGTCTACACACGTATAATTATTTTTGTTACACTATTTATTGTAAATGTCGTTTACTGAAATATATATATATATTTTTCAACTTGATTAAACAAATTTTATTAAAGGGAAAATACATGTAGGTACATTGATACAATATGAAATATTTATCTGTTCTGAATATACAGTTGTAAAGCAATTGTTAATATTAAGATGTCTTCCCCTGGCCCAAGTAAAAGCAAAAGAAAAACTTCCTCATTTCAACACATACTATTTTGAAAAGAAGAAGTTAATTCACTTTGTAATTTACATTAAATTTAATAAATTGCCTTTTCTGCGACCACACCGGTATTGGATGGACGTTAATAACCATACACTGATTTTACCTTTATAAACACACCGTCACACTCTACGTGTTGTTTTTTTTTTTATTCATTTTGAAAAAAAATGTAGAATGATAAAAAGTTTTATTCAATTTCATCAATTTTATTAAAAAAAATAAATTGTGGGATGGTTGGGGGGGTGTCTCTCGCATCCGGTAGCACACATGTAAAAATCCAATGTTACTTTGATAATTTATTTTGATGAATGACAGAATTAACCGCAGATAAGATAAAAGGACATTCCTCCGAGTTGAATTTAAATGATTGGCTCCAGAGCTGAATAAAGCTGATGCAATGAATAGAAATATCAAGTGTTTACCGGAAACTGTCCACTATTTCACAACCTTGATACCGATATGCAGAAACTGTTTTAGCTAAAAGTCGGTCGTACACCTTGATAATGACACTTAAAAAAGGAATGAATAAATTACTTAAAACTGTCCACTGTCTCCATGAGTTGATATAAAGGAGGAGGGGGGGGGGGTCGGATGGGGAGAATGGGGTGTGGACCCCCTCTGGAAAATTCAAATTAATTAAATTTACATGGCAAAATTACATTACCGAAAATATGCCTCAAGTCCCCTGGAAAACTTGAATATCCCTCAAACCCCCAACCACCAATTTTCCCCGAAAAAAAAATTATGGGCCGCGCTTGGTATCCTATGCAAATGTCACATGTGACTAATTGTTTTTATACAAAAATAGCTGTCTTTCCTTTCAAAATACTTTCATTAATAAATTTAGAATACAATCATATGTATCTACAGATAAGAAAACTAAGTGTAAACGCATTATTAGCCGTCTAAAATCGAGGTGAACTTGCATTGATTTTTCCTGGAAACCCTATAGAAGTGTTATTCACGTGTATATCTGCAATGCCAATTTAACAGACCTTTCACTTCCTTTGCAAGAAAACGTATTTAGTCTAGTATTTTATTGAAACAGAAAGTTTACATTTTCCTTTCTGACTTAAGTTTTACTTGGAAATATCGAAGTCTCCAAGACCTATTTTAGTAGAATGTGTGGGTGTTTTGGGGGATGCGTTTGAATCTCAGTATTAATGAGGGGGGAAAAAACAACATTTAGTAACACAAACTCTGATAGAAAAGTAAACATAACACGATCGACGATATCAAACGTATCATGTAACGAAATAAAGATTATAAAAATATACTTGTAAACATTAGATTAGATATTAATCTTATAATGCAAATCGAAAGCAAATTAAAGTAAATAAACTGTTATCGAAAATTGATCAGTTTTAGCTCAGCTTCACGTAGCGTTAATTTTTCACTGATAATTCTCTGATAAAAACTTAGTCTTAATGGTTTCATATCCGCATGTCAGCTGTACCGGTAAGGTTCTTCGAAATTTTCTAGGAATCATTGTGTAAATATCAACCGCCATCGGGCAAAGAGCATTCAAGTTCAATTGTCAAAGTGAAGTGTCAAGCCCCCCCCCCCCCCCCACCCCCAAACTTGCCCCTGGTCCTAGGTCAAAATATGAAAATAAGTTGGGTTCTTGAAAGCTATGTCTAAAACTCTATTTTATTAATAATTAATATTGGTCTTAATTATCAAACTTTTCTGAATATATAAAAGTTTTCTTATTCATTTAAGGTCAGTGTAAATATAAGGCCAACTAAGTTTTTTTACTAAGTTGAGCGTCCACCGACAGAATGAAAATAAAACCACCCACAAAGTTAACATAATTCCGAAAGAAATGTGCATTTACTCTTCGTATTCAAACAAAAATACATGGTACTAAGATTTTTTTTGGTTTGTTACTGGACAATTTAATTTTGTGCCAAAGACTGGGATTTTGATTTGTTTGCTATTGTTATAGTATGGAAAAAATACTCAAAAATGATAATGATTCTTATTAATATACTAAATAATAAGTAAACGCTTTTTTCTGTTGAGTGGTGGGTTCTGATAGAAAAATATAGGTTTTGACTTTTGGTTGGTAGCATAACATAGAAAAAAAACTTGACATGACTTAATTATAAAATTGTAAAATATGTTTAAAACAAAGAATAGAATAATAGCGTTTCTTTGAAGAATAAGCATGATGAAATTAGTGAAAACATAATTGAAACCCTTATAAATTGGGGATCAATATTTGTTTATGCTACATGTATATGTATTGAACAAATCAAGATAAAATATATTATTATAAAACACTGAAAAAAAAAGATTATTTCGAAAAACAGAAAAGAGAGCTAATTAATTTGTTTTAATTACTTAAGAAATAAAACAAAATGCATGAAAAAGTATACCCAATGGCATGCTATCTGAATTTATGATTTGTTATTTTCCAAACACAACTTTTCTTTTATCAATAATTCACAAACTTCTATGATACAATGGATAAATATAACTTTCATTGCAAAATGGAAAGGTTTCAATGGAAATTTACATATCTTATACAGTAAATAATAATGGAATCTATAGAAACGACAATCACATAGCGATTATTGACGTCACAGCACGTCAAACGGTCAGAAGTGACGCATTATATCTAAATAATTTTGACCAACATCACCCCCCCCCGAAAAAAAATTCCTTCAACACACTCACGTCACATACTAGTAATTACACGTGGTAATAGATATATTTATGTTTACATTTGGCGATATGGTTTTTACCCAATGATAAATAACTGCGCTTTAGTTGTGTTTATTTTGAAATTTATCGCCACCTCACGAGCGAGTGGAATCCCCAAGATGATATACACGTGGTCGAAATGAATAAGCAAACCACAAGCTATTTTTAAATACGAATACCCGTTGATATTTTTACTCCAATATAGGAAGTTAATTTTTTGCGTTATTAACAATTACATATATTAATTATGTATATATTAATTTATTGATGAAGCTCTGTAAATATAAAAAAAAAATATTGAAACTATAGCACTGACAATGTGAATTGCAAGTCTATTTACAGTGCTAAATAAGTATAAGGGATTTAAATTTTCAAACCAACAATGCAATTAATTGACAGCGAGGGTATGCTGTTTTTTAGAGAAGTTATCAACATCCATGTATACATGCATGTATGAATTAATGAATTATTCAGTAAATCCAGAGTTACTCTTAATTATTTGCGTAGAAACAAAGGGTTGGTACATCATTATTTGTCTAAGTTACTAAAACACAGGTACATGTAGTCAAAAACAAACGCGTCGATCGCAAATCTATTTCATTTACCTGTGCAAGATCACCTGTACACGTCACTCGGCTATAAATAGACACACAAAACTCGTCACCTGTGGAAGAGATCTCCAGGATTTTCCCGTCCTATTTATAAATTTAAAGTTATTCTGCATATATATACTGCCTGTCAGATTTCAATTTATTTATTTTATTGCTTATCGCGAATGGTCGAAGGAGAAAGATTTGTCTGGCTCCTGAATTTTATTTCAATTACTTTATTCCTGAAAAGGACGCTTTGGAAACTAACTTGTGCTTGTGCAGGTAAGAACACTTAAATTATACAATTAAAATTCGTTTTGCATTTTTTTTTTAATCAATGAAATTTAGCAATTTATAAAGTTTATTTGTTGAGGATTCAACTTTTTTCGATGCATCGATCAACATTTTTCTTTTCTTTTTTCATTTAAACGAGCAGCATTGAATAAAAAAAATTCTGGGTCTAAACAAAGGAAATTACATTATTGATGAATAGCGTGCAATATGATACTGCGATAACAAAGGACAAAACAAACAAAGCCGGAATAATCAGAACAATTTTTTTTCCGTGGACGAGTGCTTATACTGTGCTAACTTCTATACCCTCGTTTTGTTGGCACATGTAACACTCTAGCTTGGAGAATTTAAGAGGCTTTCTAAGTTATTGAAGTACTTGGGAGGAAGACGGAAACCGGCACTTTGCGATTGTCTGACTTCCTGCTGTTGAAGTTGAAATTTCTGACATAATATTTTCATTTTAATTTTATGTTACAGTGGGATGCATAACGAGATGATGCTTCACCGACAAGTCGACAACAACAAAAACAACAACAAAAGGGCCATGGAGAACAAAAACAACATGGATGGAGGGGCTGCCATGAAAGCTGTTACTGCATATCTGTCTATAAACCCACAGTGTAAAAAAGCCATGCAGGAATACCTGTGTACAGGACAAATTAACGAGAATTCCGTGCGGTACGAAAATATCCGGGAATATTTGACCATCTGCAGTTCGATTCCGAACCTCCGCGATCTTAGAGATATTTGTGTGAAGAAACTCGTCCATAACTTGGACAAAAGAAACATGTTTGAGATTTTTGACTTGGCCGATGAGTTTGACTTGGCAGAGGTTTCCTGTAAATGTGCGAACGAGATAGTGGAAAGCATAGAGCGCGCTATCTTGTTTCCGAAATTTTTGTCTCTTTCGAATTCGCAGATGGAATCTCTTGTGAGCAGCCCAATGTGTAAAAACAAACTATGTCTTCGCGACGCTTTGTATCAGTGGTGGCAGTGCGATGCTGAAACACGCAGCCAGGTCTATAATGATCTGAAACACCAAGTTGACAGTAATTTGTTCCCAGTTCAGAAACGACAGAGTGAAGACAGGTCGTACCTGGTGACATTTTCTCTGAATCAGACGGTCAAGAATCATTACTGCCCGGGCGGGAAAGTTTTGGATGTGCAGCTCGGAAAAGAATACAGCGCTAGTATGAAGAAACACTTGGAAATGGACCCTGGATTCGCCGTGTGTTGTCTCCAAAGGGACGTCTCGGAGCCTCCTTACATCTTCCTGTCCGGCGGCTGGCAGAAATCGTCAAGGAAAATGATCGAGTATGACGTCATCATGAACAAATGGAGGGTCTGCAGCAACATGAAAAACCCGCGATGCTTTCATACAATGGAGGCCGCTAATGACAAAGTCTACGTTTTTGGAGGAACAAACGGAAGTAAAAATGTCTCCCAAATCGGCGAGTTTGACCGCAAGAAAAATTCCTGGACGGTCGTTGGAAAGCTGAAATGGAACGTCCATTCCATCATATCAGCTGTCTACGGAGATATGGTTTATCTATTTGGCGGGGAGCAGGAAAATGGCGACAGTGTGTCCGTTATTCAAGTGTTTGATCCCAGCACAAAGACAGTTGAAATTGTCGGATATCTTCCGGTGGAGTGTTCCGGGGGTCGGTGCGTCGTTGTCGGAACTTCCATCTACATTCTGACCGAACAGGGGCACTGTATCAAATACTGTGTCGACAAAAACGAGAGTGCCATGATGGCGAGTCAGCCTGAACGCCGCCAAAAATTTGGCGCCTTCCTGCAAGGGAGCGAAATCTGTCTGACCGGGGGCGTTGACTCGCAGAAAAACTCCCAAAATAACAACTTCCGGTATTCTATAGTCGGGAACACGTGGTCTGATGCTTCTCTCACAGGCAACAAGAGCCAGAGTGTGTGTGGACAGTGCCTTGTAAAGATTCCACGCGACATTCAGTACATTCCGTTTAATTAACTTGCCGATTTATCGTGTTCTTTTATTTTCAAAGCAATGCAAAATGTATGGGATTGGTGCAAAAAAGACATATGTTCAAAAACTTTATGTATTTTTATTGGTTTTATGCATTTATTTTTTATTCCACGATATTTATTGCTACAAATGTTCCTCGAGTGTTCATCACATTTGTTGAAGGCATGCATAATATGCGTTTTCTTTTTTTTATACCCAATGCATGCACAGTTTTAAACTGTCACTTTGTGCATTTATGAATTGTTGTTTTGTATATTTACAATAAATCAAATGGAAAAAAAATTACAGCTTTGTTTTCTTTATTCTCAAGTTAATGACACAACCCTGATTTAAATATTGTACGTAAAATTATGCAAAGTATTTGATGCTGGTGCAGGTTCATCCAAATACTTCATTCGATGAGCAATTCATGTATTATAGCTTTAAGCACCGTAGAAGAAATCTTCCCTTTTATGACAAAAAAAAATACAGCTAATGATGCATCCGGACGTATTACTTGGAGAGTATTGTGGGCAATAAAAATGGTTTTCTTAAACTAAGCTTGATCAAAACGGAAGTTAAAATCCGACGAAGTTAATGATTCAAGCTATTCTGTTTTATTCTTCCTCAACCGCTTTTTAAATTTTTGTCCTATTCGTGTTTTTGATTTTATTTTTTTTCTATGATGAACCGAATTTCCTGTTCGTTTTCATTTCTGCCTAGAAAGAAAAAAAAAGTGAGAAAGTTAGATTGAGTGCGATAGGTGAACATGTGTGTTAACATCCATATGCATGAAGGTACGAAAAGGCGACAACGAATTTTATATACATGTACATGTATGAAGAATAATGTAACTGACGTTATACATGATTTCGTATTATGAACTTTCTAGGTTTACATATGATTTTATTAAGACGCGTGAAATGAAAAGGGAGATGAACCAAAGATATTTTCAGTGTAAAAAGGAGATTAAATGTTTTAAAAAATATGCGGGCCACCCCAATGAATCGTTTGCCAAACTGTTTATTAATAATTTATAATCACTTTGAAAAAAAAAGCAGTTACACGTGTTCTGTTTGATTTGCTGCTTAAATATTACGTTGTCCTCTTTCAATAGATCTAAATATATAGATCCTATACAATATTATTTCAAAACGTTTTCGCAATTATTTCGGACAAAAAATATATTTACAAGTAATATGGTCCAGATTTAAAACAGTTTATAAATATGTTTCTGCTTGCGTCGCTAACATAAAAATACGTAACAGGTTAAACTGCTTATTATCGTGTTTCTCCGTTTAGACCTTCGTGATCGAAGCGATGGCAACTTCGGTACAAATTTTGCTTGTTGCGAAGTATTTAATATCAAGGCAATCCAAATCTCTCCGTCAATGAAATAAATGCGATTGTAGTTATTAATTAAAGCAGATTTAGATTCTGTTTAAAAGTTTACCCGTACTCTTGGTTTATACAACTGTACATGGACCCCGGCGTGCTCAGAAGGTTAAGAATGTTCTTTACTTATACTGAAATTAAAGGAAGGAATGGAGGAAAAGGGATAGAAAGATGTATTTTAATTGTTTGATTCTTAAAATGGTTACGAATTTCAATGCGCATATAATTATTAGTGTATAGCTATAGATTTACTAGACAATATTTATTTCATTATTTTTATGTAAGTATACATACAGGTACATAAACATCACAATCCCATTGCCACCACATCAATTGTCTACTAGTCATTTTTTTTCAGCGGTGGTGGGAGGGGAGTCTTATATCCTTAAAAAAGAAGTCTCTCATTGCTCTGGTTTGCTCATACATGTACATGTAAGCGTGGTATTACAGAATCAAAACGGGAGGGGGTGTGAAGAATATTTGCCCTTTTTTATTGGACATACTTTGAAAATGCACCATGTACATTTGCTCTAAGTTATTGCAATTATGGGTATAAGTATTCAAAGTCAGCAAATGCGCACATTTTATTTATCAAAGTTAAGATGTGGTTTTCCGTCGCCAAAGATCAATGAAGTCGCCGGCACCTATAGCATGCATGGTTAATCCGGGTCTTTATTTCACCTGACCTTCGACTGTACATGTACTAATATAGAGATTAACCAATACACAAGTAGATTAACGCGGGATTAAGGATAATCAGAATTTCTTTTTGTTGATAACGGAAAGCACACCCCTTCCAAAATAAAAAAAAATTATCGCTACTTGCATAAAAATTACTTCTGGAGATTGTTGCATAGAAGACTCTAAGTAGTATTATATATATAATGTACTATATAATTATAGTGTTATAGCTGTGCGGGGTAAAAATGGACGACATCCTGTCTTCATCCGGAGCTTTGTCAATGTAATGCGATACATACATAGATCTATAGCAAAAAAAATCGTCCATGTAAAATTTTCAATCTATAGCAAACTGAAAGCATCAAAGAAAAGAAAAAAAAACATATCCGGAAATCACTGTCATGGCTTATACTTCTCATCCAACCCCCACGCGTACAATAGAATTCATAGTCCAAATCAGAATCGTACTAGCACACATCTAAAGGTGGGGTATTTGAAGTGGGGGGGGGGGGGGTTCCGGAAACTTCCGAAAAAACACTTCGCCCCCCCCCCTACCCTTTCCGGGCAAACACAATTATCTCTCGGGCTCCCCTCCCCCACCCCCTGCCCTCCAATTGATAAGTTTTCTGAATCCGCGCACCTCATAGTTGCACGGACAAAAAAGTGCAGTCATTGAGAGTCTGTAAATTAATTAATTATAAGTAATTACTGATGAAATCCACATGATGAGCTACGTGCCTAAGCCAGTTTACATGACGGATGATTTATCACGTTTATTGATTATTCTCGTAATTATCAAAAGTAGAAGAAATAAACTTGCAGGCATTTTTGTCAAATTGAGCTTCATGCTCAATAATAACTAATGAAAATGGATAACGGTTCGATTTATATGCGCTTTTTTGTGAAGGGAGTTAGAATTACAATCAAATGTTAACCCCTTTGAAAGCTCTTTTACCTAAATCATATAAAACCAGCGCAATGCTCGATTTCGCGCGCGACTATCAGGGTGGAATATGAGAAACATGTCTGAAGAATATTGAATAAACTGGTAAACGATTTTATAGACAACGTTTATTCAAATTCGTACATGTTTTGTCTTGCACAAAATATTGGTATACCATTTCGCAACTGAACTTTAATTTTCTCATTTAAAAAAAAAACACTTTTAAATTACTACAGCTAAAATGAAATGAAAAACTCCCTTTTCTCTGTTTACATATTTAAATTTATATCATTGTCACAAATTTCCCCAATTATATATATAGAAGTGATTCAGATCTAGAGCTCTTTGTGTTATCAGCTTTCATCCAGAATTTGATACACATGGTTGCATGGTCTAATGTTCAAGTCATTCATATTAGAGCATGTGATTTATTTAATTTACTAGAGCTGCCTCCGGGTTTAAAAGCCATACAGTCAGGTAATTTTCCACGTATTTTTTTATCACAAGCCCTTCGTCGGAAAGGGGTCTTAATTGTGTAATATACATTTATTTGATTTCCACTAAGTTCAAATGGATTAAATGTGTTGGAACGTAACAGTACAGGTCAAGTGGGTTTCCCCCCCCCCCCCCCCAACACAACACTTCTTAAAAGATTATTTTGTAAAAAAAAAAATAAAAGTAGGGTAGGTTAGGATAGGGGCACCCTGTTGGAAACTTTGATAACGCGCCTCCTTCCATTATTTACCGTTCATGCATGGACCATTGTCCTGTCAACTTAACTTCCGGATATGGCAGGGAACAGCATGTACTGACTAGTATACACGTGTAAACTCAACAGCTAGTGCGCTGTGCAAGATGAAAGAGTGTGACTGTACCACACATGTATACTGTTTGTACACTGTTTTTGACATATATATAGCATCCCATGTTAAAGATACACGCACAACCACTGTTAAAAAATTGTATTAATAGATTAACAATTTAACATGTATCACATGAACACATACATGTATAAATGTGCATATACAAAGTGGTATTACCGCCTCTTTGGTTTGGGTTTAGGGAATTGGATAAGGTTGAAACATTCATGAATCAATTTTGTCTCTACATCTATACATATGCGTTGTTTACTGAGTGTTATTTTATCAAATTAAATACATGTACTAGATCGATCAGATAAGATTTAGTAAAACATATTTGGTGCTCTCAAGTTGGCGAACATAGTTGGAGGTCTATTTCCTTAAAATTGTCAAAAAAAAACTTTTAATAGAAATCTTAAATTCATCTAAATGAATCCTTAAGTCTCTCTCTCTCTCTCTCTCTCTCTCTCTCTCTCTCTCTCTCTCTCTCTCTCTCTCCAAAGGGAAATTTCTCGTTTTCGAATGCAATTGACTGCAGGGAACTTACAGTTCACATTTCGAAATGTAAAATACATGTACAATAACCTTTCAGCTATAATACTTTCACAAATATGGCTCCCTTGCAGTACCCAACCCATCAAACACATCCACTTAATTTAACGCATACACATGTGTATATACAAAAATGTATACAAACGGCATGTAAAAATATTTTAAGAACTACAGAGTTGTCTTTCCTGATTTAAATTACTCCGTAAGGGTCCTAATAAAGAACTTTGCCCAGCTTAGCTATAGCATAGCTTAAGCAGTTTTAGTCCATCAATAGTCATCAAAAATTGAATTTCTTCAGAAAAAAGGAAAACATTTAATTATGTCATTTTTCATTGGGGTTCTTTTCCAGTATGTTTAAAGTAATCATTGAGTTTAGAACAGTATTGTATAGCGTTACTAACCCTCATTAGTTCATAAAATTCTCAACAATAATTTTCTTTTATCTGAATTTTTTGTTGGTTCAGGTTTTTATTAAAAGTATATTTGTTTGTATAACTTATTTTGTGTTATATGCGTTAAAGCAAACGGCATAACTCTCAGAAAAAATATACTACCCAAGCGACGATAATTAATTGTACAGCGTGCATGCATGTAAGGATTTGACAGAATGATGAGAAATGCCGTTTAAATAAATAATCTTGTTTTGTTTTTGTTTTTTAGTTTTTTTGGTTTTTATTCATTTCAAATTTTGTTTTAGCATCAGAGGGCCGGAGGGGGGGGGGGGGGGGGTTGCCCCTCCCCTACTTTTGTGGAAGCAAGTAATAAATGGAAGTAAAAATAAGGAAATCAACAGTGACATTGAAGTAACAAGGAGTACATGTACTACAACCCCCCCCCCCCCCAGAATAGGATTTCCATGATTTTAATTATTGACCTTTTTTCTTCTCTTACTTTTTTTCAGATTTTTTGGATGAGGTTGCCACCCCCCCCCCCCCCCCCCCCTCACTAAAAACAATGCTAGATGCCTGGTTTGTCCTTGGTTTTTATCACTAATGTATTAAACTGATGTGTAGTGTCTGCTCCGTAAAACTGTTGAGATACATGCATTAATGTATTACATGTATAACTCAGTCACAACAAAAGAAAATCCTTCCGCCGCTTTTACACCGGCACAAAGCATCCGTAAATTTATAAATATTCATAAATCAAAATCTAAATAAGTTTGAATTAATTCTGAAAAATATCTCGTGCGATAATCTATTCCTACCTGTCTGATGTCTTCCCCTCTGTTAATTGCTCTTTCACGGAATCTTTACTCTCCGCTGTATCAAAATACAAAATGTTCGTGCAAATTTTTCGCGCCAATCATAGAATGACGCGCTCATTACAGACACTGGTAATGGGGGGTGGGGGGGGGGGGTGTTACAATCAACTTACAATCATATTTTGTTTTATAGTGACAGAATTCCTATAAGATGCATGCACACTCACTTAGCCTTTGTGGGCTTTAGAAAATTAGAAAAAAAATATCGTACAATTATTATGTTCAATCACTACATTGTAGAATAAGTCAGAGAGAATTTAATAAAAATAATCAAAATTTTCGCACACTGTGAAATATGCAATGATATTAAATTACGCCAATTTTGTTTTGTTCCGATTATACATGCACGTACCAATGAAATCTCTTACAATACAGATAAATATTTATATAAAGTAAGTACTGTACGAAATAAATGAATTTTATAGAACATTGCAACTTTTGATAAGCCAGACTCGGAAATCGGTGATCGTCTTTTAGTCGAGACATGAATACTTGATAGTTACAGCTATATGAGTTGTATTTTAAAAAATTTCATATTTCTTCAAAATCGTACTTTTATCATGATTACTCTGAATGAAGAGACGTTATCCTCTATGGAAAAATGAAATCAAACAGGGTGTAGAATTTTATCTTTTAAATACAAGTATAAATGTACACGTACAATGTACTTTGAAAATCAATGTATATACATGTAGCAAACCAATTGTTTTACTCGTCTGGATGAAAATGATGTTACTTGTGCTTAGATCTCCAAAAAAAAAAAGCTAAAAAATATGATAAAAAATTACATCAGCTGGGTATTTTGTTTTCTATTTCTAAGGCAAAGTGATTTTAATTTTAAACGCTAACAGCGCTGAAATCTACACGATCCAGTTCTAACCAGTTTTTCGATCGATCGAAATCTTCAGTAACTTAGTCACGGATCGACTGCACGAAATAATCGTGATGATGTCAGACTCAAATTCTCCTATAAGAAGACTCGTGTTTTTTCGTCTTCTCTTGCGTACAAATGTACATTAGATGTACCAATAGTTTTAAAAGTTACGTTTACCTATCTTATATAATTAAATCAATGATTTATATATAAACAAAAAAATGTTTGTTTTTTTTAAATATGATTGGTGTGTGCTATGAAGGTAGCGATCGTTGAAGAAAAAATTAACATAATTCGCAGACACAAAGTAGAAAATAATTCATAACAGGGTTGCAAATGAATAATGAATTATTTTAAAATTAAAATTGCTGAATGGTTCATATATGTTTTCTCTGCGCAAGTGTAGAATATTTTGAAATATTGTACACTTGTGCACAGAAAACATATGAGTCGCTCTTGTTTCTAATTCGGAAAATTTTACACACACAATTTACAAATTTTAATTGATTCATGCACTCAGCAAAGGTTTTGGATATAAATCAATTCAATTCAATTCAGTTTATTTCGCTCACACCATGGAATGGTACATGAGGTCAATCATTATATACAGTTTAAAAGTCAGAGGTACATTGTATAAATGAATAGATAAGTAGTAAATAAATAGTAAATAAGCATAAATATACAATATATACAATGAAGATAGGAAAAAGTATAATAATGGAGGACAGCCTATTATATCAGACCGTATATTTTGATAATAAAATAACATAATTTTTTCAGGTTTGTAGCATTTGAACAAGACATAAGTTCACAAAACTTAATAGTATTTGGCGCTGACCAGTATTTATCATCAAGGTATTTACGATTAAATGTCAATAGTTCTTTACATTCCAGAATATAATGAAATTCGTCAGCAATTTGACCAGAATTACACAGTTTACACACTCTTTGGTTTAAAGGTGTATTGTACCATCTCCCAGTCTCCACTGGGAGATGGTGATTTGAGGTTCTAAATTTCATAAAAACCTTTCTGAGCCTAAGTGGCAATATATTAATGTAATTTTCATAATTAAAATTTTTCTTAAAAATCTTGTAAATTTGCCCTTTTGACGAGTCATTAATGTCACTAGACCATTTTTTGATATATTGGTCTTGTAACCTTTGTTTTACAATTGTAGAAATCCTCTTTACATTTACAATATTTTGTTCATACCAAATATTTGAAAAACCACACATATCTAAAAAATCAAAACCCTATTTAAAGTTTACATATTTCAAAGGTATGGCCGTTATGATAAAAAAAAAAAGTAATGCCCAAGTGAGAAAAAAATACTGAAAACTTTTTTTAGTTATTAATTAATCGACTTCTTCATTCCAGCTGCCGATTTTTACGGCATTGGCTCATTCCGGCAAAAAATTTGTATGTAGGTTATATCATTACCAAACATTTTTTTTTTTTAGTTGCCCATCATATATACTACGTATAAGAGTTATCTACCTTTACAAACATTGAACATTTTTGCTTACTTTGTGCTAATTACTTTTTTTAAAATAATATTTTCATTTATATCATCATTTATTTAGTTTAAAAAAAAAAGAAAAGAAAAAATTCAAATTATCAATCAGGTAAAAGGCAGGCGTATAGATTTTCTCGACAGCCTTGTTTTCCCCGCCATGCGTGTTTTAGGCTTACCTTAGCGTAACCCCGAGAAATACCCGTATCGCCATGGAACCGTAAACGGTTTGTGGTTTGTTTATGAATTAAGGAAAATGTTATCAAAGTTGTACACTGGAAATCATGCATGTTCTTTTTATTTCGCTGTAGATCTTTTAACTTACCGCGATATACGGTCGTTTTCCGGTACTGTAACGAATATTCGCCAGTAGCGAAGATTAAAAAAAAATTATTGGAGAAAACGATGTATCTTAGCTAGGTAATTTTAGGCCTAATACCGAAATAAATATTCTATCAGTGTGAGGAATTGTTTGACATTTGTACAAAAATTTATCTTATTTACATTAACGTAAGAAAAGGAGATGCGTCGATTTACCCAAATGAACCCTAATGGCGATCCATATCATTACAGTAAACGATATTATTTTATAATACCAGTCTTTTTAGTTCTTACAAATTTTTAATGAATTACATTGTGAAATAATTTCTACGGTTTCATTTTATTTTCATGTCTCAAATGAATAATTATAAGAAATATTTTTTTAAGTGAACTCAGGCACGTAGCATCGTTTTTGAAAGTGGGGGGGGCCAGACCCATCCAAAAAATCTTGACAAGCAAAAAAAAAAAAAAAAAAAAAATAAGGGAAATTTAAAGTTTCCAAAAATCTTCAAAATCCTAATCCGTGGGGGGGGGGGGGGGGGGGGGGGGGGGGTTAGACTCAACTATACTTCCAAAAAAAAATTTTTCCCTACCAAAATTTTTTCTCTCCAAATCATGAAATTCCTAATCCGGGGGGGGGGGGGGAGTACCTTCAATTTGAGTACTCATTTCCTAATTTTCATATCAATTTATTACTAACTTCCAAAAAAGTGGGGGGGCCAACTCCATTATAATTCATTTTTTTATATGTAAATTTTAAAAAATTCGTTGCTGCGAGAAAAAGTGAGGGGGCCAGGCCCCCCCTGGCCCCCCCCTGATGCTACGTGCCTGGAACTTGTAATGAACATTGAATGTACATGTTTTTTAAATTATCTTAATCAAATCTATTTGATCTAAAATGGTCATAGGATTTAATACTTTAAATTGTCATCATATAGGGAGTCTATAACTTAAATATGATTAATAAGTGTTATCTTTGAAATTGTGAAATTTTTTAAATTTATGAATAAGATGGAGCACAAAACATATTCGCGCTAATAATCGGCTTGTAAAAATTTATCCTGAAAAAAATATGAAATTTTTTTTTTTTAAAGAGAAAATTTGATTCAAAAGGCAAAGCCAACAATCGAGTTTAATGAAATGTGAATGATCAATCTGACATAGAAATAGTTGAATCATTGAAAAATTTGTTTAAACAAACATTAATAGATTTGCCTGTGTCAAAAAAAACAATTTCAGCATATGTAAATGAGTTCGTTTCCATGGCAATAACCATCAAACTTGCCCATGTTCAGAAAATTTGAAAAAATTAAATGCAAATTGAAATTGTCACAAAAGACAAACGGACAATTATCTTGTCAAGAACACTTTTCTTAACAAATAAAATGTTGCTTTAGAACTATGACATTAACTTTAGAATTGTAATACATGTAACTGTTCTTCTGTTCTTGCAGAAATCAATTAAAAATTCATCATCTGAAGGTGTTTGACCATGGACCGCCGTACTTGGGCCCAGGATGTGTTACGGTGTCATCTCTGTGAGACCCCAGGTCCCCCTTTATATTGTGACATTTGTCACATACATCTGTGTAAAGCTTGTGTGGGGGAACATCTCATAGATGAATCTACAGACCACAAAGTGGTGCCATTTAAAAAGCGGGGACTTAATCCTAAATGTTCCAAACATTCCACACAATTATGTGACCTTCATTGTGAACAATGTGACATTCCTATTTGTGTGGAGTGTGTCTCTTCTGGTGAACATCTAGGACACAAGCAAGTTGGCATTTTAAAAATACAAGATACCAATAGGGAAGCCTTAAAAAAAGATCTACAAGAATTAGAAAATTTCATTTATCCTAAATACCAAGAGATTGCATTTAATATCCCAGTTCAGAAGGCTGACCTGATTGAAAACTCCAAGAAATTGACAACAGTTCTAGACAAACATGGAGAAGACTTGCATAGAGAAATAGACATCGCCATTCAAAAACTGAAATCTGATGTGGATGAAATGGAATCCAAACACTTGGTTGTTCTTGATAAGCAGGAAAATGAAATCAAACGCAGTATTTCTGAAATTGAACAGAGCATTGATGATTTGAAGAAATTACTGAACTCCAATGATGTCAGCCTTATCACTGCCTACAAATCTAAGAATGCTGAATTCAGAAGATTGCCGCCTAAACTCACAGTTTCCTTACCAAGATTTACCCCTCCGAAGATTAACAAAGAACATGTTTATCAGCAGATAGGCTCTCTGTCAGCGTTATCGATCAAGACAGAAGAACATGGCTACACAATGGATTCTCCTGGTGCGGAGTCCCCTCCCCAGGACAGATCGCTCATTGCTATACCACAAATCATCACAGAAATAAACACAGAGTATGGAGAATCTAATAAATTATACAGTGTGTCCTGTCTGAGTGATGATAAAGTATGGACAAATGGCCAGGACAACATGATGAAACTCTATAACCTCCATGGTAAACTAGTGAAGTCAATCCAAACCAAGTCGGGGAAGAGACCATGGGACATATCAGTGACCCAGAGTGGTGAACTAGTTTATACTGATGCTAATGATAGAACTGTGAACATAGTGATGAATACACAGATACAGACTGTGATCAGACCATGGGGGTGGAGGCCTATTTATGTCTGCTGTACCTCCACTGGTGACCTCCTGGTTGTCATGATCACTGATGATAGAAAACAAGCAAAAGTCATGCGTTACTCTGGCTCCACAGAGAAACAAACGATTCAATACAATGACAAAGGACAACCTCTTATTCATCTGAACTTAATGCTAAATGCATCACCGAGAATAAGAACCTAGATATCTGTGTAGCTGACTCTGAAGCAGGTGCGGTAGTGGTGGTCAATCAGGCCGGAAAACACCGGTTTACCTTCACTGGTCCTCCCTCTACTACCAAGGAATCATTTATTCCAGCCGGCATCACTACAGACTGCCAGAGTCGGATCCTGACAACAGACCATAGAAACCACCTTATCCACATCCTGGATCAAGACGGACAGTTTATCCGCTACATTGACAACTGTCATTTACAGTATCCAACAGGTTTATGTGTGGACACCAGAGACAACCTCTTTGTGGCTGAATTTAAATCTAGTAACTTGAAGAAAATCCAATACAGTATGTAAACAAACTGTAATCATAATAGCGCATGACATTGTGTAATTTTGTGTACATTTACAAAGCAAATATCAAATATCAAAGTAAAATATTTACATTTGAAAATATGTTTCCTTAAATGAACTTACAGAATAGCGAAAACATTTGAACAATAAAATGCTGTTTTTGGTGATTTATGGGGCGATATGAAGGTGGCGATATTGCAGGAAAAAAGGTTAGTGGGTTATGTAATTTTTTTGCCGCGATGATCGTTATCTTCATAACCCGCATGAATCGACAAAGAAAGCATTTTATTTTACATATTTATATCTTTCTTTAACAAATTGATCGTGATTATTTCGTGCAGATTACGATTTTTCTTGGGTGGCTGTAGGTTTCGACCAATCGATTAACGGGGCCTGTATATTTCAATGCTGCAGTTTCTATATAGCTATGACTTAACTAGTGTTTCATTAAGAAATAGTGGCGATCATACTCGGTAGATGTACCTGTAAATATTCAATTTTGTGTGATCTTTCTCATGATGTCATAATGATCATAGATTAGCACGCGCTTCTTGCTTGTTGTTTGGATTATTGTAAACTTAAAATCTCGATAATATATTATCAGTTCTTAAAGCTGCTTGGTCCGATTTTTTTGTAATTACAGTATCAATTTTTTTTCCATACATATCATTTATCTTAGAAAGTTATGGACTTTCTCCTATTTACACCAGCAGAATCAGTCTCCTTTCAAAGTTAGAAATATTCAAAGTAAATAAAAATAATTTCTCTTTGGGCAAACGAAAAAACAAACCAAAATGCATCACGGGAATGTTTAGAAAAGGAAACCGCTTGGTTTCGTCCCCCGAATGATTGGGGTTATTCAACCCGCATGCTATGCATCGATTGTAAAGAAAGCAGACTTTGGAAATATTAGCGAACAAAACATACACATGTTTATTTGTAATTTGTCTGATCATTTCGACCTTTATTTAAAGCGATGTCAAAGTCGTAATACAACCATACCCGTCTCGTCGTCGGGGGTGAAATTTAACATGAGGCGAAAAAACGCGGTACCTTTTAATGTCGTTTGTTTTGTTCGCAAATTTTGTACGTATTTTTCTTCATTGAAATTTGGCATAACTCACGGGTAAAACTACTGCAATGTCTATTATTATACATATACTAAGCATAGCCATCGTTTAAAAGCGTGCATAAAATTTGATATAAAATCGGACCAAGCAGCTTTAATGGTTTGCCTTTTTCAAATGTAATTATAAGTAATAAACAGCAATGTGAACTTTTAAACTTGTTGTTTATTTCTTTATAAATTGATTCTGTTTAAGGAGGCTAGATGGTCAGCAAGTTAACCATCAGATCTTCTCTAAATTTTCAGATATGATTTGTTTGGTCATAAACTATCATTTAGTAAAGAAAAAATCCAAATATGTTCGACTTTAAAATTTGAATATTTTGCTGTATCCTTATACAGAACTCTTCTTCCTATAGATGATTGCTATTACATAAAGATGGCCAACCCCATCCAGCCCTCTTAAATGATATTTTAATTAATAGTTAATGCATCAACAAACTGTATATAAATATGACTTTAACATGTATATCAAATAATCCCAAACTGTGTTTATATTTATGTATTATGTGTTATTATGGTAAATATGTTTCAATAAACTGTGGTGACGGTATATATTTCATGTATAATTAATATTATTTCTCACTATCAGTATCTATATATTTTACATGTAAATAAAGTGGCTAGGTGTTCTTGTTAATAAATGTAAATGATCAGTATGTTGTTGCTTATTAATGTGTTTCTTATATTATAAGAAAGACTTTTAACATTGCAAACATTTTTTATTCTTTGGTAGATAGTCATTTAGCTGCAGGTCGGTAGCTCCCCAATCTGATTAAAATTAGATCTTTGATCCGCTCCTAATAAGTTGCTTCACAATCAATCATTTGGGAAGCGATCTATTAGGAGCGGATCAAAGATCTAATTTAAATTAGATTGGTAGCCCCCAGTCTAAAAACCTCGGATAAACGACTTGGGAGCTACAGTTCGGTACGTGTTAAAAAATTGCAATTTACAGCGCACAAAAAGATGCGCTTGTTTTGAACTAATTAAGCCTAATATTTTCTTCATTTTTTGCTACTGATTTTCTTTTCAGCGGTGGGTATTTCAATGAAGCGGGTGGCAATTCAAAACAAACAATAATTTTATGGCCTAGTTGATATCGTTACCTTATTTGCCTCATACTCATCTCTTAAATACGCTTACATGTATTGACCACGGAAAATGAAGATTGTCAGGGACGTATAATTATATTAACCCCGTGTATACATGTACGTCCCTGAGGATTTCAATCTTGCATGAGAGTCGCCATTTTTACATTAAACAACTACACTACTTCACTTTACGGTTCTGGTGATGATGTTAAAAAAGAATATCAGAGGCAAGTAAGATGTCCAGCGATATTTTCTGGAATAAAATATTTGTACAGAATGTGTTCGTAAATAAGATTAATCAGTGGAAAATTACATGCACAATTTTTTGTGCGCTTTAAATTTCAACTTTTTATCACGCATAGAACTGTAGCTCTCAGGTCGTCCATACGAGTTTTTGTTCAGACCAGGAGCTACAGACCAAGGCACGTAGCATCGTTTATGAAAGTTGGGGGGGGGGGGGGGGCAGACTCATCCAAAAATAAAGGAAAGAAAAACGCATACTTTTAATTTCAATTTAACTGTTTATTTCCATATTTTCAATTCAATTTTTTACACTGTACATGTACATGGTCCCATAAAAATGTGTGTGTGTGGGGGGGGGGGGGGGGGGCAACTCTATGTTAATTTAATTTTTTGTATGTTTTGCTGCGCAAAAAAAGGGGGGGCAGGCTCCCTGCCCCCCCCCCCCTCCCGATGCTACGTGCCGGAGACCTGAAGCTAATAGCGCTGAAAATATAGTAAATAAATTGCGTGTACATTGTACATGTACATGTATAAGATGTAATTAATATGATTTTCATGCAGTATTTAGAAGAACTTGATATACCTCTGTCCATGGAGGAAATGTTTACAGGGCAAGTGCTTTGATATCCTCATTTCATGATCAGATTATATATGAATATTAAAAGTTTCAGATTAATTAATAACTACAGGTAATGTCTTCTTTGACACTGATTCATGAATTGACACAGATGGCAGAGTTTGACACTGGGTATTTTAAAAGTTAAACATGCCGTTTTTAATGGCAATTTGCGATGTTGAACCAGACCCAAATTTTGTCAGCATGACTAGATATATGAAAAAGAAGTTTCTAGAAAATTTCGCAATTTTTTAAATAGATATTAACGAGGTACTAGTCATAATTGAAAGATGAATAACGGCGATTCAGCTACATCTATGCATTTTCACTAACGTTTGAGGTGGATTTGCGCATGTGCGCGGGAGTAGTAATTAAGAAAAGCAACCTGCAGAACGAGGTAATATGAAAGGTATGTTTACAGTTGTTTGAATTCTAATAAACAGGTTTGTGGTTTTTTTAACAGAAAAAACTAGATGCTGTCATACGCATGTATGCTTTTTCATATGATGCTATTTCATGGCGTTCTTAATGAATTGATTATAATTGCTGCGATAATTTTACAATTGTAGAATGCAGGATTAGAACCCACAAGTTCGAAAATATTGTTATAAGATTTAAATAACCGGATATGTTTTCGTAACATATTCTTGTTTTAAGTTTTAGGTAATAAAATACGACTCATACTATAACTCTATTTTCTATTGCATTCATAAGCAGTGAAAAATTAAGTTTTATTACTTAAACATAAACCAGCTTGAATCATTTTTGGAAGACAATTCTTTCTTGGACCACGTCGATATCCATGTCTCCGACTTTGACCAGACGGGAGCCATGTTTTTCGATCTTCTCCCTCCGCTTTTCGTAGCCCCAGCCCACGCCGTATCCCTAGCCGTAAGGACCAGAGAGGCTCATGGAAAGACAGGAAATCAAGCCCAGGGGCAAGTACAGCTGGGCAATGTCGGTATCGGTCAGCTTGGCGGAGTACGATGAAACCGGCGGATCCTAGGCTTCAAAACACGACGGACTTCCGTCAAAATTCCGTCTACCGCACATGCGACATGGAGAACATCGTTTAGAATTACAAAATCGAAATATTTCGTCCAGTCTTGGGAAAGCTGTTCTCCCGGCACACACAGGAAGTTGACATTGCTCAGCGCTTCCTTTTGCAGCTGCGTGTTGGCTTCGTCGATGGATTTCCTGTCCGGATCAATGCCATACACGGAGCTATTAGGATAACTCAGGGCCAGACTCATCCAAAAGTTGGTTGGTGCGTGATCAAATCTACTAAGAAGCCCTTTGGGCTTCACAGGATTTGATCACGTGACCAACCAACTTCATATCCCGGTGAACTTTTTAAATTGCTGTTTATACCTTAAATAAAGAAAAAATCCTAAACTTTTAGATTTAATATTTGAATATATATCTATTGCTTTATCCTTATGATTTTATAGAACTCTTCTACCTAGAAGATCAATATTGTCTAAATATGGCCAACCCCATCCAGCTGTCTTAAATGATGTACATGTACATCAACAAACTGTTTATAAATATAATATTGAAATATCAAATAATACTAAACTGTGTCTATATTAATAATAAATATGTGTTATCATGGTAATATGTTTCATCAAACTGTGGTGACATCGACTATTGTTCGTGCATATTCATGTATTATATGTCTTGAATACTTACTATCTATATACACTCAACAAAACGTTTAAGTGTTCGCCCTGATAAAAAAAATAATTTGAAAACTACAAAATGAAATAATGTTCAGATTTCAACATTTCATAACTGAAATGTCTTTTCCTGCACAAGCGATTGACAATATTCTGTGATTAGTATTAATTTTTTATGATAGCTTAGAAAGAAAACCACTTAACATGGCCAAAATTATTATTCAGAAAACTACATAAGCCATTAGAAGACTGGTGTTTGTTTTTTTTCTACAACAAATTGTACTCACTTTAAATTTGATGTTTATTTTTTCCTCAACATTGTTTTAATTAAATAGAAAGCAATTCAAAGGAAATGTTATTTTGATTTAAATTTTCTCTTCCATTAGTGTAATGTCGTATCATATCCATAGCAACTTACAACAATCCAAACTCTCTGAGCGAAATTCAACCAAACCTGAAGTGTTTGTGATAATTAACAAAGGTCAGGGTCTCTGTTCACAACCTGAGGTCAAGGTCACTTAATTAACATGTAACATACACTCAACAAAACTTGTAAGTGTTCACCCAGAATAATGTATTGTCTATAAGATAAAGGCACATGTATGTCATGTATTTGTATTGTCGTCGGGGTGACCGATTTCCTCTTACACGTAACTTTCCAATAGTTTAGGACGATGCATTGGTTGTGTATCAATCAATGTAAACCATCAGTACGTTGTTATGTTGATGTGGTCTCTTATATTATTAAACAGACTTTTGACATTGCTAACATTTCTTATTCTTTGGTATTATTAGTTGCATAGTCATGTAGTGACCGGGTACGGGATGAATCCTGGTTAGTAAATTTCATACCTGGTGAGTCGAAGCGATTATATCTTACCGACTGTAAATGTATTAGAGATATTAAAACAACAAAAATCGAGCATTTTACAACAGAGTTACAAGTTTCAATTTGGGTACAAAACCTCACGTCATAATACTATTTCAGTGTACAAGTAGCCCCCACCCCCCACCTTTTTTGCGCAGCAAAGATTTTTCTTAAATTTATATGCAATTGAATTGGAAATAAACAGTGAAATTGAAGTTGAAAGTATACTACCACCACCACCACATTTTAAAAGTAACCTTTTCCCCTTTTTTTTTGCTTGTCAAGATTTCTTGGATGAGCCCGTCCCCCTTCCCCCACTTTTAAAAACGATGCAGAATGACGTCATAATGCTCAAAGGTTGATATATTTCGTACTGACTGTGCATGGGATATGATTCATTGGAATAATTTCCTTACAATTTAGCAGGAGGTAAGACATAGATAGTTTTCTAGCTGCAGATCTTTAGCTCCCGGTCTGAAATAAAAACTCTGATGGACGACCTGGGAGCTACAGTTTCATAAATTGTACATGTACGTGTTACAAACAGGGTTGCAATTTACGGCGCATCGGTACCATTCAGCTTTTAGTGGTTTTGACCATGCCCCGACCAAAATTATCACCTCATAACACAGACTTAAATAACGTAATGTATGCCTCTGTATCATAATACAGAATCAGAACCCCCATCACCATTTGTTTTGTTACAATAACATGAGTTACAATAACGTTCACTTATTTGAACACTGTTTCCCCTTCCATCTCCAACAGGAAGGTGGTTATTTGTAGTTCAAAATTTAACTTTTCTTAATTTACTTGGCAACTGTAATAAATAGCGTTCAAATTCTAAACAGAAAGAACTATATATGATAAGAGTTAAATTTGGCCCCCATAATTCACCATTTTTTAAAAAGTGTTTCGGGTACAATAAAATGTTATGTTATAATTTAGAAGAGTTGATATAAAATATATTTTTCACATATTTGTTTGATTTTTTTGCACTCACTTGCAGTATATGACGTCAGAAGTGACGCTTTTTCTATAATTCAATCAAAATTAGTCGAAAATTGACATTTTTCCTATCTTTTTACGAATGGGAAATATAGAGCGCATGCTTGAACCAGGACAAATTTTTTGTCACTTATTAGACTTGGCTAGATACATCTCTGATTAAAATATTTTGTTGGTTCAAGCATGCGCTCTATGTTTCCTGAAAGAAAAACTGCTTGAAAACAAGCTTTTTTATGCTAAAATGCAAAAATGGCGGGAAAAGGTTGTCTTTACAATGCCGTATTTCAAAACTGTGGGCACTTGAAACAAAATGAACAGTTTAAACATCACATATATACATCTGTACAAAGAATTACAGTCAAATAATGATATTCCTTTTAGGGGGCCATTTTAGGCCCATACCATATATAGTCCTTTAGTTGTTTTATAAATTCTGTTTATAGTCCCTTTATAGACGATTCTTGAATATCATATAACACACAAGTTATAATTCCAATTTACAATTTAAAAAAGATTGACCCCCATTGTGACTCTATCCTACCCCTGGGGATCAGGATTTGAGCAAACTTGCTCCACACATACACACAAGTTACGGTTTCCCCATTGTGGACCCAGTCTACCCCAGAATCGTGATTTAAACAAACTTGATTTTACACTACCAACGCATGCTTTCACATAAATTTTAGTTTTTCTGAATAATTTTTGAGAAGGTTTTTAAAAAATATCAACAATATAACAATATTCAATAGTTCTTAATACCCACCCCCCCCCCCCCCACCCTTTTAAAAGAGGGCGTGATTGTTCATTTTAACAAACTTGAATCCCCTTTACCCAATTATGCTTCAAGGTAGGTCTATTTGAAAACGGCCCATGCAGTAGTTCTGGAGAAGTCTAAAATGTAAAATAAAAGTTTACAGCTAGACATGTTAACAGACAGACGGATGCTGGACAAAAAGTGATTAGAAAAGCTCATTTGGGCTTTCAGCTCAATTGAGCTAAAAATTAAAATCATCCAGGAAAAGGCGGCTTATTAATTTTCTCGGATGGTGTTTGAACTTTGCGTAAATCTACTGACCCGATTTTTTATTTTTTTTTTTGGGGGGGGGGGGGTTAATTGATGAACATAAAGTTTTAAGTTCTATGATCAATAATTTAGCAAGGGATTTCCGGGTAATTCTGGGCAGTAATTCGGTCATCGATATCTAAAAGCATTTTAAACGAAAACTTATTAAGAAGTATTTTTTCCTTTGTTAACATATATTTGTGCTCCCTTTTTAAAGTCGGTGTTACAGATTATTTTTCTCAATAGTTTTATTATATAAAGACAAAAAAATGAAATATAACATTTAAAAGTTAATTATAATCATCCATTATGTGAACGGCAGAGCTATGAATTAACTATGTTTCCGTAAGAAATAGAGGAAAGTATGCTCGGTAGGTGTAAATATATCAAAATGAATTGGAATGTACAAGAGCTAAATTATCAATCATGCAGCAAAATATGTTGTTCAACAGTTTCCAGGTCTTTACATGTATAATCCTTTTTCTGGTATTACAAACAATGCATCTGAGAGTATTAATAATGTTTTGAAATTGCATGTTAATGGTATAAAACTTTATGTAGATGCTTTAACATTAAGTTTACAATTTTTACAGTACATGTATTTTTACAATATTCAATGTGGATTAGCTGGTATAGGGCAATATAAATTATTAGATATGTTTTCTTGTATAAAAATACCAAAGGATGAGATTGTACCAGTAATTCCCGGCAGGTTACTAGAGCCTGGTGAGATTATTGATTATGTGCGTGGTACTTTAGAAAACTTCGAATCACTGTGTAAATCTGATTGTAATTCTATAACTACTGTCAATGTAAGCTCTGATAATGGTGTAATTTGAACGGAAATGTCGACAGCTCAGATGATCATGTACCTTTTGTTCCAGATACTGAAACCGCGGAAACTGGTCCCGAAATGAACGAAACGTATTCAAAAGGTGTCCATAATTCAAATTTATCACAGACATGTTTGACTAAATTGACCGTCGCGAATAATAGTGTAACATTTGTCAACAATCAGAAGGCCTAGGCTTCATCGTTAACGGTAATAATAACCAAAAATACGCAATAACATCATTTCCAAAATATACACCGGAATCAAAGAAAACAATTAATCTTAAGCAGTTGTCGAAGAATAGTTTGAAACGTAACGATTAAAAATCCGGTAGGAAAAAATGTGTTGTTTTATAGAAATTTGTTGTTTTGATAAACTCTCTCTGTTTTTATTGCAGGTGCTGTTCACACCTTCCTGTAGTACGGCTTTACCTGAGCAATACCTGAGTTGCATTGATAAAACTTGTAAATTTTGAGTGTAAAATTTTCATTCCCGTCAAGGTTTTGAGCATTTAGATCTAGTTTAATATATAGAACTATATATCATCTGAAAGGTGTATACCTATGGATGAAAAAAATCTTGACCGAATGAAAATATAATCAATGGTTTTTATGATACAGGTGATTATTTAGAGATGACTGCACGATTACAGCGGGGTTTTTTTAACAAAAATTTTTCATTCCGGTCAAGCTTTTGGATACTAAATCTAAAGATATCGATTTAATTTTTTCACATTTTATAGGTCTGGTTGTTGTGATAAAAAAAATTGTGTCCGAATGGAAAAATATTTAACACTTTTTGAGATATTAGATGTTTTATGAAGTCGACATCGTCATTCCGGCTGCTGATTTTGCGACCATAGCTCATTCCGGTCAAAGTTTTATATATCAAACATGTATCTATCAAATAAGTTTTTACATATTTGGATATCCCTGTATCCACAGATTGAAAAGGTGATAGCTTATACCTAACACAAGTTATCGATCGTTCTATGTAAACATGTCACTACATCTATTCCGTCGCCATTCCGGCGATTAGTCCTCACCGCGGGTGTATGGATTCTATGTAAGAGTTATCTATGTTTAGGAACATTGAACTTTTTTTCTTTTTTGTGCTAATTACTTAGTTAAAGGTAAAATTCTTTCTTTCTATGATATTAATTTAGTTACAGAAATTAGAATAAAATATCAAGGAAAGCATTCAAATTATCCATCAGGTAAAAGGCAGGCGTACTGATTTTCTCGACAGCCTTGTATTCCCAGCCATGCGTGTTTTAGACCTAGCATAACACAGAGAAACCTCGCCATGTTTGATTTGTAAAGGTTTGTAGTTTCAGTTTGTTTTAATATGAATATTTTTTATAATCACCGCGGAGTTACGAAACAAACTAGACCAGTGTGTGGGGGTGGGGGGGAGGTCACGGAGATACGGACAGACCAAGTTATGCGCAGGTCCTACTGAGGGGGAGGGGGGTCAACGTAAGATATTATTAAAATTAAAATTGACAAAAACAGGGTTTAGACTCCCAACAAGACAAAATCACTCCCATTGAAAGTTTTAGGACTTGTGCGTGTGAGATGGGGAATGTATGTTCGTTCGCCCTAAAATGTGTTCGCCCATAACGCCTTTCGCCTAATAATTTCCATTTGTCCTAGTTATCCTTTTGCCCTAGGTCTGTACGCCCTTGATTCAGTTTGCTTTATACTCTGTCCAAGATATCCTGGATTTACATTTTGCTTAATTGCATGATATTTATAAATACCTCAGGGTTCAAACGATGTTTAATATTTGTATGAAACTGACCCATGGGAGATGAAGAGAGGAATGACGCCCGAGGCACTCCAAATAAATTGTTCATGTTTCATTCACATAGCATTCACTTTTAACTTTGCACTCACATTTGCGCTCCGTTTGCGCTCTGCGTTCGCTCACCATTCATACATGTAAGTGCTCACCAAATTCCATTTAGCGTGTGCTCACTGTTCGCTCAAAGTGCATTCACCGTGTGCTTACCATTCAGTCATGGTTCTAGTGGCAAAGTAGAACGTTTCAGGGACTGTATCTTAAATGATGTGGTTTATGAACGAGGTTTAGGTGGAGCGAACAAGGTTTAGGGCAAATGATAATTAGAGCAAACAGACTCTGGGCGAACGGACTCAAGCGAACAGGTAGATAGGGCGAACAGACATGAAATGGAAAAGGGTCACAAAATGAAAAAAATTTTGATCAGCAAAGTGAACCAAAAAAAAACTCTGTAGTAAGACTGTTAGGAAATACACTGGGTGATATACTCTTAGATCAGGGCATTATGCTATATTACCGGGTATACATGTATTTACATATGTAGTGGGGGGGGGGGGGGGCTCTAGACTCTACCTTCCTCACTGTGACTACAATTTTGACAATTCACTTATAGATATGATATTTCAAGAATTAGTAAAACAACTCTTGCCAATTGTTTTATTATAATATATGTAACTGTACTTGTGTTCTTACAGAAATCCTATAAAAATCAACTGAAGGTATTGACCATGGACCCCCGCAACTGGGCCCAGGATGTGTTACGGTGTCAGCTCTGTGAGACTCCTGTCCCCCCGTTATACTGTGACATCTGTCACATACATCTGTGTAAAACCTGTGTGGGGGAACATCTCTTAGATGAATCTAAAGAACACAAAGTAGTGCCATTTAAAAAGCGGGGACTTAATCCTAAATGTTCAAAACATTCCACACAGTTATGTGACCTTCATTGTGAACAATGTAACATTCCTATTTGTGTGGAGTGTGTCTCTTCTAGTGAACATCTAGGACACAAGCAAGTTGGCATTTTAAAAATGCTAGATACTAAGAGAGAAGCCTTAAAAAAAGATTTACAAGAATTAGAAAATTCCATTTATTCTAAATACCAAGAAATTGCCTCTTATATCCCAGTTCAGAAAGCTGATCTGAATAAAAACGCCAAGAAATTAACAACAGCTCTAGACAAACATGGAGAAGACTTGCACAGAGAAATAGACATCGCCATTCAAAAACTGAAATCTGATGTGGATGAAATGGAATTCAAACACCTGGTTGTCCTTGATAAGCAGGAAAATGAAATCAAATGCAGTATTTCTGAAATTGAACAGAGCATTGATGATTTGAAGAAATTACTTAACTCCAATGATGTCAGCCTTATCACTGCCTACAAATCTAAGAATGCCGAATTCAGAAGATTGCCGCCTAAACTCACAGTTTCCTTACCAAGATTCACCCCTCAGAATATTAACAAAGAACAGATTTATCAGCAGATTGGTTCTTTATCAGCAATATCGATCAAGACAGAAGAACATGGCTACACAATGGATTCTCCCGGTGCTGAGTCCTCTCCCCCGGACAGACCACTCATTGATGTACCACTGATCATCACAGATATAAACACAGAGTATGGAAAATCTAATGAATTATGCGGTGTGTCCTGTCTGAACGATGATGAAGTGTGGACGTGTGGTCAGGACAACATGATGAGACTCTACAACCTCCACGGTAAACTAGTGAAGTCAATCCAAACCAAGTCAGGGTACCCACCATTTGACATAGCTGTGACACAGAGTGGTGAACTAGTTTATACTGATTACCATGACAGAACTGTGAACATAGTGAAGAATACACAGATACAGACAGTGATCAGACCATTGGGGTGGAGGCCTTTTCATGTCTGTAGTACCTCCTCTGGTGACCTCCTGGTTGTCATGATCACTGATAATAAACAAGCAAAAGTTGTGCATTACTCTGGCTCTACAGAGAAACAAACGATTCAATATGATGACAAAGGACAACCTCTCTATTCATCTGAACTTAATGCTAAAAACATCAGTGAGAACAAGAACCTAGATATCTGTGTAGCTGACGCTAAAGCCAGTGCAGTAGTGGTGGTTAATCAGGCCGGCAAACTCCGGTTTACCTACACCAGTCCTCCCTCTACTACCAAGGAACCATTTCGTCCAGTCGGCATCACTACAGACAGCCATGATCGGATCCTAACAGCAGACTTTTTAAACCAACGTATCCACATCATTGATCAGGACGGACAGTTCCTCCGCTACATTGACAACTGTCATTTACAGAGTCCCAGTGATTTATGTGTGGACACCAAAAACAACCTCTTTGTGGGTGAAAATAAAACAGGTAAAGTGAAGAAAATCCAATACAGCATGTAAACAAACTGTGATCATAGTAGTACATGGCAATGTGTAATTTTGTGAACATTTACAAAGTAAATATCAAATATCAAAGTAAAATATTTACATTTGAAAATATGTTTCCTTATACATGTATGAACTTGCAGAATAGCGAAAATATTTAAACAACAAAATGATTTCTTTGGTGATTCATGGGGGGATATGAAGGTGGCGATATTGAAGGAAAAAAATTAAGAACATAAGTTAGCGTGTTACGGGGTACATAATTTTTTTCTGCACTGATCGCTTTCTTCATAACCCCCATGAATCGCCAAAGAAAGCATTTTATTGTTCATATTTATATCTTTCTTTAAGATCAAATTGATCGTAAAAGGTGAGTAAAATTAACTATACATCAGTACGTTAGCTTAAAGAAACAGCCAAATCGTCTCCTATGGGAATTGGTGTCTGATATCATCATGATTATTTCGTGCAGACTATGATTTTTCTTGGGTGGCTGTAGGTCTCGACCAATCGAATAATGGGGCCTGTATATTTCAATTCTGCAGTTTCTATATATAGAGCTATGACTTAGCTAGTGTTTCATTAAGAAATAGTGGTGATCATACTCGGTAGAGTACATGTGAATATTCAATTCTGTGTGATTTTTTCTCATGACGTCATAATGATCATAGATTAGCACGCACTTCTTGCTTGTTGGTTGGATTATTGTAAACTTACTCGATAATATATTATCAGTTCTAAACAGTTTGCCTTTTTCAAATGTAATTATAAGTAATAAACAGCAATGTGAACTTTTTAACTTGCTGTTTATTTCTTTTTAAATTGATTATGTTTAAGGAGGCTGGATGGTCAACAAGTTAACCATCAGATCTTCTCTAAATTTTCAGATATGATTTGTTTATTCATAAACTATCATTTAGTAAAGAAAAAATCCAAATATTTTCGACTTTAAAATTTCAATATTTTGCTGTATCCTTATACAGAACTCTTCTTCCCGTAGGAGATTGATATTACATAAAGATGGCCAACCCCATCCAGCCCTCTAAAATGATATTTTAATTAATAGTTAATACATCAACAAACTGTATATAAATATGACTTTAATATATATATCAAATAATCCAAAACTGTGTTTATATTAATATATTATGTGTTATCATGGTAAATATGTTTCATTAAACTGTGGTGACGGTGTATATTTCATGTATAAATAATATTATTTCTTACTAAAAGTATCTATATATTTTACATGTAAATAAAGTGGCTAGGTGTTCTTGTTAATAAATGTAAATGATCAGTATGTTGTTGCTTATTAATGTGTTTCTTATATTATTAGTCCCCTACCGGTTTCACCGGAGGGGACTATAGCTTTTCTCTGTGTCCGTCTGTCCGTCTGTCCGTCCGTCTGTCCGTCCGTCCGTCCGTCCGTCTGTCTGTCCCACTTCAGTTTTCCACGCTTTTTTAGCTCACCTGAGCTGAAAGCTCAAGTGAGCTATTCTGATCACTTTTTGTCCGTCGTCCGTCTGTCCGTCTGTCCGTCTGTCTGTCCGTCTGTAAACTTTTTACATTTTGAACTTCTTCTCTAAAACCGCTTATCCAATTTCAACCAAATTTGGCACAAAGCATCCTTATGGGAGGGCGAATATAAATTGCAGAAATAAAAGTCTGATCTGTATTCAAAGCGGAGAAAACCTTGAAACTGTACAAAAAGGGGGGTGCATTTTTAAAAATCTTCTTCTCAAGAACTACTGATTCCAATTCAACGTAGTTTAGCATAAATTATCCTTATGGGAAGGAAAATATAAATTGCAAAAATTAAGGTCTAATTCTGTTTCAAATCTGAGTTATTACGAAAATAATAATAAAGGAAAGGCGTGTTTCAATCAGTTTAATAGCCTCGGATTCGGCATCCGGTAAAATGGGTAGACAAGACTTGGCCTGGGCAAAACAAAAGATAAGCAGTTATTAATCTGCCAATCTCATTAAAATTTCAGGATATTTGATGGACCAGTATATTTGTATTTGCTGTAAATATTGCTGCAAAATAATGCGTATTTGGAATTGACGATTGCCGATCTGCCCCGGCTTTTATTTTGTCACGGCCCGGTTTTGCTTACCCCTTTTACCAAGACTCGTATTCCATACTTCTAAAACGAGGTTCTTTGTTTAAAGCAGCCATGACATTATACGAAAAAGGGTCGATCTGACTATGATGAATTTGCTTGTTGTGCAACAGTTCGCGTATGAAGGGAAATTTTTGAAACATGAAAAATATATTGGTGCCGATTTTGTGAAGTAAATTGAGGCTAAATATTTCAATGCGTTGACAGTTTTCACACATGACGTTGATGTTAGCTTGTTCTGATTTTCGTTTCGTTTTCATTATTTATGCTTTGTAACCTGGAAACTGTCGTCTGTATTTCGTGATTTTTACGTATCAAATCAAACAGAGACTTCGGTAAATCAAACAGTTACGTTAACTGTTTACCTGCGCAAAATCTGATGTAGGAGTACTGAAATACAATTCATTCTATCGGTAATTCGGCATTATTTTTTGCGTAATGGTAGATTAATGCAATAGGTTTTTGTTGAGATGCTCGGCATTTTCTCTAGTTTATTCAGTTTAAATAGAGTTTGATATCGCTTACGGAAATATGTAGGTATATACATGTATATATATGATTCATTTCGAAAAAATAAATTGTGTTCTTTATTTGTTATACATGTAGTGCATGTTTCTTGTGTTTAATTGTTAACAATTTCTATTTACTAACCATTTTTGAGTGTTTGCTTCGAATTACAAGCAAGATACAGAGATTTGCTAACAATTCTATGTTTGTACACATCTTAAAAGCTAAAGATTAAATCAAAGTACTGATAGTACTGAAAAGCACTAACCCAGCTTCTGTATGTATATAACAGATATATGTTTATAGCATTTCAGCTTCTGTATACGCACTATATTTCCTCATCACTGCATGACAGTCCCTGCAATGATGTATGTAAGCCCCGTACATTGATTTCACAATAACCCGTAAATTAGATTCACAATAGCCCGTGCAGTTATGTGCAGAAACCCCTGAACCTGGTTCCCTAACCAGTTTAAATGATGTATATTTTGCTTAGACGGGGCGGTTATTGGATGCACCGGAAGTTGAAGTCTAACGACAATAAAGGGCTGAGCTATGCTTAGCGCTTTAAAAAGTAAAAAAATTGTCAATATTTATTACGAAAATTTTCAAAATCTGTTCTTCCAGAAACCAACTTATTGAATTGTAAACTTAACCTTTTTAGCTCACCTGAGAATGGGGCCACAATGGGGGGTCGAAGTTTAACAAATGAATATATAGAGTAAATCTTTAGAAATCCTCTTCTCAGAAACTAATCGGCCAGGAAAGCTGAAACTTGTGTGGAAGCATCCTCAGGTAGTGAAGATTCAAATTTGTGAAAATCATGACCCCCGGGGGTAGGTTTGGGCCACAATGGGAGATCGACGTTTTACATAGGAATATACACAGTTAATCTTTAAAAATCTTCTTCTCAGAAACTAATCAGCCAGGAAAACTGACACTTGTGTGGATGCATCCTCAGGTAGTGTAAATTCAAAGTTGTAAAAATCATGACCCCCGGGGGTAGGGTTGGGCCACAATGGGGGATCGAAGTTTAACATAGGAATATATACAGTAAATCTTTAAAAATCTTCTCAGAAACTAATTCGAAGGCAAAGCTGGAACTTGTGTGGAAGCATCCTCAGGTAGTGAAGATTCAAAGTTGTGAAAATCATGACCCCTGGGGGTAGGTTGGGGCCACAATGGGGGATTGAAGTTAAACATATGATTATATACAGTAAATCTTTAAAAATCTTCTTCTCAGAAACTAATTAGCCAGGAAAGCTAAAACTTTTGTGGAAGCATCCTCAGTTAGTGTAGATTCAAATTTGTGAAAAGCATGACCCCTGGGGATAGGTTTGGGCCACAATGGGAGGTCGATGTTTTACATAGGAATAAACAGAGTCACCTTTAAAAATCTTCTTCTCAGAAACTAATCAGCCAGGAAAGCTGGAACTTGTGTGAAAGCATCCTCAGGTAGTGTAGATTCAAAGTTGTGAAAATAATGACCCCCAGGGGTAGGGTGGGGCCACAATGGGGGGGGGGGTCAAAGTTTAACAAAGGAATTTATAGGGTAAATCTTTAAAAATCTTCTCAGAAACTAATCAGCCAGATGATTCTTTATAATTGTTAAGACTTTGGCCCCAGGACAATTCTTTGGCCTCACGAGAAGGTTGAGAGTTTACTGTACGTTTATATCCCATATATAAACTATTGTTAGGGATTTTTTTGAGAACTGCAATACTCAACACATGATATGACTATAAAATCATCCTGTTAGAAAAGGGACTAATGATTATAAACATAAGAATATCCAGGGGAAAATGGATTTTATTTATACAGGATTTACATGAATTATTGTATATTGTCCATATAGTTTGTATTATGACTCCATTGAGCTGATTTTATCATACCTATTGTTCCTCAGGTGAGCGATGTGGCCCATGGGCCTCTTGTTTCTTTATGCGTTTAAGGAATAACATGAAATTTGCTGAACAGCTTCAAAATGTCAAACTACAGATCAAGTTTACATTTTTGTAGCGTCTGGTTGACATATTTTCGAGAAAATTAATTTGTTATATTCCACTTTTTTAATGTTTGGGTTCGGTGTGTAATGATTACACGAGGAAAGTATGTAGTCGGTAATAATATTATGCATTTCTCGGACCATTCCTTTTATTGTTTCTAACAAAACAAATAAGTTCTCTAAAATAGTTTCAAGCATTGTGTTGTTAATTTAATCGAAAGGGTTTTTTGTATAATTACAATCGGGTTCGTCATTGGGTTGGTCTGTTGATTCAGGGCACAGAAGACGGTAAGAATGATACTCTGCATAACAGTGCATTGTTTCCACAAATTTCTACAAACCAATAGGGGACGTGTATTGCTTATGCAATATTCTCAGAATGCTTGTTAGAAAGGCTTTTGACATTGCAAACATTTCTTATTCTTTGGTAGATAGTCATCTAGCTGCAGGTCGGTAGCTCCCCAATCTAATTAAAATTAGATCTTTGATCCGCTCCTAATAGATCGCTTCACAATCAATCATTTGTGAAGCGATCTATTAGGAGCGGATCAAAGATTTCATTTTATTCAGATTGGTAGCTCCCAGTCTAAAACCATCGGATGAACGACTTAGGAGCTACAGTTCGGTACGTGTTAAAAAGTAGCAATTTACGGCGCACAAAAAGATGCGCTTGTTTTGCACTGATTAAGCTTAATATTTTCTTCTTTATTTGCTACTGATTTTCTTTTAAGCGGTGGGTATTTCAATGAGGCGGGAGGCAATTCAAAACAAACAATAATTTTATTTTGCCCTAGCTTATATCGTTACTTTATTTGCCTCATACTTTCTCTTAAATACGCTTACATATATCGACCACGGAAAATGAAGATTGTCAGGGACGTATAATTATACTAACCCCGTGTATACATGTACGTCCCTGAGGATTTTAAGAATATCAGAGGCAAGTACAGTGACAATATAAGCAGTAAGATGTCCAGCGATATTTTTTGGAATAAAATATTTCTACAGAATGTGTTTGGAAATAAGATTAATCAGTCCAAAACTACAAGTACAATTTTTTGTGCCCTTTAAATTTCAACTTTTTATCACGCATAGAACTGTAGCTCTTAGGTCGTCCATACGAGTTTTTGTTAAGACTGGGAGCTACAGACCCAGGCACGTAGCATCGTTATTGAAAGTGGGGGGGGGGGGCAGAATCATCCCCAGAAAAAAAAAACGGAAAGGAAAACGACCAGCATACTTTTAATTTCAATTCAACTGTTTATTTCATTATTTTCAATTCAATTTTTTTTACATGGTCCCATAAAAGGGGGGGGGGGGGCAACTCTATGTTAATTTAATTTTTTGTATGTAAAATAAAGAAAAAGCTATTAGCACTGAAAATATAGTAAATAAATTGTGTGAACATTGTACATGTACATGTATATGATATAATTAATATGATTTTCATGCAGTATTTAGAAGAACTTGATCTACCTCTGCCCGTGGAAGAAATGTTTACAGGGCAAGTGCTTTGATATCCACATTTCAAGATCAGATTATATATGAATATTAAAAGTTTCAGATTTATTAATAACTACAGGTAAAGTCTTCTTTGACACTGATTCATGAATTGACACAGATGGCAAAGTTTGACACTTGGTATTTTAAAAGGTAAAATGCCGTGTTTAACTGCAATTTGCGATGATGAACCAGACCCAAATTTTGTCAGCATGACTTGATATATGAAAAAGAAGTTTCTAGAAAATTTCGCAATTTTTTAAATAAATAAATATTAACGCATGTATGCTTTTTCATATGATGCTATTCCATGGCGTTCTTAATAAATTGATTATAATTGCTGCGATAATTTTACAATTGTAGAATGCAGGATTAGAACCCACAATTTCGAAAATATTGTTTTAAGATTTAAATAACCAATATGTTTTCGTAACCTATTCTTGTTTTAAAATACGACTCATACTACAACTTTTTTTTTATTGCATTCATAAGCAGTGAAAAATTAAGTTTTATTACTTAAACATAAACCAGCTTGAATCATTTTTTGAAGACAATTCTTTCTTGGACCACATCGATATCCATGTCTCCGACTTTGACCAGACGGAAGTCATGTTTTTCGATCTTCTCCCTCCGCTTTTCGTAGCCCCAGCCCACGCCGTATCCCTCGCCGTAAGGACCGAGAGGCTCATGGGAAGACAGGAAAACAAGCTCAGGGGCAGGTACAGCTGGGGAATGTCGGTATCGGTCAGCTTGGCGGAGTACGATGAAACCGGCGGATCGTAGGCCGCTCCGAATCCGTCGGATTTCAAAACACGACGGACTTCCGTCAAAATTCCGTCTACCGCATATGCGTCATGAAGGACGTCGTTTAAAATTACAAAATTGAAATTTTCCGTCCAGTCTTGGGGAAGCTGTTCTCCTGGCACACACAGGAAGTTGACATTGCTCAGCGCTTCCTTTTGCAGTTGCATGTTGGCTTCGTCGATGGATTTCCTGTCCGGGTCAATGCCATACACGGTGCTGTTTGGATAACGCTTGGCGATCATAAGTGTGTACCTCCCGTATCCACAGCCAAGGTCGAGCAGCTTGAAGTCGGAACCTGAACATATACTTTGTTTAAAAATCAGTTTATAGGTCAACGGTTAAATAAATTAATTACAATGCTTGATTTCTCAGACTAGTATATGCAATGTAATCGACATACTTGGTTTAAGGTGAAACACTGGTAAAAGTAGTTCGTTGATCCAGATCTGAATGTCCTCTGGTTTGTGGTATCCGCCCCACCACTCTAAGAAAGGGCCGTGGTAGCCATAACCTGTAAACAAACATAAAATATTATTACAGAGATACATGTATGGATAACATTGGAAGCATACGATACGGCTGTTAGGTTTCTGTGTTTTGTTAGTCTTGAGATGTTTTTCTGAACTCTGGTCATTCATTATTGTTCAGGGATTTGGTCCATTTCAAGTTATAATTTAGCAGCTACTAAAATAAATTCAGTATTTGATTGTTAAATTTTGTAAACATCCTTTTGATCACATATTTTGATATTTGTATATACCAGAAAATAGAAAACATGTTGATTTTAACGAAATAAAACAGCCATTGAAGAAATTTTGAAATATATTTTAAAAAAAAAGGTTACATGGGTTTTTCTTTTAAAATTCTTTTAACATTTCTTAATTTTCTTTACTTTTCATAGCAGAGACAGCAAGATGCCTTGATATTTCAATAATCTGAGGTGTAAGTTTATTCATTTTATAAATGCCTGACCTCTTGGTCCATTGTTAGGGAGAACTGCCTCTAGTTTTGGTAACATGGCGCCCAGAATAGGAAGGACCGTGGCTCCAGGTCTATTAGTCTTTAGCTCAGAGTCCGGATAGGGCAGGGAGAATCTGTCGTTTGCGTGTGACGTCACGATTCCCGAGGCCACCATACTCACTCATACTGTTCAGCCATTCCTGAATGTACCTGAATGGAGATAGCAAGAGAACGTGTCATCTCAAAATATTGAGAGAATCCATTTACTCTTGCACTTTGATGAACTTAAACCTGTTTTAACAAGAGCTTTGATTCTGGGCAGTATGTGACAAATTTCAATTTGATGAAGGCGGGGTCTACTCATCGTTAACTGTTCAGTCATGACTGATAATCAGGAATACATTCAGTGTAATGACACTCGTCCGACTTTATCCTGGGATGTATTTTTCAGTTGAAACGGTGTCAATTTCGCACAAAAGAGCAGATCTATATTTCGGCAAAGAAAAACTTTTGGATTTATACAGTCTATAAATATAAATGAGCTTCTGTTAGCGAATTAGAATAAAGGAATGTAAAACCAGAACTTTCACAGCATAGGTATATGTATTTCAAATCACGTAGATCATTCTTTTGTAATTGTTGGAAATCATAATTTTGAATATATTGTCATATATATGAAAATGAAATTTGATTGTATCGTTATCTCAAGAATATGACCGTAATAATTAAAGATCATCTTCTTTAACAGAATAATGTAATAGATTCATGTACATGTAATATTTTTTGATCTATTTTTCGACTAGAAATTGTTTGGCGTAATGCTTGCTTCAGTATAGAGCTAATTACATGTATCTCAAAGACCTCTAATAATATTATAATAATGAAATAATACATTTTTCATTCCATGTTTTCGGAATAATTGCTACTTCTATTTTAAATAAAGTCCTGTAACTGCAATGTTCGACATGCGTATATATTCATCGGTTTCAATTTGTTAAGTAATAAATATCTACAGTATTAAAAGCTATAATTATAGCTAGATGCGATTCAACTCGGTTAAATTCCAGAATACACAACAAGCATTAAAACATTAATTGATAGAAGAAAATCACAAAGGCACACTAGCATGTATGTACAAATAACCTAATAATCAGACACTTGAATATCTGTATAATATGGTCGAACAATGTCTACCACTTTCACATAATTATTTCCTACACAATAATAACATGCTTCACATATACTAATTACTAAAACAGTTGCATATTGTAACAAATTTTTACTATCATCAGTTAAGTTATAGAAATAAGAATAAACAGCTCTATGATCATTTATTTAGTAAAGGATTTCCGTGTAGTTTTGGCCAGTAATTCGGTCATCGAAATCTACAAGCATTTTAAAGAAAAATTGACCATTACATGTAAGTGGTATTTTTTTTCTTTGTAAACATGTATATGTGCTCCCTTTTTAAGTCACTCGGCATCACAGATTATTTTTCTCAATAGTTTTAATATGTTTTACGGTGCTACCGTTGTAGCGAGCGCAGCAAGGTTTACACATACCTTGCATCATTGTCATGTTATTTAGTTATCAACTATAAAAAAAAATTGAGAGGGAGAGACAGACAGACAGATAGACAGACAGAGGGGAGAAGGAGGGAGAAAGACAGACAGAGAACAGACGGAGAGAGAGAGAGAGAGAGAGAGAGAGAGAGAGAGAGAGAGAGAGAGAGAGAGATAATATTATAAGATTGTTTGGTTAACGATAAATACAGCATTATAATTTTTTTGTTTCTTGTTATCTGAATTTTATTTTTTTCTTTCTGATTCAAATCTTTTTTATTTGTTTATTTTTGCATTCTCATTGAATACGTTGTATCCATCCCCCTGGTCTCTGTTTGTAGGTGTGTAATTTCCCATTTTCCAATTTAATGGTTTGACAATATGCAATATCTGTAGAGATTTTTCAACTGTTTATTTTTTCTCTTGGTTATTTCTTATTTAGTTCAAAATGACTTATTGTTTTTATCTTCCCTACTTATATTTACTTAATTAGCTTAAAATTGGATCGATATGACAGTAAAGTATTAAAGTATGGCTCTTGCTAGTATATATTTAATCTCTCTATCACCCCCCCCCCCCCAAAAAAAATAAATAAATAAATAAAATTAAAAACATCATCTGAGGCAGGTATCGCAGTCTATACTTAAATTGCTAGTACACGCATTACAGATGTTTGATCAACCTCTAATTAATCGCGGGAAATAAAGCGCAAGAGCACTGTGACGTCATCCATGACCTTTTTCGTCTTTGTTTACGTGACTCGACTCAATACAAAGGTATGGAAACATGTAACAAATCTACATGTATTGGGTTTCGCAAAAGCTTATGCAGTACTCAAAACGTGTCTTCAAACCTCAAGACACCGAAAATTACGACTTAAATGTCGGCCATTTTCGGCACAGCACCACGGGTGAAAACATTAGAGAGCATTATGGGACGTAAACAAAAAATTTCGTTTGATGAATCTATAGGTTTAGCTCGTTCTTTTTCCCACGCACACTGGTTCTTAGATTATATATAGACAAAAATAAAACAAAACAAAAAACAAAAAAACTTCAGCACCTCAACTGAAATAAAATATAACAGTTAAACGTTAATTAAAATCATCCATCATGTGAACGGCAGGGAATTTCCTCGGTGGGTGTATGGATTATATGTAAGAGTTATCTATCTTTACGAACTTTGAACGTTTTTCTTTTTTGTGCTAATTACTTAATTAAAAGTAAAATCTTTCTTTCTATGATAATTGATTTAGTTAACTAGAATAAAATATCAAAGAAAACATTCAAATTATCCATCAGGTAAAAGGCAGGCGTACTGATTTTCTCGACAGCCTTGTTTTCCCAGCCAGGCGTGTTTTAGGCCTAGCATAACACCGAGAAATACCAGCCTCGCCATGTTTGATTGTGATGGTTTGTAGTTTGTTTATGAATATTATTTTTGTAAGGACTGTGTTATCAATATTAATGAATACCATAATCAAGGTTGTACACTGGATATCATGCACGTTATTTCACTTAATCACCGCGTGTAACAAAACAAACTAGACCAGTGTCCGGGGGGGGGGGGGGGGGGGGGGTCACGGAGAGGGGGTGTTGCTAAAACGCGGAACGGAAATCGGAACGGAAAGCAAAACGGAATGGAATCGGAAAATGTTATGTACTGTTATTTGCTCGATAGGTGTGTCAAACAAGCTATAAACAATATATACTTAATGTAAATTTTTAATATTGTAAAACTGTTATTCATAATCAATTTTATTTATTTAGAGAATGTATGATTTTCTCTAAATTAAAATTACATGCTTTGACCACTAGTCCCGGTTTATCAAACTAAACAACATATCCAGCGCTCTATTTGGATTAAGTTGCAGGACTGTAGAATCACATTGGAAAACGTAAAGAAACTGTCATGCCTTAAATACTTAGAATAAGTAATCTGTTTTCGATTAAGTGAGACGAAAAGGTTAGCAAACAGATGTTGCAGCAAAACCCCTTGACAATGATGGTGGATGTTGTTCGTCGGTCACGTTTTTATATAAGTATCTATTAATGAATTTTTTAAATAGTATGGATCACTGAAAATTCAATGTTTGAATTTTTTAAAACAAGTTTAAAATCCCAAGCAAGGTTCGAAGTCATGAAAAACACAACAAAACACTCAATTAACTGCCCTACACTATTATTCCAACAAAAATACCTGGGGGGCTGGCGTAAGTATATAACTTCAATTTCAATCCTAATTTCCTTATTTTCATATTAATTTTTTACATGCTCCCAAAAAAAATGGGGGGGGGGGGGGGTGGGGGGCAACTCCATGATAATTAAATTTTTTATATGTAAATTTTAAAAAAATTAGTTGCTGCGAGAAGGGGACAGGGACAGGCACAGGGACATGCCCCCCTGCCCCCCCTGCCCCCCCCCCCCCCCCCCTGATGCTACTTTAAAGTTATTTCAATAGCATATTTAATCACAATGTGTTTTTATTTCATTTTTCTGTTTCGCACTTTCAAAAGCAAATTGAATGCAATAATATAGTTGATAGACATTCGTAAGAATGATATCAAATAGTTAAGCTAACTTTTGATAGTAATCATTCATAAAATGTGAAAAAAAGTTACAAAGTACATATTTGTGTCCAATCTATACAATATTTAAGAATTAAACGTCATAATAATTTTTCCGTTTTCCGTTCCGATTTCTGTTCTGCGTTTTAGAAACACCGGGGGGGGGGGGGGGGTGGGGGGGGGGGGGGGGTCAACATAAGATTTTATTCAAATTGACTAAAACAGGGTTTGGACTCCCAACAAAACAAAATCAACCCCATTGAAAGTTTAAGGACCTGTGCATATGAGATGGGGAATGTATGTTCGTTCGCCCTAAAATGTGTTCGCCCTTGACGCCTTTCGCCCTAGAGTTTCCTTTTGCCTTAGTTTCCTTTTGTCCTAGGTCCGTACGCCCTCGATTTAGTTCGCTTTCGGCCCGTTTGCCCTATTTTAATACAGGATTATATTAATAATATAATAGTATATTTTTGTGTTCTGAGCATTTTTTACATTATGAAGAAATGTATAATTATACAAATCAGCACAATTATAGCACAATAGTATAACAATTAAACCAATTGAAATCATTAAATGTAAGAAAAGTTTATTGGAACAAGTGGAAGTTAATAATAGCAAGTTTATAATAAAAAAGTAGAATGTAATTTATTATAAAAAAAGTTTAAAAAGTTAAAAGAGTTAGTGAAATAAAAATTCTTACCGTACCTGAAACGTTCTACTCTCCATGTGTTCATTTTGCGCTAACTGTGCGTTCACTTTGCGTTCAATGTGCATTCACTTGCGCTCTCTGCTACGCTCCATTCGCGTTCACTGTTCACAATGTGTTCACTGTGCTGTCACCTTGCTCTCACCGTTCGTTTAGCATTTACTTATCGCTCAGTCAGAAAATATAATACAGGGATTTTCCTGGCTTATTTTTGGGTCCGTTTACCAAACCCATTCCCGATCGAAAAATCGTTTCCCAATTTAAAGGGGCATGGTCACGATTTAAATAATATTTAATTAAATTATTTTTCCGATTTTAATATTTACAATGCTTCAGAAAGGCATTTTTAATAGGCAACGGAAATTTGAGTGTCATTTGTTGAGTTATAAGCGAGTTACAGAGCTTGAAATTATTCTCTATGTAAACAAAGCGTTTGTTTACATTTTGAACGTTAAAGTAAAATTTTCAGTTTTAAACCTTAAATGAATGTGTTAAACGTTAGGAACTGTTTATCTATGCTTAAAATAAATAAAAATATAGACAAATAAGCTGGAAAAGATTTTTTACTGGTATATTGATCCTATGTAAAAAAAAAAAAGCAGGGCAAGAGCTTTGTTTACATGACAAAGAATTGTGAGCCCTTTATCTTGCTTATAACTCTACGAATGACTCTCAAATTTAATTTGATCATTAGAAATGCATTTCTAAAGCATTGTAAATAATAAAAACATAAAAATAAAATGTGACCAAAATCGTGACCATGCCCCTTTAAGACCTTTTTTTCCTAATCAGGTGTCCATAATTTAGGCTGATAACAATACACATCCTAGGAAATCCTGGCCAGGGTTGATTAAGTGTCGTTCCTCTCTTCATCACCCGTGGGTCCATTCAAACGTTGATGCTCTTATTGAAGCACGCAAGTTGATTGGTGGCTCATTTAGCACCCCGAGTAAATGGGTCTAATGAACAAGTCGCTTTTAAGCGCTCGTTTGTTTGTGTGATTCATTGAAACTACTAGATTTTGTGATTCTGCATAACTTGGCATACTTAATTAGTTATCAGATTACTTTTATTGACAGACCAATCGGGTGAATGACTTGAAAGCCATTGTGGGCTACTAAAAGTTTCAGTGAATACAAATCGTATTGAAAATAAATACATGTTCAATTTAGAATTGTCCTTTGGAAACTCATTTTCAAATTTGTTCAGATAAATTTAAAAGGAAAATTATGTCTAATCTTACTTATTGAAAAGATATTGCTTACTAGGCCTTATATCAACCTATTTTAATACTCCATTGTCAATGTTCAAAAGAGAAATATGTCTTATCGCCTATTGAATTAAAAGCAGTAAGTACGTTTTACACGTGATACCACTGGTTTGAGACAACAGAATGGGCTTAGAATTTTCTTCAGGGAAAATCCCCAGAATGCTTAACGTACAACATTTTTTTTTGGCACTAGTATTCGTTATATTTCCAATACCATTTCAAAAGCGATGTCTATTCACTGTTATGCAGAAAACGATTTTATGAAAAAAGAAAATTAATACCCTAGCCCACTGAAATTCAATAAAATACAGTTTCACAAGAGGAAGAAATTGAGTGTAATAAAGACGAAAATCAACCAAAATCTCAACTTTTGACTCTAACAGATGAAAATATTTCAAAGGACTATGTGTGGTATGGTCAAATTTCTGCCCCCGATTTCAGCCAATTTTTAAATAGTATCGTATAAAAATAAAATCTTCACAAATAGTTGTATACAGGATGCCTATAATTTTAATCTTGATTTTAGTTACCATTGTTCATTCACTGTTAATCTACGGTGTCACCTAAATGGCATAATTCCCGCAAATTTGCCAAAAAAAAAGGAAAATATTCTCATTTTTTTGCTCTATATTTTGCATTCGGAAGTATAGAGCGCAGGTCTGCTCAAGTGCGATTTTAACATATGTTTTTCTTCAGATAGTTATACAGATTATACTGAAAAATGGTACTTGAGCAAGCCTGCACTTGATGTTTTCCAGTCGAAAAACCATCGGAAAACACCCATATTTTGCTACAAAACAAAACACCAATTTATCAAAATAATACAATCTTTATGACGTCATTTATACATTCTGGCGTCATTGTGGTGATATCCTTTTACACCTTTATTTCCAATATGATTTTAACTATCTTTTACCTTATTTTGAAAGCTCTTTCTTAAACTTTGATTTTGGGGGCAAAAAATGCATAAAACCGCACATAGTTCTTTACCCGAGGAATTACTTTAATAGTGTGGGGTCGAGAAAAAGAAATTGCTACAACTGCTAACAAATCTGTTTGTACTTGTATGCGTATGATTGCCAGTCTTTTGATACCGATCGATTTAAAAAAAAAATAAAACAACAGTATGTTTAAAAATGAGCATGGAACAAAGTCTATGGTACATAATCTACAGTATCCTTTTTCTATTTAGTTTTTACCTTTTCAAGTAAAAACCAATTGTACAAATTTTCTGGCAAATAATTAAATGTGTATAAAATCAAGAAAAACCACATGTGTCTATTAAATCGTAAAGACTTACTAGACCGTCATGCTTTGTGATTCATTTTCTGGATTAAATAATCTATTTGACGCAAATATTGTCACATGTTAAATAATGCTTGTACCCTAACCAGAAGAGCTCCACTTCTGTAACGAATAATTTGATTGGATGATATTCATATATATTTTTTCCCTAAAACGAGCGTTGAAGTTTAAACTGACCCACGGGTGATGAAGAGAGGAATGACGCATATTAAACCGTGGATTTCCAACGATGAACATTATATGTAGTTTATTTGTAATATTTTCCTGATTACCGATGAAACACGATGTAGGGATAACTCCCGAGGCACTCAAATTAAATCGTTCATGAATCGTTCACATAGCCTTCACAGTGCGTTCACTGTTAACTTTGCACTCACCTCTGCGCTCCGCTTGTGTTCTGCATTCGCTCCCTATTCATACGTGCTCACCAAGTTTCGTTCAGCCTGTGCTCACTGTTTGCTCAAAGTGCGCTCACCGTGTGCTCACCATTCATGCACGGTTCAAGTGGCAAAGTAAAACATTTTAGGGACTGTATTTTAAAATGATGTGGTTTAAGGTTTAGGTGGACAAACAAGGTTTAGGGGGAACGATAATTGGAACGAACAGACTCTGGGTGAATGGACTCAGGTGAACAGGTAAATAGGACAAACAAATATTAAATGGAGAAGGGTCACAAACCAAAAACAAAAATCGATTAGCAAAGTGAACAAAAAAACCTCTCTAGTAAGACTGTTAGGAAATACCTACAATGTATGGGTGATAAACCCATTGACATGTATGCTATATTACCAGGTATATCTATTTGTAGTGGGATCGGGGGGGGGCTCAAGACTTTACCTTCCTCCCTGTGACTACGATTTTGACTATTCACTTACAGAAATGGTATTTCAAGAATTAGTTAAACAAGCTTGCCAATTAACTTATTATACATATATGTGTTTACAACTGTATTTTTGCTTTTACAGAAACCAATTAAAAACTCATCAACTGAAGGTGTTCACCATGGACCCCCGTACTTGGGCCCAGGATGTGTTACGGTGTCATCTCTGTGAGACTCCTGTTCCCCCGTTATACTGTGATATTTGTCACATACATCTGTGTAAAACCTGTGTTGGGGAACATATCTTAGATGAATCTACAGACCACAAAGTGGTGCCATTTAAAAAGCGAGGACTTAATCCTAAATGTTCCAAACATTCCACACAAATATGTGACCTTCATTGTGAACAATGTAACATTCCTATTTGTGTGGAGTGTGTTTCCTCTAATGAACATCTAGGACACAAGCAAGTTGGTATTTTAAAAATATTAGATACCAATAGGGAAGTATTAAAAAAAGATTTACAAGAGTTAGAAAATTCCATTTATACTAACTACCAAAAGATTGCATCTAATATCCCAGTTCAGAAGGCTGACTTGATTAAAAACTCCAAGAAATTGTCAACAGCTTTAGACAAACAAGGAGAAGACTTGCACAGAGAAATAGACATTGCCATTCAAAAACTGAAATCTGATGTGCATGAAATGGAATCCAAACACCTGGTTGTCCTCGTTAAGCAGGAAAATGAAATCAAACGCAGTATTTCTGAAATTGAACAGAGTATTGATGATTTAAAGAAATTACTTAACTCAAATGATGTCAGCCTTGTCACTGCCTACAAATCCAAGAATGCCGTATTCAGAAAATTGCCACCTAAATTCACAGTTTTCTTACCATGTTTCACCCCTCAGAAGATTAACAAAGAAGAGATTTATCTGCAAATTGGTTCTCTGTCAGCATTATCGATCAAGATAGAAGAACAAGGCTACAAAATGGATTCTCCTGGTGCTGAGTCCTCTCCCCTGGATAGATCGCTCATTGATGTACCATGGATCATCACAGAAATAAACACAGAGTATGGAAAATCTAATAAATTAGGCAGTGTCTCCTGTCTGAGTGATGATGAAGTGTGGTTGAGTGGTCATGACAATAAAATGAGACTCTACAACCTCCACGGTAAACTAGTGAAGTCAATCCGAACAAAGTCAGGGAAGATACCATTTGACATAGCAGTGACACAGAGTGGTGAACTAGTTTTTACTGATCCCGATGATAGAACTGTGAACATAATGAAGAATACACAGATACAGACAGTGATCAGACAACAAGGGTGGTATCCTCTCCAAGTCTGTAGTACCTCCTCTGGTGACCTCCTGGTTGTCATGATCACTTATGATAATAAACAAACAAAGGTTGCGCGTTACTCTGGCTCTACAGAGAAACAATCGATTCAATATGATGACAAAGGACAACCTCTTTATTCATCTGAATATAATGCTAAATACATCAGTGAGAACAAGAACCTAGATATCTGTGTAGCTGACTGTGAAGCCAATGCAGTAGTGGTGGTCAATCAGGCCGGCAAACTCCGGTTTACCTACACCGGTCCTCCCTCGACTACCAAGGAACCATTTCTTCCAGTCGGCATCACTATAGACAGCCAGGGTCGGATCCTAACAGCAGACTTTTTAAACCAACGTATCCACATCATTGATCAGGACGGACAGTTCCTCCGCTACATTGACAACTGTCATTTACAGAGTCCCAGTGGTTTATGTGTGGACACCAAAAACAACCTCTTTGTGGGTGAAAATAAAACAGGTAAAGTGAAGAAAATCCAATACAGCATGTAAACAAACTGTGATCATAGTAGTACATGGCATTGTGTAATTTTGTGTACATTTACAAAGTAAATATCAAATATCAACGTAAAATATTTACATTTGAAAATATGTTTCCTTATACATGTATGAACTTGCAGAATAGCGCAAAATATTTAAACAATAAAATGATTTCTTTGGTGATTCATGGGGGGATATGAAGGTGGCGATATTGAAGGAAAAAATTAAAAACATAAGTTAGCGGGTTACGGGTTATGTAATTTTTTTCTGCACTGATCGCTTTCTTCATAACCCCCATGAATCGCCAAAGAAAGCATTTTATTGTTCATATTTATATCTTTCTTTAAGATCAAATTGATCGTAAAAGGTGAGTAAAATTAACTATATATCAGTACGTTAGCTTAAAGAAACAGCCAAATCGTCTCCTATGGGAATTGGTGTCTGATATCATCATGATTATTTCGTGCAGAGTATGATTTTTCTTGGGTGGCTGTAGGTCTCGACCAATCGAATAACGGGGCCTGTATATTTCAATTCTGCAGTTTCTATATATAGAGCTATGACTTGTTTCATTAAGAAATAGTGGTGATCATACTCGGTAGAGTACATGTGAATATTCAATTTTGTGTGATCTTTCTCATGACGTAATAATGATCATAGATAAGCACGCGCTTCTTGCTTGTTGGTTGGATTATTGTAAACATAAAATCTCGATAATATATTATCAGTTCTAAACTGTTTACCTTTTTCAAATGTAAATATAAGTAATAAGCAGCAATGTGAACTTTTTAACTTGCTGTTTATTACCTTATAGATTGATTCTGTTTAAGGAGGCTGGATGGTCAGCAAGTCAACCATCAGATCTTCTCTAAATTTTTAGATATGATTTGTTTGGTCATAAACTATCATCTAGTAAAGAAAAAGTCCAAATATTTTTGATTTAAAATTTGAATATTTTGATGTATCCTTATACAGAACTCTTCTTCCTGTAGGAGATTGATATTACATAAAGATGGCCAACCCCATCCAGCCCTCTTAAATGATATTTTATTAATAGTTAATGCATCAACAAACTGTATATAAATATGACTTTTATATATATCAAATAATCCCAAACTGTGTTTATATTTATATATTAAGTGTTATCATGGTAAATATGCTTCATTAAACTGTGGCGACGGTGTATATTTTATGTATAAATAATATTATTTCTTACTATCAGTATCTATATATTTTACATGTAAATAAAGTGGTTAGGTGTACTTGTTAATAAATGTAAATGATCAGTATGTTGTTGCTTATTAATTTGTTTCTTATATTATCAGAAATGCTATTGACATTGCAAACATTTCTTATTCTTTGGTGGATAGTCTTGTAGCTACAGGTCGGTAGCCTGCCAATCTAATTAAAATTAGATCTTTGATCCGCTCCTAATAAGTCGCTTCACAATCAATCATTTGTGAAGCGATCTATTAGGAGCGGATCAAAGATTTCATTTCATTTAGATTGGTAGCTCCCAGTCTAAAAACCTCAGATAAACGACTTGGGAGCTACAGTTCGGTACGTGTTAAAAAGATGCAATTTACGGCGCACAAAAGATGCGCTTGTTTTGCACTGATTAAGCTTAATATTTTTTTCATTTATGGCTACTGATTTTTTTTTCAGCGGTGGGTATTTCAATGAGGCGGGAGGCAATTCAAAACAAACAATTTTATTTTGCCCTAGCTGATATCGTTTCTTTAAACAAACAATAATTTTATTTTGCCCTAGATGATATCGTTACTTTATTTGCCTCATACTTTCTCTTAAATACGCTTACATGTATCGACCACGTAAAATGAAGATTGTCAGGGACGTATAATTATACTAACCCCGCGTATACATGTACGCCCCTGAGGATTTTAATCTTGCGTGAGAGTCGCCATTTTTACATTAAACAAACTACACTACTTCACTTTACGGTTCTGGAGATGATGTTAAAAAAGAATATCAGAGGTAAGTACAGTGCCAATATAAATAGTAAGATGTCCAGAGATATTTTTTGGAAAAAAATATTTGTACAGAATGTGTTCGGAAATAAGATTAATCAGTCCAAAACTACATGTTCAATTTTTTGCGAGCTTTAAATTTCAACTTTTTATCACGCATAGAACTGTAGCTCTCAGGTCGTCCATACGAGTTTTTGTTCAGACCGGGAGCTACAGACCCAGGCACGTAGAATCGTTTTTGAAAATGTGAGGGGGGGGGAGCAGAATCATCCCCAGAAAAAACAAAAAAAAAGAAAGGAAAGGAAAACGACAAGCATACTTTTAATTTCAATTCAACTGTTTATTTCATTATTTTCAATTCAATTTTCTTACATGGTCCCATAAAAGGGGGGGGGGGGAACTCTATGTTAATTTAAGTTTTTGTATGTTAAATTAAGAAAAATATTTGCTGCGCCAAAAAGGGGGAGCAGGCCCCCCTGCCCCCCCCCCCCCTCCTCCCCGTTGCTACGTGTTTGAGACCTGAAGCTATTAGCACTGAAAATATAGTAAATAAATTGCGTGAACATTGTATATGATATAATTAATATGATTTTCATGCAGTATTTAGAAGAAGTTGATCTACCTCTGCCCGTGGAAGAAATGTTTACAGGGCAAGTGCTTTGATATCGACATTTCAAGATCAGATTATATATGAATATTAAAAGTTTCAGATTTATTAATTACTACAGGTAAAGTCTTCTTTCACACTGATTCATGAATTGACACAGATGGCAGAGTTTGACACTGGGTATTTTAAAAGGTAAAATGCCGTGTTTAACTGCAATTTGCGATGATCAACCAGACCCAAATTTTGTCAGCATGACTAGATATATAAAAAAGAAGTTTCTAGAAAATTTCGCAATTTTTTAAATAAATAAATATTAACGCATGTATGCTTTTTCATATGATGCTATTCCATGGCGTTCTTAATAAATTGATTATAATTGCTGCGATAATTTTACAATTGTAGAATGCAGGATTGGAACCCACAATTTCCAAAATATTGTTTTAAGATTTAAATAACCAATATGTTTTCGTAACCTATTCTTGTTTTAAAATACGACTCATACTATAACTTTTTTTTATTGCATTCATAAGCAGTGAAAAATTGAGTTTTATTACTTAAACATAAACCAGCTTGAATCATTTTTGGAAGACAATTCTTTCTTGGACCACATCGATATCCATGTCTCCAACTTTGACCAGACGGAAGCCATGTTTTTCGATCTTCTCCCTCCGCTTTTCGTAGCCCCAGCCCACGCCGTATCCCTCGCCGTAAGGACCAGAGAGGCTCATGGGAAGACAGGAAAACAAGCTCAGGGGCAGGTACAGCTGGGCAATGTCAGTATCGGTCAGCTTGGCGGAGTACGATGAAACCGGCGGATCGTAGGCCGCTCCGAATCCGTCGGATTTCAAAACACGACGGACTTCCGTCAAAATTCCGTCTACCGCATATGCGTCATGAAGGACGTCGTTTAAAATTACAAAATCGAAATTTTCCGTCCAGTCTTGGGGAAGCTGTTCTCCCGGCACACACAGGAAGTTGACATTGCTCAGCGCTTCCTTTTGCAGTTGCATGTTGGCTTCGTCGATGGATTTCCTGTCCGGGTCAATGCCATACACGGTGCTGTTTGGAAAACGCTTGGCGATCATAAGTGTGTACCTCCCGTATCCACAGCCAAGGTCGAGCAGCTTGAAGTCGGAACCTGAACATATACTTTTTTTTAAATCAGTTTACAGGTCAACGGTTAAATAAATTAATTACAATGCTTGATTTCTCAGACTAGTATATGCAATGTAATCAACATACTTGGTTTAAGGTCAGACACCGGTAAAAGTAGTTCGTTGATCCAGATCTGAATATCCTCTGGTTTGTGGTATCCGCCCCACCACTCTAAGAAAGGGCCGTGGTAGCCATAACCTGTAAACAAACATAAAATATTATTACAGAGATACATGTATGGATTACATTGGAAGCATACGATACAGCTGTTAGGTTTCTGTGCTTTGTTAGTCTTGAGATGTTTTTCTGAACTCTGGTCATTCATTATTGTTCAGGGATTTGGTCCATTTCAAGTTATAATTTAGCAGGTACTAAAATAAATTCAGCATTTGATTGTTAAATTTTGTAAACATCCTTTTGATCACATATTTTGATATTTGTATATACTAGAAAATAGAAAACAGGTTGATTTTAACGAAATAAAACAGCCACTGAAGAAATTTTGAAATATATTTAAAAAAAAAAAAAAGGTAACATGTGTTTTTCTTTTAAAATTCTTTTATTATTTCTTAATTTTCTTTACTTTTCATAGCAGAGACAATAAGATGATTTGACATTTCAATAATCTGAGGTGTAAGTTTATTCATTTTATAAATGCCTGACCTCTTGGTCCATTATTTGGGAGAACTGCCTCCAGTTTTGGTAACATGGCGCTCAGAATAGGAAGGACTGTGGCGCCATGCCCATGTGTCTTTAGCTCAGAGTCCGAATAGGGCAGGGAGAATCTGTCGTCTGCATGTGACTTCACGATTCCTGAGGCCACCATACTGTTCAGCCATTCCTGAATGTACCTGAATGGAGATAGCAAAAAAAATATGTCATCTCAAAATATTGATAGAATTCATTTACTCTTACACTTTGATTAACTTAAACCTGTTTTAACAAGAGCGTTGACTTTGGGCAGTATGTGAATAATTTCAATTTGATGAAGGCGGGGTCTACTCATCGTTAACTGTTCAGTCATGACTTATAGACAGGAATACATTCAATGACACCCGTCCGACTTTATCCTGGGATGTTTTTTTTCCAGTTTAAGCGGCGTCAATTTCACACAACAAAGCAAATCTATATTTCAGCAAAGAATTTTTTTTCGATTTATACAGTCTATAAATATTGACGAGCTTCTGGTAGCAAATCAGAATAAAGGAATGTAAAACCAGAACTTTCACAGCATAGGTTCATGTATTTCAAATCATGTAGATCATTTTTTTTTTTTTGGAAATCATAATTTTGAACATATCTTCATATATAGGATTCATGTACATGTAATATTTTTTGGTCTAATTTTCAGACTAGTAAATATTAGGCGTATCCTGCTTCAGTCAGCTTATTACATGAATCTCAAAGACCAATACAAAAGAAAATAATACATTTTTCATTTCATGTTTTCGAAATAATTGCTACTTTTATTGACGTCATAGAAAGCAGTGTGATAATGATTTTATTTGAAAAAAAATGAGCAATGATGACAAAATTATAGGAATCTGTAAATGTCATAATTTCGTTTTATTTATTATCCAGATGTGAATGATTTATTAATAATGAATATTTACAATTGGGGCAGAAATTGCACTTTTTAAAGAAAGTCCTTTAGCTGCAATGTTCGACATACTTATATCATCATCGGTTTCAATTTCTTAGCTTATAAATCTCTACAGCATTAAAAGTTATAATTATAGCTGGATGCGATTAAACGGGGTAATACATATCAGAATACACAACAATCATTAAAACATTAATTAATAGAAGAAAAACATAAATTTACACTTTCATGTATGTACAAATAACTTAATAATCAGACACTTGAATATCTGTATAATATGGTCGAACAATGTCTACCACTTTCACATAATTATCTCCTAGTACGCAATAATAACTTTTCCCACATATAACTAATTACTAGAATTGATGCATCTTGTAATAGATTTTTACTATCAACAGTTTAGTTATAAAAACACCGCCAGACAGTGGAAAATCTGTAACATGTACAGCCAAATTTAAACAAAGTATGCAGAACAAAAAATCATGCAGGTAAAACAAAATATAAAATATACAACCATGGTCAATGGTGATTTGTACAACCAGTAGGTAGTTGAATTTCCAAAATGTTTAAAAATATGTGGGTATATCTATGAGGATTCATTTCATTTTTTTCTTTTATTGCCCATGTCACATAATCCTCTGAAAATCTCTCTGCTTAGATACATGAATGATCATGACATACTAAACGATGTTAACATTGTATTCATAACTATTACATGGTTATGATTGTCTATCTCTATCAAAGTGTACATCATGTTTTTTGACCAAGTTCATTTACAAAAAAAAGTTAGTTTTTAGAATGTAACTTTACCCCAATAAGTAACTATGAGCTAAATATATTCTACTAAATCTATCGTTTATCTATGTATTGACTTTATCTTTCATCACCTTAATATTTTAAACTAAATCAGAATTTTTGAAAACGTCTCTAATATCCCTTCAATTAGATCATTGATATTTTTAACAATACTTTTGTTTTCTTAAGCATATTATAGAATACCCAGTGCTTTGGTATGTAGAGTTTTAGTTTGCTTTTAATAAAATCTTTCAAAATGTTTCAACCTGCAGCTAATTTAAATCAAGGCACCACATCGTTAATTTTGTGTATACATTTTTTCCATCAAAATCTTTGCCAAGTAAAAAAAAAAACCCTATAAATGCAAACGAAAGTAGTGTCAAACAAATAACATGTAAAACGCCATGATAATACAAATGTCTGCTGCTGGTAAACACTTTAATTTGAATGGTTTTGTATTTATTTTAATTTATTACATCTGCAGAAGCTTTTACATCCGCTCAAAGGTCAACTCTGAATTTGATACTTATTTTAGAAAAAAAAGACAGTCTCGAACTACTAGTTTCCAGATTTGGCATGCATGATATGCAAATAGTAGTGGAGTGAACATTTTCTGTTTTATCTTTTTTATTTACATCTGTATGATGTTAAACTATTAGGATGCACTACACACAATGTGTTATGTTTTACAGTAACAATTTTGAGGCTATATTGAGGCATTGACATTGTTTTAGTTTCTTTATTAAATCTCTTAATTATAATTCGACAAGGTATTATGTCTCTTAGTTCTATTATTGATTTTTAAAAACAATATTGGGCGTATTGATCTTATCAAATTGAATTTTTTTTGCCTACCAAATTTTTGCAAGGAATTGGGAGTCATAAGGTTTTTAATCTTTTCTTTGACGTCTTTTCTTGCATTGAGAAGTATTTTTTAAAATAGATTTTACACAGTGCATGTAATGCATCTTAATGATTTGACATTATAACTTATCACTAGTCTTGTCAACCAACTTTAGAAACAAATTTAAAACACGATGTAAAAATTCCGCCATTATACCGGTAGTGGTCAGCTGATAGATCTAAAAAGATGACTTAATGGCATATACAATTACAATTCAGTTAGCTTCATTTAGTCTTATTTCAGTTGAATATTCAATAAATTGTTCAATTTGGTCTGTATTAAATTAATTTCCAAAAATTTTAGTAACAAATATTAATTCGGTATTACTGACAATAATGTTAAGTCTTCATAAGAAAGATACCGTTTGTGTGACACTGCTATCTAAATTAAGGCTTTACCTTTCTTTCATTCTAGTCTTTTCAGCAAGCTCCTGTGCAGTGCACGGTTGTTTGATTTTAATGAAGTGGTCAATGATGCCGACTTTGTAACCAACCCCAAACACCAGAGCACTGAGGCCATCCTTGACAAGCTTGTCCAAATCTCGACGTCCACCCTGCTCTGCCATAGCTGTGAAATGTGAAGATCGCTTGCATCAAGTTGCACAACTTGAAAAAAACAAACTGGCCTTGAGTGGCAATCGGTTGCATGTGTCTATGCAATGTGGGTCACGTAAAAAACTGCACATTTTTTTTCTTATCGATTTTACTTTTAACGACTTTGCTAAACAAATACATGTCGCTATAAAGGCATGTAAGGGATAGGAATTTATGAAATAACTGGGTGCACAATATACTTGTTTTGTAAACTTTTCAACATGTCGTGTTCTATACAAAAGGTGAAGTTGGGGGAGTTGGGTAGATAGGAAGATTATATGGAGGCATAACAAACGTGAGTGGTGGAGTCTATAAATGTCACTTCGTTAACTCATGCAGGTCACACCTTGGAACACATAGGTGTCGTAACTCATTTCGTAACGATGCACGTAGTATCGTTTTAGTGGTAGAGGGGGCGGAGGGGGGAGACTACTCCAAAAAATATTGTCAATTAGCAGCAAAAGAAAAAGGGAAAAAAATGGGAATAGTGGGAAGGGGGAACTCCATATTAATTTACCTTTTAATGTTTAAATTTAATAAAAAGGTCTCATACGTGAAAAAAGTATTTGGGGGGAGGGGGCAACCCTTCCTCCTGCCGCTACGTACCTATGTTCGATACTTATCCATTCAAGTCACTCTGCTGATTGGATGAAATAGTGGGTTGTTTTACACAAAATTTGAGGACATCCCATTACTTGTACTTACGTCAGTGGCCCAATTTCTATGACATTTTTTTGATGATAAGTTGTGATAAAAAAATTCTCGAACAAGAGTAATCGATATATAATTTCTTAATGATGTCAATAGTCTGAATAGTCTCAAATTGATAATAAGACATTACGTTGACTTTCAGGAGCAAAATTCTTCCCGGTTGGAAACCTTCCACAGTGTGTGTTAATGAATAGGTGTGTATAAAGTTATGCGACAAAATGGGTACAGCAAGTCAACTTTTATCATGGGATAAAATGGTTTGCACTAAATTTAATATAAGAAGCGGCTAGGACCTACTCGCTAACCCTTATCTAAATTCTAGCGCAAAACAAACGTTTTTTACACTATAATAACAAACTGCTAATTACGAAAAACACCAAGGACCAAGGAACTAGTTGTGCGAAGTTTTTGGGATTCGAACTGAGTGTCAAGTTCTCGCAAACCTCTCGAAATAATGTTCACACGCTAAAAAACAAAAAGTTTGTTAACAGTATGAAGAAATTGCTTTGAAATCATTAAAAATGTGTTATTAAACTGTAACAATTATTTAGAAATAAATAACATGTAGCTATGGTCACAAAGATGTCACTCTGTTACACATGTCACACAGGTGCATGTGCGCTGGACTGTGCACTAGCCCCCCCCCCCCCCCTTATATATGTCTCCAGTCGAAAAATAACAGAAATATCACGACTCTGTGACATTTTTTATTTACACTCGTTTCCTCTCTTTATATATTTATCGGAGAAACGAGTGTGAATATAAAATGCTACCGAGTCGTGATATATCTACTATTGTTCGACTGGAGACATATATAAGGGGTTGTTGACGATAATTAAGAAAAAAAATAAGGAAAAAATAGTAAATGAGGGGGGGGGGGGGGGGGTAGTACACGATCCACTCCACAAGCACCTGCGATATGTCATTGCTCTAAGGGGAAGTTACAAATGAATGTAACGGTATGAAGTACTTACATGTACCTACAGTACTCAACCTAGGTTTTTAAATACATGAATATCGATTGTATTTATTTAAACAATAAAAGCTTCCTTTGGTGATTTATTTGGGATATGAAGGTAGCGAAATTGCAGTAATTTTTTTCTACAATGATTGCTACCTTCATTACACGCATGAATCATCAAAGAAAGTATTTTATTATTTATATTAACATCTTTCTTTTAACTAATCAATAAATTGATTTTGAAAAGTTAGTAAAATTCACTTAATTACTGTTAATGTACAGTAAGTACGTTAGCTAAAAGAAACAGCCAAATTGTCTCCTGTGAGACATTGAGTCTGACATCATTATGATTATTTCGTGCAGTCCGTAATTTTTCTTAGGTCGCTGTTGGCTTCGACCAATCGATAAACAGGGCGTGTCAATTTCAATCCTGTCAATTTCTAGTCAGTTTCAGCCGCTGTAGATTTCGACCAATCGATTTCAGTCTGGCTGTTTCTATAGAGCTCTGAATTAACTATAAGTTTCCGTAAGAAATAGAGGAAAAAATACTTGGTAGATGTAAATATTTTACAATAATCTGCCTTTACTCTATGTTACTTTTAAAACATGGGTTGATTTCTTTAGATTTATAAATTTAATAAATACACACAGATGCTTGAGGACAGGACTCCTCCCCCCAAAAAAGGTACATGTAATACGGTCTGCAGTTGGTTGATTTTTTATTAAAACCATCCTGGGTGTTACTGTAAGTGAACGGCATTTCATTGCTAGATTTTTTTATCACATACAAGATGAAAATTAATGTAGATTAGATGATGCCACAATGTCAGAGAAAAACCTCCTACCTTTGCTACGATGTATCCTTCATAAATAAGACTGCATGTTATCTTACGCTCTAGCCTGTTGTTACGTATAGACCGTATGCATGTATAATACTGTCTTTCAACTTTATGCTAGTCTGGAGCCATTATGATTACATAATAAAAATCCATCAATAATTTTGATTAATTTTTATTTTTAGGAATTGAATTTTACATCTTGATATCAATAAAACACTTTCAAATTCTATTCTACGAGCTCTAGAGACAGAGTCATTTTTTTTCTCACCGGTATTTATTATTTCATTGGTTCAACGTGTAAAAAAAATGTGCAACAGGGACCTTTATCCTACAATAAATAAAACGTCTATATTTTTGTATTGAAAGAGGGGTACTTTTGGAAAAATTTAATAAAGTTATATGGTCAATTTATGCTTTTCAACTTGTTGTCTCATAAAACTTTGTAAGATTTACATGTAGTACCGGGAATCAACTTGTATGAAGCCAAAAATGAATCATTTTTGGAAGACAATTCTTTCTTGGACCACGTCGATATCCATGTCTCCGACTTTGACAAGACGGAAGCCATGTTTTTCGATCTCCTCCCTCCGCTTTTCGTAGCCCCAGCCCACGCCATATCCCTCGCCGTAAGGACCCGAGAGGCTCATGGGAAGACAGGAAAACAAGCTCAGGGGCAGGTACAACTGGGCAATGTCGGTATCGGTCAGCTTGGCGGAGTACGATGAAACCGGTGGATCGTAAGCCGCTCCGAATCCATCGGATTTTAAAACACGACATACTTCCGTCAGAATACCGTCTACCGCATATGCGTCATGGAGAACATCGTTGAGAATGACAAAATCAAACTTTTCCGTCCAGTCTTGAGGAAGCTGTTCTCCCGGCATACACAGGAAGTTGACATTGCTTAGCGCTTCCTTTTGCAGCTGCGCGTTGGCTTCGTCGATGGATTTCCTGTCCGGGTCAACGCCATACACGGTGCTATTAGGATAACGCTTGGCGATCATAAGAGTGTATCTCCCATATCCACAGCCAAGATCGAGCAGCTTGAAGTCGGAACCTAAAGCAATGTGGTCAAAATTCAAAACACTAAAATCAACAATTCATTTATACTTTAAACTCTTTCAATAATACGACGCATATTCAAGTATACATGTATGTATTATTTTTAACTGACTTACTAGATTTCAGGTCAAGCACAGGTAAAAGAAGGTCATTGATCCACATCTGAATGTCCTCTGGTTTGTGGTAACCGCCCCACCACTCAAGGAAAGGATCCCAGTACCCATACCCTATAAACAACAGTTAATTGAACTCCAAAATAAACATGTATTGATGACTGTAAACCAACTTTTCACTCAACTTTTCACTGTGACTATTTTTTAGCGATTTAACAATGAAAGATAAACTGGTCCGTGACAAATAGTTTTCGCGATTAAGGTAACGATTTTCGTTAACAAAAATATACTAAAGTATTCTAAATACTTGTTAGCTACGACAAGAAATTTAAGCAACGACGAGGCCCTCGCAAACGTCTTGAAAATTCATCGCACGCGAACAAAGTTGGTTAGAAGTCCCGGGGTAGATTCTAAACCTTTTATTGCGACTTTGATTTTCCTTTGTCCAGCCAGAACCAGTTATTTGATACGGCTGTTATTACGAAAATATAGACAGATGATTAATTTATGCAGATTGGGTAAAAAAAAACCTGCGAATAATATGTAATCACAAAAACTTGAAGTTAACAATTTTCTGTTTTAAAATTCTTCTGCTGCAGGTTGTTAATGGACTGTACCCATTTTCTCTCTGAACAGATTTCTCTAAATTTTTGCGGTGTGTTTATTATTCGTTGATTTTTTACGATCTAATTAAATCATAATTATGTACGTCCTCATTTTTTAATTTTAAATACTGTAGAAGCAGAAATATTCGTTGAGGATTTAATTTCGTTATTTTCGTTGGCAGTAGAAATCAACGAAATTAAATCCATGACGAATTTTTAATCAAAGTAATAATGAATACAAAGATATTATGATGTGACGAAATTTAAAGCCAACGAATTTTATTTGGTTAAAAAACAACGAAATTTCGACCCAACGAAAATATGTGCTTCTACAGTACATTTAAATACATGTTCATATGATTAACCTAATTCAAAATTAAATGTTAAAGGATGAATTGTTATAAAAGTTCACTAATTTCAACCCCTTGTTCAACAGACAGAAAACGATTCAAAAATAAGACATAATGTTTACGAATAACTCACCCTTTGGTCCTTTACTAGGCAGGACTGCCTCCAGTTTTGGTAACATTGCGCTCAGAATCGGAAGGACCGTGGCGCCATGTCCGTGCGTCTTCATCTCAGACTCCGGATAATCCAAGGAAAATCTGTCGTCTGCATGTGACGTCACGATTCCTGCGGCCACCATACTGTTTAGCCATTCCTGAATGTATCTGAGTAGAGAAAGCAAGAATATGTTACGTAATAAAATCATATTCCACCAATTTTGCAAATGGTTTGTCAATTGCACAGCTCGTTGCAAACTTAGAGATGCTGAGAAGAATTCACGATTGAAAAGAAAGATTTATTTTCATAAACTGTGACCTTGTATATTTTGATGTCATGACATTATCATTAAATAGGCATGTTTACAATATTAGTCATGATGTGGACTTGATGTGGACCAACACTGCATTGTTCAAAATGTCGATGATTGATAAAAAAAATCGTTTATTGGACACACCTCATAATTTTGAAAGAGGACATTCTTAATTCCTTTTAATATTAAGGGAAATGGGACACCTCTATATTGTGACATACTTCCGATTAAAATAAACAATAAAATCAAGTTTTATCAATGTTTTATTCAATGTTATCATTCCCGAAATTGTCACCTACCAGAGTGAGCGCAATGTGTATCTACGAGCGTTAGGTTGGAATCCCACTGGGGCTTTGATAATTATTAGCTTATCAACAATTTTTTAAACACATGTTTTCCTCAAATATTGTAAAATTTGGAAATTCAAAATCAGTGAGAGCATTTAAATGATTATGTATCGATATACACGTTATTATCGACAACTGTATCGTACCACCTTTAAATTTTATTGTGTTTTCTTCTTTCTGCTATATAAAATGTTATCAAAACTATATTTAAGTATTTAAGTAATTCTAATGTTTTCCTACTGCGCAGAACTAGACTTTTACTCAACATATATTAGATGACAGTTCAGGCACGTAGATTCGGTACTGAAAGTGTGTGTGTGTGTGGGGGGGGGTCTCATCCAAATTGCTACATGGCACCCCCAAAAAGTGGAGGCAGGGGCCAACGTCTTGATATTTCACTTCTTTAGATGCAACAAACTTTGCTGCGACAAAAGTGAAGGGGGGGGGGGGGGCAGCCCCTCCCCCTAAACCACGATTCAACATTCTTGCATTTACAATGTACATTTTTGTACATACTCGAGTGCCGTAACTAGATTTGATACATAGAAAATTTCCCATATAGATATAATAAAATTATCTTACCTTTGTTTCATTCCAGTCTGCTGAGCAAGTTCCTGTGCAGTGCACGGTTGTTTGATTTTAATGAAGTGGTCAATAATGCCGACTTTGTAACCAACCCCAAACACCAGAGCACTGAGGCCATCTTTGACAAGCTTGTCCAAATCTCGACGTTTTCCTTGTTCTGCCATTGGTGTGCAATGAGGAAAATAAATTGCGCACTAAAATTTCGGCATGTCGCAAAAAAGGAAAGAAGAGAAAAATAAACAAGATGGCCTTGAACGACTTTTGCAATAGAGTAAATTGAGTCAATGTTACTGAAAAGAATACAGCAACGAAAAAATTGCACAATGTTTTGTGGATTTTTTTTTTTACATTTCTTAGTCAGCTGTTCATGTGTTTAACAAACTGCAAATCGAGGAATTTTCGTTATCTGCATTAAGATATGTGTGTTCACGTGCATAGCTTCACGTGTAAAGTTTAAACGTTTTGCTCTAGATACATGACTAAAATGTAGGTAAAAAGAGGATATGTGGGAGCTGATACTTAATTAATATAATTAAGCACTGTGTAACTGCTACTTTATATTCATAACATTCGTACAGGTCACCTCTAGTATAGAACATGGCTGTCGTTAGTCAGATAGCGTTATTATATGTGACTGTTTTGTTATGTATGTGTAATTCACAAACTCTACAGCTGCACACATCTAACGTGCGCAATAAAAATTATGAAAACTCAGTCTGTATAATATAACGATGCAGGTTATGAGCTAACTTTTTTCATACATTATACATAATGCACGGATCTAGAAAAAAAGGGGGGTGCCAGAGGGGGGATCGTGTATATGAGAAAGAGAAATATTGATTTTAAATACTAAAAACATGTTTTGGTATTTGTAATTAATGTCCAAAAAACACATTATTTTTTTTCGTAAAAATGTTCTAAACAAATATACAATAGAATGCAATGAAGTAATTGAAATTCAGAGCTTCATGTAATCGTAAATCTTGTCAAATATAAACTAAAATTTTTGTTTCATCATAATGATTATACATTAATTTCCTTTACCAGATTTTATCATAAATATATTACATGTACATGTGTTACAATACATATATAAACAATATTTATCAATGCAAGTAATGGCTGCTCGCTTAACTATCGACGATATATCTTTTTAAAAAAAAAACATTCGGAAAAAAGATAACTTTTCTCGCGAGAATTTTACCTACAAAAACGACATCTACATCTATAACCATACCATCCTTCCATAAAAGACGGTCTCTTTGTTTACATGTCTAGAACATAACGTATTTATGCAATTATAAACAATCATCTACTAAAGGCGTCTGTAGTATTACTTTGGTACATGTATCTACAATCTGGATTTCACTAACGAAGGATATAAATGGGGTGCGAACATGTAGTGGGGTCGGGTGGATATACTTATATATTTATACTTTGTAAACAGGTCGAGTACACTAGTACTCTTACCAACTCTGTACTGGATAGCGGACACACTCTACGGTGGCCCAATGGCGGCGTAATTCAATAATCATATATAAATGGGTATTTAATTTATTATTTTTAATTTACAATATTTAAATAATAAAAATAAAATAGAAATAATGTTGTTTTATCTGCAATATAATTAAATACAAGATAAACAATTATTGAAGATTAATCAAGATTTATAATATTTCACTTTTTTGATAGCATATGCATGTGCTCCAACCCCTTTCACTGGGGTGTATTTTTAATGGGGAATTCCTTTGAATTGAATTTAATAATAAGTTAAACAAATGGTTTTTAAAATTCAAAGTTCCAATGCCTTTGGTGTTGTTTTCTGGTGGTTTTATAATGAACGTTTTACAGTGCTGCTATCCTGAAAGTTGACAAGGATAGGGTAGGATAGGATGCAGGATGCACGATACATGATAGAAATATTAAAGTTAAGTTCTATCCTATCCTATCCTATCCTGCATCCTGTAGCCAATCAGATTCGAGTATAAATTTCAGAGTTATTTTGCGAAACGAAAATTGGCTTAACAATGTATTTTCAATGTCAATTTAATACGTTTTACAAGTTAAATCATTTAAGAATACTTATCATATCAAGAACGCGGTGCATAACATTGATACGCGCTAAAATGTCGGTGCTAGATCTTTGTCAATTCGTACGCAAGTACGGAGCTACTGCGAGAATCGATGCAACATTTGACAACGTCAGAAATAGATTTCTGTATTTACTTCATTTAAAGTCTACAAAGTAATAAAAGCTTGAATTTATAAACGACCAAACCGGCATTTTAAAAGATAAACATGTATACAAGAAACAGACATTGTTTCACGTTTCATGTAATTTCTTCGATGCCCAATAACAGGGACGCATATTTCTGTCGGATATTAACCTCAACATATCGAATTAATAAATGTTAGCTTAATATAAATGCTTAAGAATTCATACCGAGTGGTTTAACTATAAACAATATAAACTTCCAATGGAATTATTTATTTCCAGATCGTGTTTTACATTTATCGCCGAACGAATCGCTCGAATAATGATACTTACGCTCAGTTATGTGTGATAAGAAAATAATTTGATAAAAATATGTGACTAAACAGTTTCTCAATAAGTGCATCGAAGTTATTTATCTGTTTTTTATGCATACATATAATAAAATCAAAAATCGAATCGCTTACCTGTTTGTTTACGTTATTGTGTCCATCCCTCGTACGATTTAATTTAACCGTAGCACAGGTAAGTAAGTTATCCCGATCGAAGAATATTCGGTTTTAAAATTTAATTATTCATTTTGAGTACTACATTAATTGATAAAATCATTTAATTCTTAAATTTCGTTTCATTTAACTTGCATTCCTATATTTTGAAGGTATGGGATAGGATAGGATAGGATAGAACTTATTTGCAGGATAGGATGCAGGATACAGGATATATGATAGGATAGGATAGTTTTGTCAACTTTCACGATAGCAGCACTGTACCCTTTAAATGACAACCCTGATTATCCGAAAACATCTTTTTGCTGTATCTTGTAAAAATTTAATGAGGGACACTTCGCAGTTAATGTACACAGGTAATAAAAGAATGAAATATGAAAATATATTCATGAGCCACATTTTTACCGTTCTATGACATTATTTTTTAAAGACGATTCTATCTTGAACCGTGTCGATGTCAATATCGCCGCACGGGACGACATGGAAGCCATGTTGTTCTATTTTTGCCTTGCGGTTTTCGTACCCCCACCCAACCCCAAGTCCGTCGCCTGTTTCGGAAGGATCCGAAAGGCTCATGGGAAGGCAAGAGAAAAAGCTGAACGGCAGGGCCTGTTGGGCCCATTTATGGTTGACCTGGTTTTTGGGATAAGATGACACGGGTGGGTCATAAGCGGCCCCGAATCCATCCGATTTTATGACACGCTTGACTTCCTTCAAGATGGCGTCAACGCCTGGTGCGTCATGGAGAACTTGGTTAATGATGACAAAATCAAATTTTTCCGTCCAATCAGCTGGAAGATTTCCGCCCACGTTACACAGAAATTGGACATTTTTGAGACCGTCCTTTTGCGTTCCTTCGTTTGCTCTATCTATGGAAATTTTGTCCATATCAACCCCATACACTGAACTTTTTGGATAAACTTGGGCCACTCGTCTAGCATGATTTCCGTACCCACAGCCTAGATCTAATAGCGTGAACTGGTCCCCTATACAAAAGATATTACAAAAACAATTTTTTAAAGCAATACATTATGATAGCACTGTCATGTTAATAAATTCAAAATTTACAACATGACAGCACTATTAAAATGAATCGCATAAAAAATACAGTATCTAATGCCTTAGCTTCCGATAAAATATTTTTACAGCCATGTAGTTTTACTTTCTTTCAGTTGTAAGACTGGCACAAGAGAGGCTTTCACCCAATTTTCAATAGATGCTGGTGTTGAGAATCCCTCCACAAATTTTAGGAATGGTTCTGTATACTTGTAGCCTACAGATTTAAAGAGGAAAATGATAAATAACAAAGTTCTATTACATGTGATAATGAAAAAAATGTACATGTATAATAACATAGCTATCTACTTATAGGCCAATGTTACCCAAAATGCGTAAATTTTACACAATCATAACATTGCATGGATGTTATTTTTGACTTTCAATATCACAATTTTTACAGCTACTGAATGTTTATTTTATTGATATGGGGGTGTTAGGGGTAGGGTGGGGATGGGGCGGGGTGGAATTACCTTTACGTTTATAAAAAAAACAAGACGATAGCGCAATAAACTTACCGTGCCGAGAAACATAGAAAAGAGTTATTAATTGTAATGAAGGTACGGTTTAGCAAAAAGAACACACTTTTATATGTTTGAAGATCAGTTGGTCCTATACAATCCCTGAATCATAAAGTTTATCAAACTCATACCCAGCCACAATCTAACTCTCTCAGTCCAAAACACGTCCGTTTTCACCAACCTCTTGGTCCGTCAGTACGAATGACTTGTTCCAGTAATGGCATTGATTCACTTAATGTTGGAAGGGCGCCAGCAACGTGTCCTTGCAACCTCAACTTAGCTTCGTCGTAGGGCAGAGAAAATCTGTCACCGTCATGAACTCGGACAATTCCTGCGGCCGCCAGACAACTTAGCCATTCTTCTATGTACCTAGAGATGTTAAACGCAAATTTTCCTTGATTTTCAAATTGATTTTATTGATTGACGTCAACATTTCTAAACAAAAATAATTAGGAGAGAGTGAGAGAGAGAGAGAGAGAGAAAGAGAGAGAGAGAGAGAGAATTCAATGTTATTGAAATTAATTTCACTATTAAACACATGATTGTCATTTTTGCCTTATTCTTTTTACATTAATATTTGTAAACAATATCATACATTTGGCAATTTATTAACGTAATTCGTACATGTACAATGTACATTCACTCAATACATCTATATCACTTGAGTGCACTGTTTTTTCTAACACTAATGCCTCACCTTCTTTTCATGCCTACTTTCTGAGCTAGTTCCTCTGCTGTACATGGTTGTTTAATTTTAATGAAGCCGTCCACTATACCCACCCTGTATCCAAAGCCGAATACAAGTGTACTTAGTCCATCTCTAACAACCTGTTCTAAATCACGGGGCTCTGAGGACGCCATGATAGGTAATTTAACACCGAAGCGCCTAGTTGAACTACATGTATCTACGGGACTACGGTAGCCCAGTAGTTTAAATTATCTTTTAAAAATCCGATGATGTATTTTCAGTTTGATGAAAATGAAATAATTTTTATATTTTGTGATGTTCACATAATTTTTGTAAAATGCTTTTGAAAGAGTTTTGTAGTAATGTTAAGATAGGCTCTCTGTGCTGATTAAATATTATTTATTGAATAATGAAATGATTTGCGCAAAAAAGCAAGACGTGACGAGTGAGATTCCTTAAATAAAGACAGCATTATAATAAAAAATCATTTTCTGTTTCTCTTTTATTCTGGTTTTTAAAAATAAGATTTTTTTTATTTCATTTTTTAATTATTATTATTTTTTTTCTGGGGGGGGGGGGGGGGGGTGGGTGGTGGTGTTTTAACAGCTTTTGCTATTCTTATTTCATTTAATCTTAATGTGACATAGTCCATTTTATATCAATTTTGCATATAAAACCAAACTGCAATTAAATGCTTAAAGGGTATACGTCCTGCTGTCACTGATAAGATAATAGCCAACCGAGAAGCATCCAGCATTTTCATTGAAAGAAATTAAAACTGGCCAAAGAAGAGGTTGAGAGAATAAAGAATAAAATTGAAACAAACTTTAGTGTATGACTACTACTTAGTACCAGGCTTGGGGCAAACAACATTGTAAAGTAATGCATTACATTTCCATTACATGAGTAAAGTAATGCATTACTATTACCATTACTTTGTGAAAAGTCAATAATAAGTTTTAAAAAGTAAAGCTATTAAAAAAATTGCAAATATTTTGAATATACCGGTATAAAGCACTTTAACATACCTGAAGGTTGATGTTCACTATCGGGTTCAAATTTTATGACTTATACAAATACAAGTTTTAACTGAATCCAGTTGGGTTTGAAAATCTTCCAAGCTATATTAAATTGACATTCAACAAGAGCAGTGGAAGCTGGGACTGAAAGATGCCAAAAATAAATGAATCTTGTAATTTCTGTCAGTCCAAACAAATGCATGAGAGAGAGAGAGAGAGAGAGAAAGAGAGTCTCAGAGTAATTACTTTCAAATGGGTTATAATATTGGAAGTGATTTTCAAGCTTCCAGAGATCATGGCTGAACAGTGCATTCATTTTTGCTTTTAAAGGCACATGTCTGTCCTCTATTCTACTGGAACACAGCCAAGAGAAGGGGGTTGGGGTGTTTAGCAATTATTAAAACAATAGATTGTTTTGATATTTCGGATTATGTGTTGTTGACACATTCTTCACAGTAAAGAATATATTGAATGCACAACTACATCAGTCATCATATGGACAAAAAGGTGCCTAATTCCATATACAGGTTATAAATGATGCGAATATGTTTTTTACCGTTCTCTTATATTAAACGTAACATCGCATACAGTTACTTTTTAAATACGATTCTCTCTTGAACTGTGTTGATATCAATATCGCCACAAGGAATCACGCGAAATCCATGTTCTTCTATTTTTGCTTTACGGCGCTCATATCCCCAACCCTCTCCTAACCCGACATCCGTCCAAGACGGACCCGAGAGGCTCATTGGAAGACATAGGAAGAAACCAAAAGGCAGTTCTTGTTGTGCAATTTTGTCATTGGCCTGGTTTTTGAAACATGAGGATACGGGCGGGTCATATGCAGCCCCTATGCCACCAAACTTAAGGACGCGCTTGACTTCTGATAAGAGGGCGTCAATCCCCGGTGCGACATGAAGAACTTGGTTTATCACGACGAAATCAAACTTTTCTGTCCAATCAGTTGGTAGATTTTCTCCCATAGTACATGAAAAATTGACGTTCTTTACTCCCTCTGCCTGCCTCTCGACATTTGCTTGGTCAATTGATGGTTGGTCCATATCTACGCCATACACAGAGCTCGTTGGATATAGCTTTGCAATCCGTATGGCGTGCTTTCCGCGGCCACATCCTAAGTCTAATAGTGTAAATTAGTCCCCTAAACGGAAGAACAAAAATGCACAGAAAATTTAGCGATTTGATTTAACAAGACAAATTTAAAGATTAGTCATAACTTTTCCTTTGTTTTAGTACACACTGCTTATAATTACCACCATTCAGATTTAGGACTGGTTCAAGAGATGTTTTCACCCAGTTTTCAATGGCTACCGGAGTAGACCATCCTTCCACAAATTTTAGGAATGACGCCGTAAAAGTGTAGCCTAGGTAATAAGAAATTCGTCTCAGCACTATACATTTCTTGCAAAATCTTTAAAACCACTTTGTAAGTCCAAATATAATCAAAGTACTGAAGAACTGACGGGAGCTGATTTTGTTAAATGTTTATTTATTTTAAAATCAATGATATGTTATTTTGCATGATGACAAGTACATGTAGATTATTTGTATTTAAATTACGCACGTTTTTATAATATGAATTTTTGGACTTTTTCGACAAGAATGTCGAGAAACCCCCACATGAATCATGTTAAATATTTAAAGATAAAATTAGTTTAATCAAACTATGTATCAGTAATATAAATATTTCTCGAAAATTGTATGGATCCAAGCAATATTGAACTCTAGTCTCGTTCAACCAAACGCTCGGCTGACACCGTAAATCTCCGACAAGCCAGAGAGACTCTCTGCTTGTCGGAGATTTACGCAGACAGCCGAGCGTCGAGTTGAACGAGACTATATCGATCTCTGGCGTAGGAATACATACGACTACAAAAATTATCTAAATTGTTCGTACCATTTAAAATCTGACTTATCAAGGTATTTATAAATAGTTTCCTTGAAAAACAATGCTTTAGCATACATTACATTTTGTGACTTTCATTCCCTTTTAAGCAATAATAATACATTCGTGTTGAAATAAGTTAATTTCCTGTCGTTATTAAGAACAAACGTTCATTTTTGTTTTTCTCCTTATCAATATGATTTTTTTCCACTTTGTAGTTCCGACAATGGAGATGAATATGAACACTGAGAGATTGTTGAGCAAATGAGCGTTCAAACTGAACGCAATGTGAGGGAACGCTCTGTGAATGATGATCGCAAACGGAGAAATGAACGGACGATGAGAGAACGGTCGAACGCACGATGAACGCAAGTTGAGCTAACGCAAAAATCGTAGACTATTTTTATGTACATGTAACAATTTGACCCCCACCCCCAACACACATATTAATTAAGGCCTTGATGTTCGCCCGGGGATCATACTTTGATCAAACTAGCATCTACTCTACCTGAAGATGCTTCCACACAAGTTTCAGTTTTTATGGGCAATTGATTTGAGAAGAAGATAACAGATTGTTCTCCATAAATATTCCTATATAACAAAAAAAAAAAAAAACAAGGACTGCCCATTGTTGCCCCATAATTTGAACGAACTTGAATCATTTTGTACAAATGGTTTTGAAGAATAATATTTTTAAATGCATGAACCAACAAATGTTCAGTAATTCTTAGTTAATATCTCTTGTGAAAGAATTCGCTTCTCACATTATTGTACTGAGTTTGCCCTGATGGTTCTGGAAAAGAAGGCGAAAACGTGAAAACTTTACAGATAGACGGACGCTGGACAACAAGTAATCAGGAAAGCTCACTTGAGATTTCGGTTCGGGTGAGCTAAAAAGTGTGTTCTTTATCATACTTTGAGCCTCAATTTTATGTTCTAGAAATCAAAAATTCATAGCATAGAAGAAAACCACATAACTTGTATACAGATCTCAATCAGGACCTTGAAGTTTCAATCAGACGAAAAAGCCTCTTGTATCCAATACTAGGATAGTATTCAGTTCAGAGAATACAGCAGAACAATGTATAAAATACACAATACAACAAGGGATGTTTGTGAAACACTTATGCCCCTACCCCTGAACGTTGGAGACCTAAATAATATCGTTGAAAGATTAACTGACCATTGTACATATGACTTGATAATATTGTTTGAATACATTAGAATAACTTTTTGGCTAAATTAAATTGCAGTTGGAATTATTTGTGTGTCATGGTTTATAGCTCTTCTTCCATCAAGTCATTTTAGTCAATTGAAGGCACTAGTCTATTTATTTTAGAGAACATTTTAGTAAAAGTCTCATTCTTATGATCTTTGACCGCAGTTTTCTTTAACTGAATGAAGAAATGCGCATTATGTACCAAAATTAATTCTGCAACATATTCTTAAAAGTATGAAACATGTTGTGCCCGAAAATTATGTCCTTGCCAAGGTAGTATTTTTGCACACTCTTAAGATGCAGTGTAGCAACCTCTAATGATACAACGTCCACTAATGATATAATGTTGCATTAGTGGTCAGGATGTTGACCACTAATGATATAATTTTATCATTAACGAACAACCTAACCGTCCGCTAATGATATAATTTTAGATTTATATCATTAGCGGTCAAAAACCGTAACCTCTAATAATATGGGGAAAAATGAGAAATAAGGACTACCTTGACCACTAATGATACACATTTGCACACATTTTTAATTGCATTAGTGGATGGATTTGCAACCTTTAATGATATAATATGATATAATTTAATATAAAATTATATATATATATTTGATTTGATTTTCATACGATACTGCATAAGGATTGGTTAATTTTTTTTTTGGTGGGGGCGGGGGGGGGGGGGGGGGCGTTATTTGATCATATACATGTATTTTGTCCTTTACAATACACCATTCTGACATTACCCTGATATTTTGCCTTTTTACTTGAACTGAAATAGTCGCATACAGACAAAATACATACCATTTATGACTTCGTCTGTTTACTTGAAGATCCAAATTGATTATCATTAATCAAAAAGGAGTTGTGCTAAATATTTTTAGTTGAAGAAAGTTTAAAGAAAAGCAATTTTACGATATTAAAACATTATTGATAAACTTTTAGCGGGATTTTATTAATATGAAAAAGGTCCAATTCATAAGACGTATTCTGCCTGGTGCAGGCAGATAGCTAACCTTGCACAACGCAAACAAAAGTCACACGGGTTTCATATTTTATTTTGTGTGGAAACGTTGCCGTCATGAATAATATTGGTAAAAACTACAACAAATAGAAATAACAAATTACTAAATAGGAAAATATAGAATTTAACTTTATACCTTTAACTGTAAATTACTTTAAAGACCATAATGGTGTGCCATACTTTTAAGAATGTTTTATCTGTAAAATAAATTTCCATCTGTAACTATACTTCAAAAATACAATTTAATACTAACAAATTTGAGCAATTACTTCAATAAAAAAGACTTACTTAGTGGTTCGTGGCACGCATCTAACAAGATTGAAGACGATTGACAAAGTGAGACCGGACTGGTCAGTAAGGCTGACAGGAAGTGAGTGATTGACCAGATATAGTTAACTTGTACCAAAAATGATTACCGGGTATATTAAACTCAAAGTGGTTAGCTTGTAAAAAAAAGCTGAAGAATTTTAAAATTTAACCATAGACAACACAAGACTATTTGCTATTATGGTCTGTAGCACAATTGAATCACTAATTTATTGTTAAGTTGAATATGTGGGTTAGTTAATTATACCTTAGAACAACAAAGAATATGAAATAATGTTGGTTGAATTAAAACTACTTCAACAATGGTGATTATGTCGGTGTAACAAAAAATGTTAACCCGGGTTGAAAATTGACCCGGGTTTGATAAAATTATATCATTAGTGGTCAACATTCTGTCCACTAATGCAACATTATATCGTTAGTGGACAGTGTATCATTATATAAATAGTGCCTGTTTGGGAGGGTAACAGTTGAAATTGACACCCCGAGAGAACCATTGTCAACCGACGCGAAGCGGAGGTTGACAATGGTTTTCGAGGGGTGTCAATTTCAACTGTTATCCTCCCAAATAGGCACTATTTATTTTATTATACTGAATGTCTTAATTTTAAAGAAATTTTTCTGTTTTTGTATAGAAATGACGTGAATTCTACGGCGAACTGTACGCGCATAATTTACGCGCATGTAACAATTCGTTGTGTTACCCGTTGCCAAGTGTGTTGCTAACGCTGAGGGTAATAGAACAAATTATCAACTGCGTCTAAACCAATCAGATTTCAGTATTTAACATGAAAGTATAATAAAAGAGGTTGCTACATACCACGTTTTCAGTCAAATGAAATATTAAATGATTGAAGTCAGAAAAATCAACCTTTGAAATGTCAAATTACCCAAGACGGCAAATATAGCGGATAGTATGAAAGAGTTAAAGTTTTGAAACCGAAACTTTTAAGTACACACATGTACAATTAAACTGTGAAGAGGAAGTTACACTTCTGTTCAAAGACAGTTCAAAACTCTGAAGTCGGAGTCAATTTTCAACAGGGTCAGTTTTCAAGCTGTTGAAAACTGACCCCAGGTATATTTTCATGACTTTTGGTATCAATTTTTCAACGTTGAAAAATGATATCCGGGTCAAATTTCAACCCGGGTCAAGATTCCTCGTTACGCCGGCGAATGCGTCATAAATGTCCAATACTCCCTAAACACACCCACGAAAAAGTTTCTGTGTAGTGTTTGTATCGGTATTGAACACAATATTTTTTTCTGTCAAATCAAGATAAGTAGCTTATTTATCATAATTTTGTTAATCTTGCAAGTTTAAGAAAAGTTATTGTTAAGTTGAATTAATTAAATAATCACTGATCGCGACTTGTCTGATAAAAATATGAAAACTGCTCATTATTGTGCTGTCAGTTAATTATCATGACTTCTCAAAATAAATTAAAGTTGAAGCGATTTACCGGAAATATAACATAAACGGCCGGTATTGGTTTGACAATCTTAGCAAACCACGGTCAACATGAACGATCATGGTGGAGAGATATATATATATATAAACGGACACCGGACCATGGCTTGAGACGATGTTGTTTGACATATATTCCTTTTAGCTCTATCTACACAGTTTAACAACAAGAGACAGAGTTCTTAGTCTTAATAACAAACTGTTGCTATCGGGAAAAAAAACCCAAACAAAAACAAACAAAAACAAAAATCCATATCGGCATGAATATCGGACAATATTAGGAATTAAAACATGGAGCTGAAATTTTTTATCAGATACAAAATAATTAGGTAGAGCAAGTTCCATTTCAGAGACAGTTCAAAAACCTGTAGTTGGTCAATTTTCAAAGTGAGGTCATCAGAGATTAGAAAAAAAGCTTTTTTGAGCTGTTGAAAAATGACGTTTGGTCGCAGTTTTAACGTTAGAAAAGCCCCCGCCCCCCCTCCCCCCCCCCCCCCCCCGCCCCCAATATCCCAAATCAATAATCAATGTTGAAAAATGAAATCCGGGTATACATTTCACGACTTTTGGTCTCAGTTTTCAACGTTAAAAAAGCCCCCCACCCCCACCCCACCCCTCCCCGAATCAATAATCAATGTTGAAAAATGAAACGCGGGCCAATTTTTTACTTGGGCTAATATTCTTTGTTACAACGACATGATCCCTATTGTTTAAGTAGTTTTAATTCAACCAACTTAAATTGATATTCCTTGTTGTTCTAATCTATAATTAACAAACCCATATATATATATATATATATATATATATATATATATATATATATATATATATATATATATATATATATATATATATATATATATATAATCTTTTATCATGTTATATCATTAAAGGTTTCAAATCCATCCACTAATGCAATTGAAAATGTGTGCAAATGTATATCATTAGTGGTCAAGGTAGTACTTATTTCTCAGTTTTTTTCCATATCATTAGAGGTTACGGTTTTTGACCGCTAATGATACAAATCTGAAATTATATCATTAGCGGACGGTTAGGTTGTTCGTTAATGATAAAATTATATCATTAGTGGTCAACATCCTGACCACTAATGAAACATTATATCATTAGTGGACGTTGTATCATTAGAGGTTGCTACAATGCAGTTTCGTGACAATCCATATCAACCAAAGATAGACCATTACTGAGAGATTTATTCCCCAACAAAATTTTTTCCCCAAGGGCTTCGTCCTAGGGAAATTTGATCTTGGAGATGAAATTTTTATGTTTTGAATTGTAAACATTCGTGCAATGAACTTTTTATTATACCGCACAACATATGAGTGTCTTTCATTAATTTATAAAGAGAATTAAAATGATTAAATATTTTTTTATTTCAGTTGACAGTTGAGATACATCAATAACAATAGTAGTTATAAACTTTTTGAGTCGTGGTCTATCATAAATTATTGATAACTTGAATTTTTCTACATGAACCGTACACAGGTGCAGAAATACCACCTTTCCACTTGCAAAATTTTCAATTATAACCTACAGTACCGATCAGACCCAACCTAACAGAAAGTAAACCCCAAGTAAACCCAAAAAGTAAACCCAGGGTTTAATTTTGGTTTACTCTGGTGTTAGGTTGAGTCTGATCGGTACTGTAAACCACACTTTTTTAAAATAAGCTGATCCATTGATGATTAACAAAGCATCCGATTTATACAATTACCTCGAGGCCCGTCTGCACAAATAACCTTTTCCAGTTTTGGAATCGATTCACAAAATATTGGAAGGATGCTGGCTAAATGGCCCTGGGTCGTTAGAACAGATTCATCGTAGGGGAGAGAAAATCTATCATTCTCATGAACTCGGACAATTCCGGCAGCCGCAAGACAACTCAACCATTCTTCGATGTACCTTTAGAAAATAAACATGACATTACAATGTCTTTTTATTTATGTTTGAGAAAAAATTCAAAAGTTTTTTCCGTCAGAGACAATTTTTAATAAAAGATAAACTTTGTTAAGGCTCTCGTAGACTTCAATATGTGCACGCACAAAAGATATCTATTATTGTCGAATATTTTTTTTTTCTATAACAAAAGAAAAATATCAACAACAAAAAATACCGACTTAAATTAAAAATTAGGTATAATGTTTATTCTATATACCCCCCCCCCTTATTTACTCAGTAGTACCCAAATTAAAGCACGATAAACCTACACATGTAGTACATACAGTAATGGTAGTATGTATATATTGTCTGAAAAATATCAAATTTATGTTTCGGAAAGAATTTAGAAATCGTTTTATTTTTCCTATTTGCATTATCACCTTTGGTTACAAAATATCAAGCAATATCTACCATTTTAAGTTAATAATAACCTGAATGTATAAAATTCTGATATTGTAAATATCAATCATTCGCTGAAATTTAAAAGATTATAGTTAATTATTAAAAATTCTTTATTAAAGGGACATGGTTACGATTTCGGTTAAATTCTGTTTTTATACGATGCTTTAGAAGAACCAAAAGAATTGTAAGTTCTGTAACTTGCTTAAAATCCAACGAATGACACTCAAATTTCGGTTGCCTATTAAAATGCCCTACTGAAGCATTGTAAACATTAAAATCAGAAAAATAATTTTTGATCTAAATCGTGACCCTGCCCCTTCAAAAGCACCAACAATTTAAAATATTTTTTTAAATTTTTATTCAAAGCTTTTTTTAGCTGACCTGATGATATTTTACACGACGTCAACCTTAAATGATATTCTCACCTTTTTTTCATGTTTATTTTCTGAGCCAGTTCCTCCGCTGTACATGGCTGTTTAATTTTAATAAAACCATCCACTATACCCACCCTGTACCCAAAGCCGAATACAAGTGTACTTAGTCCATCTCTAACAACCTGTTCTAAATTGCGGGGCTCTGGCAACGCCATGTTAGGTAATTTCACTCGATTAAATAAAGCGCACCGGTGAACTATAAAAGGTAAGATTATATATTAACAAACATGTTTGCAAATCTGTTTTCAGTCTAGACAAGAATATTTGTAAGGTAAGTTAATCGTGCATCGGACACATACCTTGGATCGTGTAAGCCAATAAGACAAATCAAACGTCTTTTCCAATAGTTTATTTGGTACAGGTTCAGATCGTATGGAGGATCGTATAGTGGCTCTCTCCGCAAGAGTGCAGTGAAGTATATTTATATGATAACATACATAACACACATTTACGTACAAAATAAACAAATTAATATTCAAGTAAACTAATTCCACAATTGTTTGTACTATAAAATTCTATAATATATCATGATAAAATCCTGGAAACTCACAAAATAATTTATAATATGATATAAATTTCTGCTGTCTTTAGTTTAACGTCACAGTCTTATTTAAAAGTTAATATAATATTAACATAAATTCTAGTGTGCTAGTGTTCAATTATTGTTCCTTTATCGGCTCCTCAAAATAGATGTACATCCTGGTTTTGTTTACACTGTCCTTAATCCGATTAACAGTTTGTTTACTACTTCGGAAATGTCTCGGAAAAGTCATGCACTTTCACATCCTGATCAGATTCCAGGTCAATGTACTTAATAGTAAGTACATTATAAAAGGTCAATATATTCTATCGTAAATATATTATAAAAAATAATCAATATGTTTATTATTATTAAATTAAAATATTTATCTCAAACCCTATAGGTTTACAATCGGACTACTTTAGTTAAAAATTTACAAATAAATGCATGCGCTCAGAGGTTGTTTTATATGGTCCTTTTCGTGCTAATTTTCGCGCATGCAGTGGCGTAGCGCCCTTTACGCAAAAACGCAAATGAATACACAAAATTTTGCAAAGCATAGGTCTTATGATTTGAGTTTCCTATTGTTTGCACGTAAAAAAATCGTATTGAGACTCCACTGAATTATAATCTGCATATTAAGTATTCAGTTCTCATCGTAAACCATGCAATTACTATGATTCCGGAAAATACCGTATTCCATACTTTACATTAAAATGAATTGGAAGTTCGTTAAACTTATTTTATGAACAACTTTTAACTCCTTTCAAGTTTAAATATTTATACTAAAATCTGAAAACACATCAAGTTTTGAGTGTTTGTCCGTAATTGTATTCTGTCAGTCTATACTTACATGTATTTTAAAGTCGGCGGTCGGGTGATTAAAATTTTGAGAAAGTCACAATACATTGTGATAAACTTGATCAAAAATTTGTCATTTAGGTAAGTATGTTACGGTTTGAATAATAGACCTGTTTCAAAACGCCTATTATCTTTAGTCATATGCAGTTGGTTTCTGCTGGGGTATCAGTGTTTCGTATATAATTACACATTCTTTTAAAATTCAACATTTCCCTTACACATGCAGTATGTAAAATTGTAACATTTTGAGACAATATCTCATCATCAAAAGCCTGTAAATCTAAAAGCTAAAACCTAAAATCCAAGAGCATCGGGGGTCTTGATATTTTAAAGAAAATATTCGAAGAGTACCAGGTAAATAATGTTTGTCTCGGAATTCAGCAAACTTTTGTTCATATTTATTGGAATCATAATACTTAAAAAATGTCATATTTTTAAGGCTGTTTTGTCATTCAAATAACACAAAATCCAGGAGCTTGGACCCGCTGGGGCCGCCTTGAGGCCCCCAGACCCCCTACCTTTTTTTGAATACAGTAAATTAAAAGGTAGCTACGCCACTGGCATGCGTATAAATACCTCCGCGAGTCAAGCTTCATTAATAACAATATGGTTTCGCGCGACAATTTGAAGAAAATAAACAAAAGAACGCTCCATAAAATGTGTATAGACGAAGTAAAGTTTGCTCTTGTAAGAAGTTTTTTAAGGTGAGGGGGCTGTCTTCTGCTGTAGATAAGATATGTAAATTTTTTTTTTTTAAATCTTATCTACAGCAGAAGACAGCCCCCTCACCTTAAAAAAACTTCTTACAAGAGTAAATTTACTTCGACAAAAGAAATTTTTCGGGTTTCTAAATGCGAGGATTCTCAATGTGGGACTTGCGCCTATATTCAGACAGGACAAACAATTTCATTCAAAACCGGTACAGTTTTCAAAGTCAACTCTAGTATGAACTGCAAATCCAAAAGCATCATTTATTGCATGACCTGCGATGGATGAGAAAATTACATTGGCCAAACAGGGACCAAATTAGCCGACCGTGTGAGGGTACATAAGCAGCAGATAAGGGATCCTTCGGTTTGTTAACAATGGCATATATTTGGCCATTTTTTTAACGTGAACCCTACATGTACGATGTACATTAACTAAATACCTTTATCTCTCGTAGATACATGTGCACTTTTTTATAACACTAACATCTCACCTTCTTTTCATACCTATACTATCTGAACTAGTTCCTTTGCTGTACATGGCTGTTCAATTTAAATGAAGCAATCCACTATACCCACCCTGCACCCAAAGCCAAATAAGGGACTACGTACGTAGCTCAGTCGTATAAATTATCTTTTAAAAATCCAATTCATACATATACCGGGTGGTCATTTATTCTCAGTTTGATGAACATGGAACGATTTTTGGGAGTTCATTTTTAATCAATTCTCCTATGCAGTCACTCGGACAAACCGAAAGTGAAACAGTGTTTGGACCTCAGCACAAATCATTGCTCCTGACAAGACTTAGTTCTTGAAAATAATTGATGAATTCGATGTAATGTATGCAAAAGCATTGTTTTTCAAGGAAACTTATTTACAAATACCTTAAAAATAGTCAGATTTTAAATGGTACGAACACTTTAAATATTTTTTGTAGTCGTATGTATTCCTACGCCAGAGTTCAATATAGTCTCGTTCAACTCGACGCTCGGCTGTCTCCGTAAACCCTTGTCGGAGATTTACGGTGTCAGCCGAGCGTTTGGTTGAACGAGACTAGAGTTCAATATTGCTTGGATCCATACAATTTTCGAGAAATATTTCTACCACTGATACATAGTTTGATTGAATTAAGTTTATCTTTAAATATTATTTAACATGATTCATATGGAGGTTTCTCGACATTCTAGTCGAAAAAGTTCAAAAATTCATATTATAAAAATATGCGTAATTCAAATTAGAAACTACGTATACATGTACTTGTCATGCAAAATAACATATCATTGATTTTAAAATAAATAAAAATCAACAAAATCAACTCCCGCCAGTTCTTCAGTACTTTGATTATATTATGTGATATTCACATAATTTTGTAAAATGTTTTTGTAAGAGCTTTGTTGTAGTATTTAGATATTTAGATTTAACGATGCCGGGTCTTATTTGTTCTGCCCTAGATTTTTGAATGACATTTTTTACATGAATTTCTACTGATAAAATTATTATTTTAAGATTTAAAAATAAAACATTTACCACACCGTTTGTTTAGGGGGTCATCTCAAAGTTTGTTAATCTTTAACATAGGACCCTATGGGATTTTGCTTGAAATGTATCAATTTTGCACATTTTTTACATTTGTTTTAAACTTCTGCCCTAGGGATTTCTTTTCCTGTTCTACATATGGAAGTTATTGCTAAAAGGCATCAAATGGTCAAATAAAAAAACCGTTTACCTCCGGGTTTGTTCCAGGGGTCTTATCAAAGTTGATTTTTGTATGCCCAATTTCCAAGATTTGTCAGTTATTGGCTATTTTTTATTTAATAAAGGCGGAAAAGGTGATCATTATGGTATTATTAAAACATTCTGACACATTTAAGTATTAAAAAAATATATAACATCACATATTAAGGGTCATTAATATAAAATACATGGTTAATGTCTTGAAATATATGAATTAAGCTATATTTAGGCGGGTTAAGAAAACGTGACAGAGGGCTAGGCATGCTGAACCCTCTTCACGTTTTCGACTCGAGCCCAAATATAGCTAATACTTCAAAACATTTATCTTTATTCCACAATATAACTTTAATTTTACGCATCAAACGAGTTATTTTCAACAAATTTCGCTGAATATCTGCAGTTGAAACTATCACGCCATGGTGTCAACCAAGCAAAAGTGACGTTTTTCCATTTATTTTTTTATTTTCTGAAAGCATTTACACATTCTCCATCTGAACAATGGCTCTGATTACAAAAGTAACGCACCCAATAAATCAAATGATTTCATCCATTGTTCTCATAAACGCTCTTACTACATATTATATTACATATAATATACAATTATGGACTTCATTGTAGGTCGATATGTTGTTAGATGGACCCGTGCCATGTGAAATTGACCGAAGACACAGAAAGTGATATCGACCGAGCTTGAAGAAAGTATTTTAGCCCTGTCTCGGCTTTTCAACATAAACATTTTTGTAACATCTGGTGGTGATGTTGAAAATCCAAATGCAATGACACTTGAACATTATTTTCGCTATTCTGAATCTCAAATTCATTTAGCATATGGACAAGAAGAGGGGGGAGGACATTATGAAACCGTACCTGAAAATCCAACTATATACAAAAGTAGTACACAACACTTTTAAAATTTAACTTTCACCAAAGTAAATTTGGAAAGAAAATAGTTGTACCAGACAAATTTGATTTAAATGGACTTTGACACAATTTTAGATCAAATTTTTAAGGTCTTCCGTTTCCAACGGAAGACCTTATTGTTTTCGTTCGGTTTCTTTTTCCCTATTATTATTAAGGTCTTCCGTTGGAAACGGAAGACCTTATTGTTTTTGCTTTGTTTCTTTTCCTCTATTATTAAGGTCTTCCGTTTCCAACGGAAGACCTTATTGTTATTGCTTTGTTTCTTTTCCTCTATTATTATTATTCTTTTTTTTTTCTCCCACGTTTTCTCAAAAACGCTTCAGCCGATTTTTATAAAACTTTCAGATCTTGTTTATGACAAAATTTGTAAGAAAAGTACGTGGGATTTTTTTGGTCGTCACTTCCGGTCCCGAGATATTAAAGATTTTATGTTTTTGCTTGTTCACAAGTTTTCTCTAAAAGTATTTAAGATAGAACTTTTAAATTTTCAGGGATGATAGAAAGTGTCCAGCCGCAGTGTACTACGCATATCCGAACGTCCGCCGTCATTTCCGATCGTCACCGGAAGGAAATGAAAAACCTGAATTTTTCAATTTTTGGGATTTGAATTTTTTTTATTATTTTATTCGATAGAGACGCACTCAAAACTTCTAAATATGAAATCCGTTTTAAAATCGATCCACGCATTCTTGAGATTTTGGACCCCAAAATCCTGAAGCGAAGGTCCGCGTAGCTAGGTCGTTAGAGTGTTGGACTTGTGCCCAGACGACCCGGGTTCAGTCCTTGAGTGCCGAATGTTTTTTCTCTCTTATTTGTGTTTTGAATAATGATTTCGTCTTTAAAATGATGGATTTGAATGTTTTTCGTTTTTTTTTGTCATAATTAAAAATAATAGCGGCTTTTTTCAGTATAAATATTGAACTCTTTTCTGTCAGCAGCTCTCTAAATTTAGACGCTCGTCGCATTGCCGGTATCAAAGACATGTCGAATGTTTTTTTTTTCATAATTTTGTTTTGTTTAATGATTTTATCTTTAAAATGATGGATTTTAATGTTTTCCGTTTTATATTTATTATATATACAAAATAATAGCGGCTTTTTCCATTACAAATAGATAGCTAGTTTCTGTCAGCAGTTCGCTAAATTCAAATGCTCGTCGCATCGCAGGCATCAAAGACATGCCGCCAAAGTACCCCTGCAGTACGCTGGGTCGCTTTGCCGGCATCAAAGAAATGCCGCCATCTCAATGACACACACAATATTTAGCAATGCACCCTATTCAACATGGCCTAAAAAGGAGTACTGATTAGTATTTATTCACATATACATGTATAGATACACACATGCATGTATAAATGTGTTTATTGACATACGTTGCTAATATACTGATTCCCTAAACACTATAAAAAAACTAGAAAATCTCTCTCTCTCTCTCTCTCTCTCTCTCTCTCTCTCTCTCTCTCTCTCTCTCTCTAAAGTACAAATGTTTTAGCATTTAAATAAGAACTAGTACAGGTAACATGCAGTACATTGGATAGAGGCTAAATGTACATTGGCGTCCAAAAATTATACATGTATTTATTTCAAGTTACGGGATAATGTCTATGGATTCAAATAATTTGAAATTTATTGTTTAATGATTGTCTTCATACTGATTGGAAGTCAACGCTAAAAAGTCATTTTTATTAAAGATGGTGGACTTTTTCCTTTTTTTGTGCATGTCTATATACTGATACAAATCTGCTGCCTGAAGAAAAACCTCCAAAATTTATACACGTAACTATACAAACGAACGGGTGACTGCGATAAGATTTGGAAATTGACCAGCCGTTTATGAGTGTTTGAGCCTAAGATAAACAGATGTTAAAAAATCAATAGTTACATCTTTCAAACAACGCTTATACATTGTTCTAACATATGTATTTTGTTTAGAAATTGTGTAATTTGTGATATTTAGAATTTAATATTCTGCGTTTAATATAGAAGTCACCGACCGACCTCCCCCCCCCCCCCCCATTTCATAAAATCATTTAGTTTTTCTGGCCCGATTTTCCTTGATCTTTGATCTTGGGCCTTTAATTCTAACTAAGTACCATTCTAGATTACTGTACTAATTACCAGACCAATTCGTTCATTATTAACAGAGTTATGAAGTTTTTGGCATTTGAGTTTCAATTGTCGTGATTGACATGTACTGTAAAAAAATCATAACTCCGAAGCCCTTCACTCAATCCTAATGAAAATTCGTGAAAATAAACCTCGGACACCATTCTTATTGTCTGCCAAATATGCAGCGGATTGAACAATCAAGACGAAATTTCTGAGATTTAACGGCGCTTATTGCCTATACCGGGAAGTTTAAACTTAAACAGTACACGCACGGACCCCCCCCCCCCCCTTCCTATTCACAAAATCATTTAGTTTTTCTGGCCTGATTTTACTGGATCTTTCATCTTGAACCTTTATTTTCAACCTTGTTCAATTATAGATTACTGTACTACATGTAATGACCAAATCCGAGATCCACACCTCAAAATTCTATTTTCGATTTATTTACGACGAAAATCAAGCGCAGGTCTTTTCACCCCCCTCCAGACACAAAAACGCGTCAATATTTTAAATGACCTCGCATTGTTACCAAACCTGAATAGTCAGACATCTTACACGTTGTTTTTCATCTCATACAAAAACTCAGCTCTTCTCCGGGGGGAAACGCCCCAAATGCAAAGACAAATTCGGGAATTATTTCGCGTCAGCCATGTTTTGAGGCATCTGCAAAGGCTGTCAATCGCAACTTCTCGGGCCTTCCGGCAAGCTCGGAAAAACACCTCGAATGTATTAACGTCACCGGATGTTAGAATTTTATACAAAATGGAGTTGCTTCCCATTAAAATTAGTATCGGCTAGATTGTAAAATGTGTTCTATTTATTTCAAGTTTTACAAAAAGGGGGTTGTCATGGACGCCTAGGTAATACATTCGAGGTGTTTTTCTGAGCTTGCCGGAAAGGCCCGAGAAGCTGCGATTGCAAAGGCTGTGTGTTCTAATCTCGCCGGAGCAAAGATTTGTTCTTTCTCTCTATTTCTTTCTCTCCTTTTTATTTACTTTTCTAACTAAAATATTCAACATAAAAGGGTTGTTGGACTGAAGTTCAAGTTGAAAAACACTCTTCAATTAAGATTTAGACAAAAACACTCTTTTATTATTAGGGTCTTCCGTCTTCAGCGGAAGACCCTTCTATTCTTATTGTTATTAGGTTATTAGACGTGTTATTAGGTCAAAAGACCTCTTATTTAATATGAAATAAAATGGGGCTGGTCCTTCAATTAGGGATCCAACGGGGTGTATAATTCTTCATCCATCGCTCTTAAAGATCACATCTGCATTTCCTGATATGTTTCGTTGATGAAGATAAAAGGCAAGGTCATTTCCTCTTCTAAAAATCGGACGGAAGACCTCCTCGTTGCTCGCAACGAGATCGTGTCTAGTTATTATTCTTTTTTTTTTCTCCCACGTTTTCTCGAAAACGCTTCAGTCGATTTTGATAAAAATTTTAGATCTTGTTTATGACAACATTTGTAAGAAAAGTACATGGGATTTTTTTGGTCGTCACTTCCGGTCCCGAGATATTAAAGATTTTATGTTTTTGCTTGTTCACGAGTTTTCTCCAAAAGTATTTAAGATAGAACTTTTAAATTTTCAGAGATCGTAGAGAGTGAACGGCCGCAGTGTACAGACCCTGAAACGTGCTACTACACCAGTTGCACGGTTCGGTTCGTTACGCTTTTTGAACGGTACGGTTCGCTTTGTGAACGGTACGGTTCGTTTTGTGAACGGTACGGTTCGCTTTGTGAACGGTACGGTACGCTTTGTGAACGGAACGGTTCGCTTCTTGCACGGTACGCTTTGCTAAAAATAGCTGCACGCTTTGTGAACGGTTTGCGCGCTTTATTAATGAGGTAGGCGTGGCCTGCACGCTTTGATTTTTCTCGATATAATTTTGTTTAGTTTTTGCCCGATCTACTTCAGCATGGTGGTTATTATGACAAGAATTTTTCTTTATTTATATGATATATTACAAAAGTATTTCAATCGATCTATTTAAAATCAGGACTTCCATCCGTTCCCCCGTTTTTGATACGTTGCGCGAAACGTGTACTCAGTGACAACCGGGAAGCGGGGGTAATTTTAATGTTGATCAATCTGTTATTATTAGTATTTAATTTAGATAAATGTAATCATTAAGATAGATTAAAATAACTGTTTGACTTTAATCCGATATATTTTTGTTAATTCAGCGAGCTGTCGATAATTTTACAAATCGTCTAAAGTTTTTATTCTATGCATGCATGTACTTGAGTTGAAGTCATTAAATATTTCTAATCCATTAAAAATTTCTACAAAAAAATGCCCCGACTTTATTCCGATATTTCTTTAGTTTCCTTTATCGTTGTCTTGATTCTCGACTAGTTGTTATTACATGTATTCATAATTCGTATGATCATTCTTTATTGCGTACTACTGTAGTACTACTGCCGATTGCCTTAGTGAATAGACGATGTAAAATTAATGATAAGATAAACAATGAATTTCAGATAAGAAATCTTGAATTAAACTGTTATATAGTTTTTTGACACGAATTTTATTCATTTAAATATTGATTCTATGATTTTCTGCAATTGTTCGTATACACAGATGATACCTACATGTACATGTAACCCGTCATCGCTTCTCTTATCTGAACTAAGATCGCGTGTAGAGTCAAAATATGACAATTAGTTTTTGTTTTTCCGTTAAACTATACATGTACATGTAACATATTCTTACGATATGTACACAACTGGATATACACAACAAGTCAATAACTTTTATATATGTAATGGCGATATTTATCATTCTGTTGAACAAGTGTCCGCTCTTCACTGTATGCATGCGATTTAGCTGACGTTTTACGAATGCTGACTAACCTGTTTATATTTTATTTACCTTTTTACACACAAACGTGTTGTAAATAGGACACGAAAAAATACCCGGTAATCAACAAATGAATGTTAAAAGTGATAAATATATAAGAATTTATCAAGTAACAAAATAATACGACAGCGAGGGAAAACGATCGACTCTGATCGCCAGTACCTGAATTATAATCATGAAATCGGAAAGAAATTATTGTTGAATAATTTCAAATAGGAACACTCTTTTCAATAGGGATTTAAGAAAACATAAAACAAAAATGTTTCATTCGATAATTTTCTTCTAGCCATATAGGAGGAGCCAAATAGCACGCGGCGCATGGCGTGATCTGTACTGTTATACTTAAACTGATTGACAGGCGAAGCACGTGGAGTCCTGAGATAAAATCCCGCTCAAATGGTCAACTATAGAAACTTAAAGCGAAATAATAAAGTTCAGTAATAAAACTTTAATTTACTAGTAAGTATTATAATTAACACACAAGTTCTCTCTCTCTCTCTCTCTCTCTCTCTCTCTCTCTCTCTCTCTCTCTCTCTCTCTCTCTCAATTTGAGGCTGTATGTGATTGTGTGCAAACAATTTTGAATTATTAGATTTTTATTTGTATGAATTTAATTCATTTATTTTAGACTCATGGTTTTCACAACGATTTCAACACAATGACTAAAAGTTTGTACAGTGGACGATGTACATGTGTAATATATAGATTGATCTCGACGGTTAAAATTTCGACGCTATTTCACATCACAGATATTAGATTGAAAATAAATTTAAAAAGAGCTGTGTTTGTACTTACGTGTACTTGTTATCTCATTCAACTATTTATGATGTAATTAATCATTTTTTGATACATTAATGTACTCGGTAAATGATATTTTATCGCAAGTTAATATGTGAAAATCCCGCATGTACAGAAACGCTGAATTGTTCTACGGATCCACGCGCCGATGGTCTTTCGTGTAGTTGTTTGTGTTCATTTCTACAGACAGTTCTTTTGTTTTCTAGAGATTAAGAAATGCCATGAAACTAACAAAGTATAAGTAAGATATATTTAGACTATACACACGACAGATTGTGATGAGTTACCTAACAGGTGTCCGTGGAAAGGCGTGAATACCGGCATCTCGTGTACACTTGTTTAAGCGTCCAAATATACAGAGTTAGTTGTAAAGTAGAATAACTGCTAAAAAAAAACAAAACAAAGAAAGACAATAACACCTGTTGTGTATAGAACTAAAGATCAGCTTCTGTACACGTGTTTCGCGCGAGTGATTTTTTGTTCATGTGAAATCACAACGCCATTACCAGCTATGCGGGAAATAAAGTTGAAAGTTATTTTATGGAATGCGTGTACTTTTTCCTGCCGTGTTCAATGCTTGCATTTAATGAACTTATTTAATAAATATAATTGTGTGAACGTTAATAGTTTACAATGTTTAAGAAATCGGCGATGCAAGTTTTGTCGAAAAACAAAGAAATGATTACGGTCTAAGAAAGGAAATATTTTTGTAACTGTTTTAATAAGAATAACAGTATTAAATCTTAGTATGTGCAGGGACGTATATACGTCCCTGGTATGTGTTATCTAATCCCGTATAAAAAATCTAGCTAAATAATGAACTTATCTGGTCAGCGATAATCTCCGTCCGTACTCATCTAAAGACATTAGGTCAATAAGCCGTATATGGAAGTTGCACGCTTATTGCACGGTACGGTACGCTTTTTTGTCCGTCTGGAGGCGGGTCTTGCATAAATTATCTTGCACGCTTTTTGCACGGTACGGTTCGCTTTGTGAACGGTACGGTTCGCTTTGTGAACGGTACGGTTCGTTTTGTGAACGGTACGGTACGCTTTGTGAACGGTACGTTTCGTTTTGTGAACGGTACGGTTCGTTTCTTGCACGGAACGGTACGGTTCGTTTTAGAGGTGTAGTAGCACGTTTCAGGGTCTGTACTACGCATATCCAAACGTCTGCCGTCACTTCCGGTCGTCAGCGGAAGGAAATGAAAAACCTTAATTTTTCAATTTTTTGAACTTGAATTTTTTTTATGTTACTATTCGATAGAGACACTCTAAAAACCTCTGAATATGAAATCTGTTTTTAAATCGATCCATGCATTCTCGAGATTTTGGGCTCCAAAGTTCTGAAGCGAGAGTCCGCGTAGCTCAGTCGTTAGAGTGGTGGACTTGTGTCCAGGCGACCCGGGTTCAGTCCCCGAGTGCCGATTATTTGTTCTTGCTTAACTGTGTTTTGTTTAACGATTTTATCTTTATAATGATGGATTTGAATGTTTTCCGTTTTCTTTTTGTCATAAATAAAAATAATAGCGGCTTTTTTTCAGTACAAATATAGAGCTCTTTTCTGTCAACTGCTCGCTAAATTCGGACGATTGTCGCATTGCCGGCATCAAAGACATGCCGCCGAAACACCCCTGCAGTTCGACCGCATTAGAGTTCACTGGATCGCTTTGCCGGCATCAAAGAAATGCCGCCATTTCAATGATTGTATACACACAACATTTAGCAATGCACCAACGTTTTTAGTATTTTACATAGCTTAAAAAGAAAGGTTGTTTTGTATTTATTCAAACATTTAGATATGTACATGTATGCATGTATACATGCGTTTATTGACAAATGTTGCGTTTATATTGAATTCCTGAACACTAAAATCTCTCTCTCTCTCTCTCTCTCTCTCTCTCTCTTTCTCTCTCTCTCTCTAAAAGATCTACTACAGGTAACATGGAGTAATGAGGCTAGAGGCTAATGTACATTTGACGTCAAAAAAAGTAAATACGTATTTTTTTCTAGTTACGGGATATTGTCTACGGATGTTATTTTTTGAAATTCACTGTTCAATGATTTAATAACAAATCTATTGACTGTCTGGGATTAAAAAAAACCGATTTTTATTATCAACTGAATGCTTAACATTGGTCATTTAGACATAACACTTGGGTATCGTTTGGATTCGGGAAAATGGGGAATAAATAATCATACTATATTTCTAATGATGTAGGTTATTTTATTTGCTGACTTACCAGAATTTTTTATTATGCAGTTATTGTCGGCAAAGAAAAACTTGAGACAAAAAGAAATATAATACATATGAAAAAGCAGATAAAACAATTATAAATTTCTTTATCAAATCAGAGACGTAAATGTTATTTATGTCTCTGATCAAATCGATTTCTGATTAATCTCTCTCTCTCTCTCTCTCTCTCTCTCTCTCGTCATACATATGTAGTGTTTAGCATGTAAATGTTGTGGCATTTTATATATTTTATATCTGAAAACTTTAAAAGTAAAAAGTAAATCCATAAATTGCGTTTGATGTAAGATTTTAAAAGATTATTGCAAATGTTTCTCGACTTGTTGCAATACTGCTGTTGTCATAGGCAAAATCCCATCGTGAGCTCTGGACCGGTAAATGTCCGAGTAAAAATAAACTGGCGACTTCGAGAGAATAATGCGTATATCTCCCCTATTGTAAGACCCATCAACTTAAAATTCGGCAGGAGTGTATCTCAGACATTACTTTTATGAAAAATACATGCACGTTGCGAGTGTTTTAAAGATTAATTGATTTTTTAGGATTTTGAAGCGAGCTGATAGTTTTCTATCTGGGTCAGAGTTCGACCTCTTTCTTTATGTATGGTTTCATTGAAATTAATGTTGAAATGGGCTTGGCCCCTGTGCTGCCACGTAATATTTCTGTTGCATGTATATTTCTTTTTTTCCGTTTAGTCTGAATCTACGATAGCGTGTGAACTACTTATGAATGTTAGAACTGTGGAAATTACTGCATCAAATTTTTACCGAATAAATTTACGTGTTACTGATTTCGTTATTTCTACATTTATAAAGATTCTATCAATCCTGCTGAAATAAAACAGTCAAACATAATAGTAAACGACACGAACAAAAATTCTCAACACTGAAATACATGGGTAAACTGCATCAGTCATTGTTTTAGGACTTCCCCTAATAGTTGTTACACGAACCCGAGATCCACACCTCAAAATTCTATTTTCGATTTATTTACGACGAAAATCAAGCTCGGGTCTTTTCACCCCCCTCCAGACAAAAACACGCGTCAATATTTCAAATGACCTCGCACTGTTACCAAACCTAAATAGTCAGACATCTTACACTTTGTTTTTCATCTCATACAAAAACTCAGCTCTTCTCCCGGGCGAAAACGCCCCAAATTCAAACACATTTCGCGTCAGCCATGTTTTGAGACAACTGCAAAGGCTGTGTGTTCTAATCTCGCCGGAGCCAAGATTTGTTCTTTCTCTCTATTTCTTTCTCTGCTTTTTATTTAATTTTCTAACTAAAATAATCAACATAAAAGGGTTGTTGGACTGTAGTACAAGTTGAAAAACACTCTTCAATTAAGATTTAGACAAATACAGTCTTTTATTATTAGGGTCTTCCGTCTTCAGCGGAAGACCCTTCTATTCTTATTGTTATTAGGGTCTTCCGTTTACAAAGGAAGGCCCTCTTTTTTTCTTCGGTTTCTTTTTATTACAGGTTATTAGACCTGTTATTCAGTCAATAGACCTCTTATTTAATATGAAATAAAATGGGACTGGTCCTTAAAATTAAGGATCTTACAGGTGTATAATCCTTCATCCATCGCTCTTTTAGATCACATCTGCATTTCCTGATATGTTTCGTTGATGAAGATAAAAGGCAAGGTCATTTCCTGTTCTAAAAATCGGACGGAAGACCTCCTCGTTGCTCGCAACGAAATCGTGTCTAGTTATTTTTCTTTTTTTTTCTTACAAATTTTGTGCACGCGATTTCTAAGAAACGGTTGGACCGATTTTCATTAAACTTTCAGATCTGATAGAGAGTGATCTGAACCTTATAGGTTTTTGATTTTATTGATGACGTCACTTCCGATTTTGAGAAAATGACGTTTTAGCGATTTTCAGAGGGGTGGCTTGTTCCTCATAGTTCTCCTAAACTATAAAAGATATTGAGTTCAAACTTTTAGGGATATTAGACGAAAGATTGTAGATTTGCAATTTTATTTTCATTTTGATCTAGCTTTAAAGGCGCCGAAGCTCGCCTGTACCCAAAAATTGAGATGATAAAAACGTCGTAATTTTTTGTGGTTTTCTTTAATTATCTCTTTTCTGAAAAATATTTTGTTAAGACATGTAATGTAAAAATAGTTGCTATTTAAAATACCTTTCTTTTGAAATCAGAAAAAAGGGGCTGACCCCCTAAATTAGGGAACCAAAAGGCTTTAAAGTCTTTAACTTTAGCCCGTTACCGAGGGATATTTTGTAAAATGTTATAGAAGCAAATATGTTCATCTCACAGTTATGTATCCAACCAATGTAATGATTTTTCCATGTGTTACGAATTTAAGGGTTTTTAGGGGCCGAAAGTCTAAACTTTCGAGCAGCCATATCTCAGAAAGGAAAAATATTTTGAAATGCAGTACAGAAGAAAAGGTGTTCAAAATGATGTTCTTAACAATATGCAACCTTCAAAATTTCGTTCAACGGCCCCTTAAAGGAGATAAGGGATCAGCCCCTAAAACTTTTTTCTCATATATCTCCAGAACGGTAACAAATTTCTAAACACTTGTTGAACAAAATGTGTTTAGAATTAAGTGACCTTTTATTTGATATCAAGTAAAAGGGGCTGGCCCCTTAAATTAGGGAACCAAAGGGCTCTAAAGTCTTTTATCTATAGCCCTTTACTGAGGGATATTTTGTAGAATGTTATAGAAACAAATATGTTTATCTACCAGTTATGTATCCAAGCAATAGAATGATTTTATCATGTGTTATGTTATTAGGGTTTTTTAGGGGCCAAAAGTCCAAAACTCTGATCATTCATATCTCTGAAAGGAAAATTATTTTGAAATGTAGTAAAGAAATAAAGTTGTTCAAAATGATGTTGTTAACAATATGCAACCTTCTAAATTTGTTAAACGGCCCCTATAAGGAGCTAAGGGATCGGCCCCTAAAACCTTCTTTCTCATATATCTCCAGAACGGTAACAAATTTCTAAACACTTGTTAAACAAAATGTATTTAGAATTAAGTGACCTTTTATTTGATATCAAGAAAAGGGGCTGGCCCCTAAAATTAGGTAACCAAATGGCTCTAAAGTCTTTTATCTATAGCCCTTTACTGAGGGATATTTTGTAAAATGTTATAGAAGCAAATATGATTATCTCAGTTATGTTTCCAAGCAATGTACTGATTTTATTATGTGCAATGTAATTAGTGGTCTTTAGGGACCAAAAGTCCAAAATTTTGATCACCCATATTTCAGAAAGGAAAAATAATTTGAAATGCAGTACAGAAGAAAAGGTGTTCAAAATGATGTTGTTAATATGCAACCTTCAAAATTTCGTTCAACGGCCCCTATAAGGAGATAAGGGATTGGCCCCTAAAACCTTCTTTCCCATATATCTCAATAACGGTAACGAATGTCCAAACATTTGTTGACAAAATGTTTTCAGAATTAAATGACCTTTCATTTGATTTCAAGAAAAAAGGGCTGGCCCCTTAAATTAGGGGATCAAAGGGCTCTAAAGTCCTTAATCTATAGCGTTTTACTAAGAGTTATTTTGTGAAAGGTTATTTAAGGTGAATTAGGTACAATACTTTTATATATCCTAACAATATAATGATTTTTCTCTTGCGTTACCTAATTAGGGTTTTTAGGAGCGAGAGGTAAACAAGTTTAATCTTTTTTATCTCAATTTGGAGAAATGCAAGTATTCAAAAAAGCAAAATAAGAAAAGTTATAAAATGCACTACAAAAAAGCATAAGTTCTTCACACTTTTTTCCATATCATGTTCTTTTGTTGAAAATCAAAGTCGATGATGTCATATTTCCTTCTAAAAATCGGACGGAAGACCTCCTCGTTGCTCGCAACGAGATCGTGTCTAGTTCTTTTTCTTTTTCTAATGTATAAAATGGTTTACTTGCTCATTTTGAATTATCAACCAAACTTTGATTATTAGAAGTTAAGATAAAAGAGAGATACAAAGGTAATAAATCATTGTTATGTAAACAAAGCTCGAATCTTTTATTTGTTTACAAATAATATGAAGGATGGAATCACCATTTCTTTGACCAAATTACTCTTGGCAAACAAGGTAAACTGATTCAGTGTGTTCATGGTTAATATGATTTACCAAAAAAAGCAACATTTGATTGAGACTTATACCAATTAAACACATATGTAAACCATAACAAAGCTCGGGCTTTAATTTGTTTACAATATAAAGATTTTCAAACTCTGTATCTTGCTTTTAACTCAATATCTGACTTTAAAATTTTGACAAAGCACAAATAGTTCCCATATTAACCAATTCTTAACATTAAAATTAGAATTTTATTTTTTATTTTTGAGCTCAAATCGTGGCCAAGTCCCTTTAAACAACATACTATATTCAAAGACCAGACCAGAGGAGCTCAATTCCTATGAGAAACGAGAAGAGTCTGATATAAAGCCTGCAAATTAAAACAATGTGTTCACTGTAAAAAACTTTTTTGGACAGTCAACTTTCAAAATACACAAGAAAAATGTTCATGGTAAAGAAAATGGAAATCGTGTATCTTGTATAGTTACTTCATGTAATTCGAATTTTTTTCACATTGATTCATTAGTTTATCATCTGATTAATGTCTATAATGCAGATATTGACATTCAAAGTTAAGAATTGAAAATATTGATGATTTTAGAAAGTTCAAAGAGGAGGAATCATTGAAAAAAATACACGATATGAGATGCATTGATTCATCGACGCCAATAAAGATGGACGTCAAATTTTTTTTATTGTTTGCCATTGAGATGGTAAGAAACGGTCAAGTCAGACTAGACAGGGGAAGGAAAACAAACGACGTGAATAAAAAGGTCCCTGCAAATATAATTAGACACTATTTGTTTTTTCTAGTATGTGTGTTGTTATTCGAAAAAATGGTACGGTAAAAGTTAAATTTATAAGATTTCACTCTCATTATTTAGGATTTAAACAAAGTTAATTTCTACCAATACCGGAAAGAATAAAATCAGAAATAAGTACTAAGTTGGCTATTAAATTAAATTTTTTTATCAACATCATTCTGGATAAAATTAGAGAAAATTTATGTGTAAGGGACAATAGAGACAATATGACAAATATAAGACACTACCATCTAATTGACAGAAAACTATAAACAATATCAAGAAGTAGATAGTTTTACGTGTTGAATCCTATAGGTATAATGACACTGCAACAATAGGAAATGTATGAATAATTTGAACCAGTCATTCTGTGTATTGATTCCGCCCACAAAACCAATATCCACATGTATTTCTTCAAATCAATAATACTTTTTATTCCAGATGAGTTTAGAAATGGATATCCAGTTGCTTTTTGTATCTCAAATAAAGAAGATGAAATGCAATTATAACAGTTTTTCGTAATGCGGTTAAGAAAGGAAATATAAAAATGCAGCACAAGAATTCATATGACACTGACTTGAAACAGTATCTCTGCATTTGTCATGTTCACAGATACTGGTGAAGACGAATCCAGCAACCCATAAAGGACAGTCAACACCAGACAGAAATTTACTTCTTAATGTGCTGCTCTACAAGTTAAATCAGAGAGTGAATTCAATCAGTAAATCACGGCATTAGTCAACCTTTTAAAAAAATACTTTTACCTACGTAGAAAAGAGAACTGGGCAATGTGTTACAGGACTGGTGAATACTGTAATGTAAATACCAACATGTTTTTAGAAAGTTTTCACAACCAATTAAAAATATATTTTTAGATGGACAACGGAATCGTAGAGTTGATGTCCCCTTGGAAACAATTTGTTTTTTAGGCACTTTACAAAAAGACATACAATTTACCACCGAATGAAGACGTAAGGTAACTGACCAACATAGAAATAGTTTAAGTATTGATAATTCGGCTTTTCCCAGGTACTAGTAAATGAAGACACATTTACAAAGTAACCATTCATCATCAGATCTCTCCTGAAACATATATTCTACCAAATGCACAAAAATTTCATGTGTCAACTGATGCCGTCACCTTTTAACATGCAGTTGTCCAGACTTTGTGCAAGGTAATCTCTGTAAACATATGTATAAAAAACATACGGAAAGTACAAAGATCATGAGATTAGTACGGTACAAAATCTTGACAAAGATGTAAAATCAAATAATACAGGTACATGTGGTTCCACCAATGCGCAATCCAAAGAGTCCAAAGTAAATGAAATTCGAGAACAAGTGAAAAACTGTCAATGTGACAGCAAACCGGGTTTTCTTTTATGTAAACTGTATCCATAATCCATGTCAACCCTTATCCAGTGAAATGGAGTACCCTACATGTATATGCAACATTTTGCCAAAAAATGACTAAGTTCAAAAGCTAGTATTTTTTTCATAAATTATCCGAAATCAAAATCCTAGCAATATGCACACCTCTGATATATGTACAATTGATCTGCAAAAGAACAACTTCCTATCTTGAGAACTGTAGGAGGAGTTATCCGTACAATGAGGGTACCCTATATGCAATATTTTGCCAAAAAATGACTAAGTTCAAAAGCTGGTATTTTTTCGATAAATTATCAGAAATCAAAATCCTAGCAATATGCACACCTCTGATATATGTACAATTAATCTGCAAAAGAACAACTTCCTATCTTGAGAACTGTAGGAGGAGTTATCCGTACAATGAGGGTACCCTATATGCAATATTTTGCCAAAAAATGACTAAGTTCAAAAGCTGGTATTTTTTCGATAAATTATCGGAAATCAAAATCCTAGCAATATGCACACCTCTGATATATGTACAATTGATCTGCAAAAGAACAACTTCCTATCTTGAGAACTGTAGGAGGAGTTATCCGTACAATGAAGGTACCCTATATGCAACATTTTGCCAAAAAATGACTAAGTTCAAAAGCTGGTATTTTTTCGATAAATAATCGGAAATCAAAATCCTAGCAATATGCACACCTCTGATATATGTACAATTGATCTGCAAAAGAACAACTTCCTATCTTGAGAACTGTAGGAGGAGTTATCCGTACAATGAGGGTACCCTTTTGGCAGCCGCCCGCCCGCCCGCCCGCCATTTTCACCATTTTAATAACCGGATTTTTCCGTTGGAAAACCCGGTTAAAAATGAAAAATAGCGGAACAAGTTCAAAATCACAATGCAGTGTAAGATCATAGACTTGGTAATATTCTTTTGGCTTTAAACTATATAACTTCAGGTAATGAAGGGTGCAGAAAAAATCCTCAATCATTCGAAAAATTTTCACCATCTGAAAAGATTTCTTCAAATGCCAATAAAATCACACAGCCTAGGTTTAGGTCCACTAAAAAGGCCTGGTAGAAATGTAAAGCAGTTTTACGCAAACCGTCAGAAATTAAACATAAAAAGTAAACAAAATTAATAACGTTAAGAGTTTTATTTATGGCAATAAGCGTGGGATAAAAGAAACATAAGTTTCGATCCTGAACGAATATTTAATTGGATTCAAAATAAAGTAAATCTCATTCATATTTTGACTTAATAAGTATTATTTTTTTTAGCTTCAATTTTCATTTAAACACATTTATGAATTTATTGACATGAACATGTTTCTGTTTCGCACATTATCATGTTTACTTTAAGATGTAGTCCCCATTTAGTTCTGTATGTGTCTACATGTATGCTAATTTTCAGACTCTCGAGATCCATGCCAATCTTGCGAAAATTATTATTATTATATGGATATATACTACTTTAGAACTTGGTGAACTCATTGTATCTTTTATTGATACACGTAGGAGCAAAATAATCGGCTCAAATTGTGTCTCTAAGAGCGAAACATCTCGCAATCTTGCTAAGAAAAAAAAAATACTTTTTGAATAATTTCCAACAGGCCAACGGCCATCTGTAGCACCGTATCCACCCTTAAAACTTAAAAAGCAAACACATTCAACTTTAACACACCCAGTTTGAACATCTGAACCATTGATCAATGTGTTTCTCTCCGACAGTTTACTAGTAACTTCCTCATACAGAGTACCATCATCATTGTATAGGTGAAGAATTACTATTGTTAACAATGGAGAAATAACCCAAGAAATTGTGTTTCTGTCTGGTAATCAAAATTCAGACAATGAAGATCCTTGAGTCATTTAGTTCAAGTCTATGGATTACCTTGTGCTCAGATGGACTTGTTATCTTCTTTTATTTGTAGGCAAGGTATGGAAGGTGTACCAAGACTTAATAGGAGTTACCCTATGCTCAGACGAACCTTTGGTCACCTCCAGACTTTGTTGTTATCTCTTTTGTGGGCGGCAAGGTATGGGAGGTTGGCCAAAACTTGATAGAAACTACCCAGTTAGACGGACTATTTAAACTGATCTACTGAATAGTGATTTGCATTGTATGTCATGTTTTTACAGTTACATTTGTATTATGTTGGTTTTGTAATTTAATTTTTCAAAGTTAGTTTATATTGGTTAATACCAACTCTCTGCATTTTTTATATTGTTAATTATTTATTTAACAAAGAATTGGATTTTAAAATATTGATCACTTATTATCTTAATATTTATAACAAATTTAGAGTTAAAAAATCTAGTAACATTGATTAATGTTGAATTTGAAAAACCAAATACCCTATAATACTCTCTCCCGGGTATTTGCTTCCACCACTTTTTGCCAAATATTTCGATAATCATAATTATCTCTTTACCCAAAAGTGTTTCATTCACTAGAAAGAAAAATGTCCAGATTATCTGCAAAAAAACTGCTTCTCAATGTCCACCTAGTTTATGATACGAACGAAAATTGAAACCGAACGGGAATTTAACATTGCAGAAAATGACTGCCACTTCAGGAAGGGCCTGTTATTATTATGGGATATTCGTGAAGAATCGTTACGTTACGTCGATGACCTTTGCTGACGTCGAGCATGTTGCCGTTGTTCGCGCAGACTTTCGGGATGTTTCGGTATTTGTCCAAGTTTTAAACATACAGCTTCCGAGGATAACTAAACATATCCTATAGTCTGCTATTCGACTATAAACTATATAATTCTAATATCATAAACATATATCAGTCACACAAAATAAGATGCCCAGTTCCAAGAAGGGGAAGTCAACGAAGTCGGTGAAGTCTATGGAGGTATACAATAATTCATCGTGTCAGTAATATCATTTCAGATTCTTTAAGATGACTGCAATATATTTGACATCACTTTTCTTTGGTATGGGCCTAACGTTAAAATCCCACGCCTCATACAAATGCAATCCCTTTTTTAAATGTATAACCCTATTTATATAAATTTAAATGTTAATGATAACTTTAATGTACCTGATATTGAGAATGTAAACTTCATGTAATTTCCAAATGGTGCAAAATACTTTTCCAAAAAATTACGACCATACGGATCCATAATCAACACACATATCATAGTCAGTTTAAAATAATGTCCCGAATTTATAAATGATATTGCTTAGAATCCAATTCTTAATCCAAATCCAACTTTTCCTCTGGCGTCTGCTTCGTATGATGTCACTATAAAATATTTGTCCTTGCCCTTTAAATACAAATGGGTGCCAAGTCATTTTGCACCCCATTCAATTACATCCATATGTTTATTACATATGTAGGCTAGCCTGATTTGGTCTTAGGCCAGTTTTACACTACATAATAAAGTATAGTCAAACATTGAAAGTATATAATAATACATAATGAGCCATTCACAACTTGCAACATGAATATAGGTGTGCAAATTGAAATTGGAAGATATATTTCAAGACTATTTTTTTCTAAGGGGGAGGGGGTGAAATGGGTGTGGAAAAAAAATTAAATTGTGAATGGCCATTTACAAATGTATGTGCAATATAGTTTAAATATGAGCCTTTTACAATTTGCATATCCCAGAAAGTTCTGAATGGACAAATTGATGAGTGTGCATATTATATGCAAGTTTTACAATATAGGTCATTTTAAAAGGGGGGGGGGGGGGTGCGTGCAGCAATCTTGTTCATTTGAGGAGGATAAGAAATGTGAAGTCCTACATGTCATTTTGTTTGAAAATTATGCATACAGGAACAGGACAATGTCTTTTAACACACTTAGAACGACTGTCGAACTGCGCAGCTACATACTTATTTTGAAGATTAAAAAATCTGAAAAAATATGTAGGGGGTTCATTGGTGTCCCCTACACAGTTTGAAAGCTGTTTTAAGTGATTATATAAGGCATTACCCTGTTCTCGTATGTATTAATTTTCAAACAAAATGACATGTAGGACTTTACATTTATTGCTCTTGTATCTTTTGGCAATAGTTTTGGGCAGAAACAAGCAAGTTCAAAAAAGGTTTACATTTTTATCCTACTAATTAATAGATGGCCCCACACCCCCCTAAATACAGAATAACATATATAGGCATATATAGTATATACACATACAAGTCATGCACTGAGAAGTTGGGTTTGCAAACTCAGATTAATAAAGTACAGGTAAATAAGACTTTTTACAATTTATTTCCCAAATAATACGTGGGTAACAGCCATAGCTTTGTAGCCATTTAAAGCAATTCTGCAAATGTTTTGCTTTCCATTGCGAAAACATTGAAATTTAACATCGAAATATGACTCTCAGGTTAATTTTAAACCAAGGTCAATATTCTTTGTTTCATCCTATTCTGGCAAAAATAAGATTTTAAAAAAATTGCTTTCTGTTCCTCTGTAAAAGTTTCACCAAGGAATCATGAAATTAAGAAAAATTAATATTGGTGTGAGATCTTGACAATCTTTCAACTGAAAATGATTTGTGTAAACGTTGGGCTAGTGATCCTGGTAGAGTCTGAAGTTAACCCTATACCTAGGTACATACATTATACCAGTATACTAAATGTTACCGGTAATTATGAAAGCTTGTATCAGCTTACATGGTATTTAACACATGTGCAATATCAAATTTCTTCGTCGGGCAACAGACATTTTAATGATGATATACATTCAATTTCAAAAAGAAAAAGAACAAGGCAATGTGAGAAATATTGACGACCCCATGAAGAGATTATCATCTGCAACAGGTAACAGCAATAAATTTGCATAAAATGGTTACATTTATAGCCATGAAAAATATAGTGCGTTGAAAATCAGACTTTCATTATTTATGAATCATGGTACAAAATGTATCAGTTATCAGAACCATCACTTGTAGAATTTTGTTACTTAGTTTGTATTTTAATCTTGTTTTTTCTACTTTAACAGGCCATATATTGTGGTTAATGTTTCAGGTTTTTTCATTAAAATGACTTCATATACGGGCCAAAACCTCCCTAGTGGTACTGTGTATTAGTGTTAAAATTTATTTAATACATTAAGCAAAGAAAGAACTATATATGATAGGAATTAAATTTGGCCCCCATAATTCGCCATTTTTTAAGTGTTTCGGGTATAATAAAAAGTTAACTTTTTTTTTTAGAAGAGTTGATAAAAAATATATTTTTCATATATTTATTTGATTTTTTGTTCTCAGTTGCAGTATGTGACGTCAGAAGTGACGTTATTTTTAGAATTCAATCAAAATCAGTCAAACATTGACATTTTTCATATATTTTTACGAATGGGAAACATAGAGCGCTTGCTTGAACAAGATAAATTTTTTTGTCCCTTATTAGTCTTGGCTAGATACATCTCCGATTAAAATATTTTGTTTGTTCAAGCATGCGCTCTATGTTTTCTGAAAGAAAAAGTGCTTGAAAACAAGCTGTTTTATGCTAAAAATGCAAAAATGGCGGGAAAAGGTTGTCTTTACGATGTCTTATTTCTATATTGTGGGCACTTGAATCAAAATGAATAGTATGTAAACACATCACATATATATCTGAACTAAAAAATCAAAGAATTACAGTAAAATGATGATGTTCATTTTAGGGGGCCATTTTAGGCCAATATCATATATAGTCCTTTATTTTTAAATTAATAAATCTATTAGGTATCAATCAAAATTATTATGATCAAGATAAATATTCCTTTTTAAACACCAGGAAGGTATCAGAAGAACCAATTCGAGAAATTAAGTTGCATTTGCTTATCTTTTCCTGACTGATGTGGCCCAGGGAGAAAATTAATAAATCTATTAGGTTTCAATCAAAATTATTATGATGAAGATTTATATTCCTTTTGATACACCAGGAAGGTATTAGGAGAATCAAATTGATAAATTAAGTTGCATTTGCTGATCTTTTCCTGACTGATGTGGCCCAGGGAAGTGAGCAAATGCATGATGACAAATACAAGTAACATTATGTGTAATTACGGGTATACTCTTTTATAAAATATCTATAAAGGAAAGAAACATTTAACAGGATCTTCATTTATTTTCTCTTTATGGTCAGACTTTTTATTAAAGTCCCTGCTGTAAAAAGATCTCAGATGGGAATCGGCTTTTTTCTCAATGTCTACCCAAGTTATACGAGTATAACCTGGGTTGGGGCAATTTATGCTTTATAATCCGCAAAGCGAATTATAAAAATGCGTAAATAGCTCCAACCCAGGTTATACGAGTACAACTTGGATAATTTTCTGTAATTTGCTGTACAAATTGAGTCCATTTTACTTCAAAATCCAAAGGTAACGGCGGATTAGTACGTTTTAGACGTGGGTGCATTGTGACGTGTCTTGTGACATGCAAACCAGGTTATAAAAATTTAACTAAATTTTTTCTATCCAATCAAATGCCGCGTTACAACCAGAATTAAACAAGATATCTGTGAGCCAATGCTCACTAGTGATACCCCGCTCTGATGTGAATATGCAAAATAAGCAAAGTCGACATTTAACAGAAAGCTGGCATCCAATTGGTACAGAAAAATATCCCACAATATGGCATGCCTAAACAAATAGTGTGTTAAAATTTCAAGCATCTGCGAGAAATAGTTGCTGAGAAATCTTTGACGAAAATTTGTTTGAAAATTTTGGTTTAAAAATAAACAAAGTCGTCATTTAACAGGAAGTTGACGTCTGATTGGTACAAAAATATATCCCACAATATGGCATGCCTAAACAAATAGTGTGTTAAAATTTCAACCATCTGCGATAAATAGTTGCTGAGAATTCTTTGACGGAAATATGTTTGAAAATTTTGGCTAAAAATAAACAAAGTACTCGTTAAACAGGAAGTTGACGTCCGATTGGTACAAAAAAAATCCCACGATAAAGCATGCCTATATTAATACTGTGTAAAAATTTCAAGCATCTGCGATAAACAGTTGCTGAGAATTCTTTGACAAAAAATAAACAAAGTCGTCATTTAACAGGCAGTTGACGTCCGATTGGTACAAAAATATATCCCACGATATAACATGCCTTAACAAGCACTGTGTAAAAATTTCAAGTATCTGCGATAAATAGTTGCCGAGATAAATGCGACAGAAATTTTTGTTTCGGACAGACAGACAGACAGACACACAAGGGTAAAACAGTATACCCACTCTCCTTCGGAGCGGGGGTATAATTATTGTTGTATAACATAACTTGCCTACATCACAATACCAGGCGCATGCATAACGTATAAATCCGCTTGACGTAATGTTAAAATGTGTACAAATTAAATTTGTTTTACTTAATTATTTGCTTTATTTTCTAAATTTTGCTGTAAAATTATTTTACCATCTTAAAAAATATGAATGCAATGAAGCAACAAGTATAATAGTTTCATTTTTCATTAAACAACTTTCCTTTTTCAAAGACCAGACAATAAATTTAAGCCTCTCTTGGACAATGCTAATACATTGTTTAGACGGCATTATCAACCACAACAAGATGTCTGTGTTGACGAAAATCTTGTAGGGACAAGGGGCGGGAGAGCCATGCTTCGGTATATATCATCTAAGCACTCAAAATTTGGTATCAAGTTTTGGGTTCTTGCTGAGAGCGCCACAGGTTACATCATCAGGATGACGTGCAATTTAGGCAAAAAGTTTCAGCCAGTAACATCAGGTTTTTGTGAGGGAACAACAGTGTTCATGGATTTATTGCGTGAAAGCCTTCTCCTTGGTCGAGGTTATCATGTTTTTGCGACAGTTTTTTCACTTCCATTGAATTAGCCAAAGCTCTACGAAACCATAGGACTTTCCTCACACGCACGATTAGGTCAAATCGGCGACTACCAGCAACGATCAAGGATGCGAATGTAGATTCAGAAACAACCCATTTCATGAAAATGGGTGATCACCTTCTAGCTGCCCATAAGAGATCTAACAGTCGACGTCCTGACCGTCTATTATCTACTGCGATTTCTGCCGACTCTTCTGAAGGTGTGCCTCAAATTATCAGAGCATACAACAGCAGCATGGGTGAAGTCGATGGTGCAGATATGCAACTATCTTAATACAGCAACACAAGAAAATCATTGAAGGTGTGGAAAAAAATGGCCTTCCACATTTTTCAACGCATGTAGCTCAATGCATATGTGTTATACAAATCTAACACCTCAGGGAAAGTGATTAGCCATCTCCAGTTTTTCCAGGAGGTGATTGACGGGTTACCTATGCGCCATTTGAATGAGCTGCCTCGACGTAGAATTCCTGTTCCTCCATATAGAACCCTTGCCAAAACAAAATTGATTAAACTTGCAGGTACGAAAAGCATTTTAAATGGAAGACTTAACGGAAATTACAAAATAATATATATATGTACATCAGAAGTTTGACTATACATGAATGAAAACAAGATATCTGTGAGCCAATGCTTACTAGTAATACTACTGCTGTGATGTGAATATGCAAAATAAGAAAAAGTTAACATTAAACAGGAAGTTGGCATTCAATTTAAAAAAATATATATCCTAAGATATGGCATACCTTATTAAATGGTGTATTAAAATTCAAGCATCTGCAATGAAACATTTCTGAGAAAAATGCGACAGAAAGACGGATAGACGAATAAATGGACCGACAGACAGACACACAAAGTAAAACAGTATACCCCCTACTCCTTCAAAGCAGGTGTAAAAAAATGACAATTATTGTAGGTCACCTTGAGAAGGATTGTATTATCTGCTCAAACAAATCTCATGGCATTCGTAGAAAAGCAGAATGTTTTGTGCGAGTTGTAGAAGGGGGGGGGGGGGTGTCACTTCAACTGCAAACAAGAGAAAAGCTGTCAATGTGACGGCAAACCGGGTTTTCTTTTATGTGAACTGTATCCATAATCCATGTCAACACGTATCCAGTGAAATGGAGTACCCTATATGCAACATTTTGAAAAAAAATGACCAAGTTCAAAAGCTAGTATTTTTTTCATAAATTATCAGAAATCAAAATCCTAGCAATATGCACACCTCTGATATATGTACAATTGATCTGCACAAGAACAACTTCCTATCTTCAAAACTGTAGGAGGAGTTATCCGTACAATGAGGGTACCCTATATGCAATATTTTCATAAAAATTAATAAGTTCAAAACCTGGTATTTTTTTCATAAATTATCAGAAATCAAAATCCTAGCAATATGCACACCTTTGATATATGTACAATTGATCTGCAAAACAACAACTTCCTATCTTGAAAACTGTAGAAGGAGTTATCCGTACAATGAGGGTACCCTTTTGGCAGCCGTCCGCCCGCACGCCCGCCATTTTCACCATTTTAATAACCAGATTTTTCCTTCGGAAAACACGGTTAAACGTCAGTCTTGGTACTGATGCGATATAACGTCTTTTGACTTGACAGCGAAAGGGTTAAATATGTTGGTAAATATCTGAATGTATGACGGCAAAGTGCAAGTGCCATAAGTACATTGTAAAACTATTTTTATGACGTCATCATGGTTACTCTACAATGATACCCTGTTTACTTTTCAAGTCGGGTGATTTCCCAGAGATATTGGACACCCTTTGATTTTTCTTTATGATTATGCATCAATTATAGACCGAATATAAATTAAACTCGTTCTAAAAGTGAATTTGTTTAAAAAAAAATTGAAAATAAAACAAATTAACGAAGAATTGAACTATTTGATAATGAATCGGACAATATTTACCAAGCATCGAACATCTAACGCATACAGTGAAGATTATATGTAATATTTCGGAAAAATAGTAAACTGCTATTTAGATTTGTTTTAATGTAAATAGTAAATAAATTGACAGGAGCTGGCACGATAAATATTCCTTTAAACAGAAACACAAGTCTAAATCCCTGTATACATGTATGTAGATTTGAGGTTTATAATAAATTGTTTAAAGAAATCTGAATGGCAATTAAATGAATTGATTTTTCTGAACCTTTGTATTTTTGCATTTAAACCAGAAAATGTTGTTATTTTTAATCTCTACTGATAGTTGTCCGACCCATGGTAAATATTGTCCGATCCATGGTGAAAGAGTTCAACTCTTCATTAATTTGTTTATTTTCTTTATTTTTTACAATTTCACAATTATTTCTCCAATAATTAAGCAAGGGGAAAACCTATAACTTTTAAAACAAGTTTTATTTATATTAGGACGATATTTGATGCATGAACAAAGTGAACAAGTGAAAAGCTGTCAATGTGACAGCAAACCGGGTTTTCTTTTATGTGAACTGTATCCATAATCCATGTCAACCCGTATCCAGTGAAATGGAGTTCCCCAATATGCAACATTTTGCCAAAAAATGACTAAGTTCAAAAGCTAGTATTTTTTTCATAAATAATCAGATATCAAAATCCTAGCAATATGCACACCTCTGATATATGTACAATTGATCTGCAAAACAACAACTTCCTATCTTGAGAACTGTAGGAGGAGTTATCCGTAAAATGAGGGTACCCTATATGCTATATTTTGCCAAAAAATGACCAAGTTGAAAAGCTTGTTTTTTTTCCATAAATTATCAGAAATCTAAATCCTAGCAATATGCACACTTCTTATATATGTACAATTGATCTGCAAAACAACACCTACCTATCTTGGAAACTGTAGGAGTTATCCGTACAATGAGGGTACCCTATATGCAATATTTTCCCAAAAAATGACTAAGTTCAAAACCTGGTATTTTTTTCATAAATTATCAGAAATCAAAATCCTAGTAATATGCACACCTCTGATATATGTACAATTGATCTGCAAAAGAACAACTTCCTATCTTGAAAACTGTAGGAGGAGTTATCCGTACAATGAGGGTACCCTATATGCAATATTTTGCCAAATAGTGACTAAGTTCAAAAGCTAATATTTTTTTCGTAAATTATCGGAAATCAAAATCCTAGCAATATGCACACCTCTGATATATGTACAATTGATCTGCAAAAGAACAACTTCCTATCTTGAAAACTGTAGGAGAAGTTATCCGTACAATGAGGGTACCCTTTTGGCAGCCGCCCGCCCGCCCGCCATTTTCACCATTTTAATAACCGGATTTTTCCGTTGGAAAACCCGGTTAAAAACAGCATCAATGCTCTGAACAGTGAAAATATCCTTGTAGGTACATGTAGGCCTAACTGTATTGGCTAAGTGTTCAGTATTTTTGAGTGTAACTGTTAAATAAAACATTAATGAATCTTCCTTCTTTTCTTGCCGAGTACACCAATGAAATAAGAGAAAATTCACCCCCCCCCCCCACACTTTTTCTCGCATCAACCAATTTTTTAATATTTACATATAAAAAATTGAATGATCATGGAGATGCCCCCCCCCCCCACACTTTTTTGGGAGTATGTAAAAAATTGATATGAAGATAAGGAAATGAGGAGTGAGGAGTGAAATTGAAGTAATACTACGCCAGCCCACCCACCCCCCCCCCCCCCGGGACATCTTTGGTTATAAATATATAGATAAATGTGCATGCGATCATGTGTTGTTTCGTATATTACTGAATTAGAACTAATGAATGTTATCATTATTAAGAATTTGACAGTCATATTGTCAAAGAAATAGCAGAATGGCCATCGTAAAATGACGTTAAATACGCCGTCATTGAAAATTTAGTTATGAAGATTTTACACTAAAGCGTTAATTGGATGTTGTGCATTTGATTGTGAATTAGTGAAAATGCACTCTGCGTAAAATTATTAGAAAGAAGTAAGTTTTAAAACAAAAATTGATTAAAATAAGTCCAAAAAATTTGAACAATGAATGTCAAGGTCATAGTTGCTCCATATGTTCATTTCACCATGAATCGGACACAAATTAACCATGCATCGGACAGTTTTCAGTGCATGGTTTTTATCTAATAATAAGGATATTATGTGCCCATTGCTTGTAATATAATTTAAATGTGAAGTAGAATAAATATTTAAAAAATAATTGATACAAACATTTTCCTCAGACCACTTAAAATTCGAGTTTTGCGGACACAGCCTTTTATAGTCCAAAGTTTTAGTAGGAGCTGGCACGATAAATATTCCTTTAAACAGAAACACAAGTCTAAATCCCTGTATACATGTATGTAGATTTGAGGTTTATAATAAATTGTTTAAAGAAATCTGAATGGCAATTAAATGAATTGATTTTTCTGAACCTTTGTATTTTTGCATTTAAACCAGAAAATGTTGTTATTTTTAATCTCTACTGATAGTTGTCCGACCCATGGTAAATATTGTCCGATCCATGGTGAAAGAGTTCAACTCTTCATTAATTTGTTTATTTTCTTTATTTTTTACAATTTCACAATTATTTCTCCAATAATTAAGCAAGGGGAAAACCTATAACTTTTAAAACAAGTTTTATTTATATTAGGACGATATTTGATGCATGAACAAAGTGAACAAGTGAAAAGCTGTCAATGTGACAGCAAACCGGGTTTTCTTTTATGTGAACTGTATCCATAATCCATGTCAACCCGTATCCAGTGAAATGGAGTTCCCCAATATGCAACATTTTGCCAAAAAATGACTAAGTTCAAAAGCTAGTATTTTTTTCATAAATAATCAGATATCAAAATCCTAGCAATATGCACACCTCTGATATATGTACAATTGATCTGCAAAACAACAACTTCCTATCTTGAGAACTGTAGGAGGAGTTATCCGTAAAATGAGGGTACCCTATATGCTATATTTTGCCAAAAAATGACCAAGTTGAAAAGCTTGTTTTTTTTCCATAAATTATCAGAAATCTAAATCCTAGCAATATGCACACTTCTTATATATGTACAATTGATCTGCAAAAGAACAACTTCCTATCTTGAAAACTGTAGGAGGAGTTATCCGTACAATGAGGGTACCCTATATGCAATATTTTGCCACAAAATGACTAAGTTCAAAAGCTGGTATTTTTTCGATAAATAATCAGAAATCAAAATCCTAGCAATATGCACACCTCTAACATATGTACAATTGATCTGCAAAACAACAACTTCCGATCTTGAAAACTGAAGGAGGAGTTATCCGTACAATGAGGGAACCCTTTTGGCAGCCGCCCGCCCGCCATTATCAACATTTTAATAACCGGATTTTTCAGTTGGAAAACCCGGTTAAAAACTCAAAGGTGTCCGATGCATGGTGAAATCACCCTACTGCGCGTTGTAGCAGATATTTACGTCAACAAGTGAAAAGCTGTCAATGTGACAGCAAACCGGGTTTTCTTTTATGTGAACTCTATCCATAATCCATGTCAACCCGTATCCAGCGAAATGGAGTTCCCCAATATGCAACATTTTGCCAAAAAATGACTAAGTTCAAAAGCTAGTATTTTCTTCATAAATAATCAGATATCAAAATCCTAGCAATATGCACACCTCTGATATATGTACAATTGATCTGCAAAACAACAACTTCCTATCTTGAGAACTGTAGGAGGAGTTATCCGTAAAATGAGGGTACCCTATATGCTATATTTTGCCAAAAAATGACTAAGTTCAAAAGCTTGTTTTTTTTTCATAAATTATCAGAAATCAAAATCCTAGCAATATCCACACTTCTAATATATATACAATTGATCTGCAAAAGAACAACTTCCTATCTTGAAAACTGTAGGAGGAGTTATCCGTACAATGAGGGTACCCTATATGCAATATTTTGCCACAAAATGACTAAGTTCAAAAGCTGGTATTTTTTTCATAAATTATCAGAAATCAAAATCCTAGCATTATGCACACCTCTGCTATCTGTACAATTGATCTGCAAAACAACAACTTCCTATCTTGAAAACTGTAGAAGGAGTTATCCGTACAATGAGGGTACCCTTTTGGCAGCCGTCCGCCCGCACGCCCGCCATTTTCACCATTTTAATAACCAGATTTTTCCTTCGGAAAACACGGTTAAACGTCAGTCTTGGTACTGATGCGATATAACGTCTTTTGACGTGACAGCGAAAGGGTTAAATATGTTGGTAAATATCTGAATGTATGACGGCAAAGTGCAAGTGCCATAAGTACATTGTAAAACTATTTTTATGACGTCATCATGGTTACTCTACAATGATACCCTGTTTACTTTTCAAGTCGGGTGATTTCCCAGAGATATTGGACACCCTTTGATTTTTCTTTATGATTATGCATCAATTATAGACCGAATATAAATTAAACTCGTTCTAAAAGTGAATTTGTTTAAAAAAAAATTGAAAATAAAACAAATTAACGAAGAATTGAACTATTTGATAATGAATCGGACAATATTTACCAAGCATCGAACATCTAACGCATACAGTGAAGATTATATGTAATATTTCGGAAAAATAGTAAACTGCTATTTAGATTTGTTTTAATGTAAATAGTAAATAAATTGACAGAGTTTTAACTTAGGGCTTCTGTTTAGGAATATTTATCATTGAGGGTGTTCTTTATCGTGCCAGCACCTGCAGGAACTTTGGGACTTAAAATGCGGCATCCGTAAAACTCGAATTTTAAGTGATCGGAGAAAACATGATTTATCATTTTTTTATCCATTTTAGGTATATCACAAGGAATTGGCACGTCACATGTAAATTATTAGAAAAAAAAGTCATTTATAACTGCCCGATGCATGGTTAATTTCTGTATGATCCATGGTGAAATTAAGAAATGAATTAAAATGACTGACATTAATTGATAACATTTTTACGACTAACTTCAATCAAATTCTGTTTCAAAATTAACTTTTTCAAATTTTTTTGGATAGAGGGTGTGATGCAAAATGAACTTTTTCAATTTTTTTGGGATAGATGCACTAAACTCTGTCCCAAGATATTTGGCTTAACTGTTTGATATTTATAAATACCTTCAAACGATGTTCATTCAAAAGTGTGAAAAAATTCCAAGATTTCTCAGTCAAAACGCCCCTGTTAGCTTATCAGGTTTCAATACAATGCTAAAAAATGTGATGTCTACGGAGATTTTGCATTGCAGCAAGCCCGGATGATAACGTTGAAATATTGCGCGATGTATTCCGAGTGTATTCCGAATGGAGAACAGATGTAAACATTCCCCATTTTGAATCACTGTAAGGAATCTGTTTACGTTCCAGTGTAAGATGAAATGAAATTATCTCGGAAAATATCCATTTCAACTATTTCAATTGCACTTCTTTCACAGGTAAGTGTATTTTTATTAAAAATCGTCCAAATGTGCAGCATAAATATCTTGGGACAGACTATAATTCAAATTTAAATACACAACATTAACTCGTTTGTGTAAAATCTTAGCAAGCTAATGTTTATGATGGCGTTGATGACTTCGTTTTAAGATGCCTATATTGCTATATGCCTATATTGTTATTTCTCTTGACTTTACTATCTTTATCAGGTATATACGAAACAAAACATGAGCGCATTGATTGTTCATTGAAATATGAAAATCATATTTTCCCCTCATATCTTTATTCGAAACACTTTGTGAGGATTTTATTTCATTTAATTCGAAACTTATCTATTATGCAGTTTTTCAATAGAAAATATTAACATATGCATGTAATGACTTTACTTCTATATATATTAAGCAATTTGCTGCAATCAATGAATTTTGCATACTATAGATGAAGAAAAAATAAATTAAGTATTTTAAATTTCGCAAAAAAACCTGCTAATGTACTGTGAATTCTTTATCTAGGAAATAGAGATAATGCATAGAATATTAGTTTTATGAAAAATTTCCAATTAACGTGTCTTTAAAAATACCTTCCTAAATTCGGCCTCTTTATACCCCCGCTCCGAAGGAGAGGGGGTATACTGTTTTACCCTTGTGTGTCTGTCTGTCCGTCCGTAACAAAAATTTCTGTTGCATTTATCTCAGCAACTTTTTATCGCAGATGCTTGAAATTTCTACACAGTGTTTGTTAAGGCATGCCATATCGTGGGATATATTTTTGTACTAATCGGACGTCAACTTCCTGTTAAATGACGACTTTGCTTATTTTTTAACTTTTCGTCACCAAAGATTTCTCAGCAACTATTTATCGCAGATGCTTGAAATTTTAACACACTATTTGTTTTAGCATGCCATATTGTGGGATATATTTTTGTACCAATCGGACGTCAACTTCCTGTTAAATGAGTACTTTGTTTATTTTAGCCAAAATTTTCAAACAAATTTTCCTCAAAGATTTCTTAGCAGCTATTTATCGCAGATGCTTGAAATTTTAACACACTATTTGTTTAGGCATGCCCTATTGTGGGATATATTTCTGTACCAATCGGATGCCAGTTTTCTGTGAAATGTTGACTTTGCTTATTTTGCATATTCACATCAGAGCGGGGGTATCACTAGTGAGCATTGGCTTACAGATATCTTGTTGCTTGTCTTTGTCGCTGTGGCACCTTCCAAGGCCCTTTTAGGCGTACAGGGAAATAATGCCCAGGGAAGCCATTAGAAATAAAATTATCGTTTTTACTGGGAACGTGGATATTTCCACCTTACCCGTAGGTGGCCGCGTTGCGTAACACTGGAGGACTGGCACGGAATCAGAGTATTGTTGTACACCCCGAACGGTGAGGGCATGCAACAATAACGCAGGCAACCCATAAGATTTTGCTTCACCATTGTCCTGCAGCTCTATTCATTCAATAATTAGTTCCCCCTTGCGGAGATATCATGCTATAAGTTACAAGATATAAATAAAATCAGTCAATCGAACAATAATAAAAAATTATAATGAAGATAACGTACGTATGTGGATAGTTTGAAAATATTTATATATTGTTATATGTACATATGCTCCATTAAAGACAGAACTCTATTATAGCACGCTGATGCAGTGCATACAAATTGTGCACACTGACAGATACATTCGAGCAACATGTAGTATAAAACGTTTTTCCTGAGCTGCGAAAGCTCTACATATAAATGAACATCAAAACTACTGATCAATATAAATATAATAAAAAGAATCCCTTACATATGTTGTGGATGGGTACCCCAATACAGCATGCTGGAACTGGTTGTTGTTCACGCATTGACACATTCTGCAGGTTTTGTCTATATAAACGGGTAGAATGATCCAACGTTTAACTATCAAAGCTATACTACTATATTAAAATAATAAACTCGAATTTTTTGGGCTTTAATACTGAAAAGTCGGAACAGAACTGTCATTTGTTTTGCATATTTTAAGCATTTTTGGCACTTGGAGATTACCAATTTGGTTTTATTTTATATCAATCAAGCTTCGCTAACTAATAATCAACGAAAATTCCTTTCAGAAATCCGGAAATCATATGGGTCTTGTACATTAAAGAATAAGAATGTAAACATTTCTTGAACTGCCTTGTTTCTGCCCGAAACTGGCCTCTGTATCATTTAAATAATTAAATAATTATTTGGATAATAATCCAAAGAGGATTTGTCCGATCACGGAAAATCCCGACGACGAAAATTTCTCCCGAGCATCGTCTGCTAATAGCAAAACGGCAGCCATTTTACTTTTGTTTACGTAAATCGTTTTAAGTGTGCGTTTTAAGAATGCTCGTAGACTTAACAGCAACTTCCATCGTAACTCGCAACTCATAGTGAAACGCACTTGCGTGCTACTTTCCCGTTTATGATCTACGATACGTTAGTGAAACGGTCGCCTGGTCTTTGTGTAGGATGCCTGTTCCTTCTCCAAACTTCATTAAATATAAATAGGTAAAGTAGGTATATAAATTAACGGGTATATACTGGAAGTATGTACTTTACATGGAGACGGGGGAGTAGACAGTACCAAATACATGTTTATTAAATATTAAAAGCGGTAAGACACTTGAGTCCTTTCAATAATTTTGTGTAAAATGCATTTGAAATGTACATACCTGATTTTCCAAATATGTATAGTTTGGGTCTTACTACAAAACTTTGCACATCCATACGGAGATTTTGTAGAAACTTTTCCTTGTATGTTTCATCTGTTAGGAATTTTTTGGTGTACTATAAAAAGACACATAAAGTTGTCATAAGAAATGTTCAAAATGTCAGAGTGGTCATGCCAGAGTTTTTGAAGAAAAAAAAACCTGTTGTCATTTTCTATTGGGGCTGAAAGGCATGCCTGTCCGCTTTGCTTCGCAAAATACAAGCTGTCCTGAAGCGTCAAGTTTCATTCTGTTCTATAGTAGTCAGTGGAATTTTTTCTTCAATGTCGTTTCCCGTGTCTGAAGTTTCATTTTAATTATAACAGTGTTGAAATTGACATGGTGTGATCATGATAAATTAAAAATATGATCAATATAATGTATCACAGTATTGAAATATCCATTTATGAAAATATAGAATCAACGCCAGTTTAACATGTATGCGAAATTTGAAAGATGGTAAGAAAAAATGGCAAGATCTCCAAAGCCACACTAAAAAGAAGGAGGCCAGTAGGTAAGAGAAATATAGAAGTTATAGCAATGAACATGTACTAGCTATTGAATTTGTTGATATGAAAATAAGAGGGGGGGGGGGGGGGTTTAAAATCAATTCACTTACATATATGTACGCCAATTGATGTTTAAAAATGGATCAGTTAAAGTTTAATTTTACATATATATGTCTTGGTGTGAATGAAAATAGTACGTTATATCACCTCTGGTTTTCATAATGTTCATACTGAGTACTGGTCTACGCTTACATTATATATCAATGTTTAATTAAAAAAAAAAAGGTTGAACAAATTAAAACTTTAAAGATATTTAGTGAGTAATGTCTCCTGTGTCATAGCATTTAGTACGGAAACGTTTTTTTGACTGCATGTTTTATTTTTCCTTCGTGTTTACATGTACCATTCATTAAATGAAATTATATAACGGCAGATACAGTAACTCTAAATATACATAGTTCAAGTCGGACTCGGTCTTCGGTAAATTTATTAACCTGTGTGCAAGCCGACAGTGCATGACTCCTGTGGGTGTCCGGCTCAACGTCCTCTCTGACAAGATGTATGAGGCGGAAAAGAAATTCCCTTCAGTTGGTAGACGATACCGCTAGATCACCTCTGTGTCGTTCAGAAAGTCTAGGGGGTTTGTTCTATCTCGAAAAACACGCTCTCTTATTAGTTTTCCCTGCTCGTCGTCTGATAATAAAAACACGGCGGCCATTTTATTTGTTTACGTGCACGTAAATCAATTTAAGAGTGCCTCAGACTGCTCGTAGACTTAAGAGCAACTTCCATCGTAACTCGCAACTCTTAGTGAAACGCACTTACGTGCTATGTTCACGTTTACGATCTACGATACGTTAGTGAAACGGTCGCCAGAGCCCTAGAAAACCGAGTCTGAAAAGAGAAAAATGCCATTCCAAAGAAGAGTGAACCTCCTTAGAAAAAGGCAAAACTGCCCTAAACCCCCCCCCCTCCCCCCCAAAAAAAAGGTGACAGTAATATGACATTATTTATGCCATTGATTCAGTGTTATTTTATACTTTATTTGAACTGTTTCGCTGTTATTTCATAGTTTCGCAATAAACTAATGTTCACTGTTTATTGTCTTTTTTATCTTTTCATTCAGCAGGAAGAAAAAAAGCATTTTATAATTCTATGAGGACTCCTCGCCTCATATCTCTCGGTGACTTTAAAGAGATCGGACGTGCTTTTACAAGAAGAATGCAAGTTTACTCAATAAAAATGCCATGAAATTATGCTTACTATAGCTTAGCAGTATTAGCTTACTATAGCTTTAATAGCTTGAGACAGAAGCTGGATTACCAGCCGCCCTCGCTGGGCGATTCAACACCTCATTTGCATAAAAAGTGCATTCAGTTGAACCGCCTGGGGGGGGGGGGGGTATACTACTGACGTCATAGATTTGGCGGGAAAAAGTTTTATGCAATATAATAAATAATATACAATGCAATAAATAACTTTTACACACAGTTTAATTTGGAATTAAATACGGATACAATGATTTCTTTTTTCGTCTTTTAACAGCACTGTCTCTCATTAGTTTGCAAAATGGAAATATATTGAACTGTTTATTGCCGCATATCCCCAAATGCTCACTTAACGGTATCTGTCGATATTCCGGGGTGTTTTCATGTTGTTTATTAACAGGCACGCGTGCCCGAAGTCGATTGCTCCTTTTGCCAATATAGTACATGTACTCGTTTCAATCTTGACATGTTATTACATATAAAACATTCTTTATGTCACACGACATGTCCGTCTTTACGATGTATTCTTATACTTAGAGGTCCCGCATTGCGAGTCTCGGCACTTAATGACTGTGTTTGTTTTCAAAATGGGAAACGCAAAATATTCTTTATAGATTTTTATAGTCTGTCCCAAGATATTTATGCGGCACATTTGGACGATTTTTAATAAAAATACACTTACCTGTGAAAGAAGTGCAATTGAAATAGTTGAAAGGGATATTTTCCATGATAATTTCATTGACACATTATCATCTTTCACTCGGAAAAATTCACAGGAACGAAAACAGATTCCTTACGGAGATTTATAATGGGGAATGTTTACATCTGTTCTCCATTCGGAATACACTCGGAATAAATAAAAAAAAGATATTGGTAAAGGTAATCAATTTATTTAAAAAGTTATTTTTATTAAAATATGTTGGCAATATTTATTTGATAAATATTATTAATGATAACACATGTTTTCGTCAAAGAAAAGTAGTATTTTACCATGCGTGATTTGCAGAGCTAGAGTTACTTCCCCATAGTGATTTGGCGGGAAAAACATCTATTTTTAGAAACTACATATCCTTACCTATCAAACAAGTACATTGAATATATACCCTACCAGGCATCATATTTTGGTCAATTGTACATCGGATACCTTAAGCGGGATGGGGCTGACAAAACAAAACACCATCCACCAATTTCTGATGAAGATTTGGAGAAAATGTTCTCAGGGGTTTTGTCAATCACCAATCTCACTTCACTCGTAAGGAAGGTCTGGTTTGAGATCATGCTTCATTTATGTAAAGGGGGAAGGGAAGGTCTGCGTTAATTAAGTCATTTCTCCTTCACAAAGACGATACTGGCAGAGAGTACTTCACAATGTCATACAATGAGGCGGACAAAACGCATCATGGGGTTGACTCTCGAGAATCTGTTAAAGACACACGACTCTACGCATTGCCCGAATCCGATTTATGTCCAGTAAAATCATTAAAACTATACCTGTCAAAGCGTAATAAAAAAAACCCCAATGTATTCTTCCACCGTCCCTTGACAAGTTTTGAGCCAGCCTATGATGTGTGGTATGTGAATGCTCCCATGGGATATCATACACTTGGAAATATGATGTCAAACATTTCCAACGCTGCTGGACTGTCTTTAACTTACACAAATCACTGTGTTCGAGCCACCACAGCTACTGTGTTAGCCAATTCTGGAGTAAGCTCTCTTGGGATCATGTCGGTAACAGGCCCCCGGAATGAAAAAAGCATCCAAAGTTACGTAAATGCACCCTTTGTTTCTAAGCGCCGCCATTTTAGCGAAACACTACAGCGAGTTGCGACTGGTGTGATAAGTCAATGCAATATGACGTCTCCAGCCCCTCTGTCATCAGCATCCACCTCCTCGTAGCTGTAAGGGAAGTTTCTGAGAGTACTATGCTTGGTGATGGTTCTCTTTTCTGCGGCTCAACATTCCATGTGACTGGGGAGGGCCAAATAAACATTAATATGTACACTGTTCCGGGGGGGGGGGGGGAGAAATGAAGAGAACCTGTTTTAATTGATTTAATCCTTTCTGAATTTAAATTGTTATTTGTTAACATTTCAATAAATATATTTACAACATTGACTGAAAAGTAAGATAAACCGATCAGCTGATAGTCGGAGCTGTTAGTAGAATAGAAATAAATAACTCCTACTTTATTTCTTAAATAAAATATATCTAGAATGCCTACAGTATCTCCAAACACAGAATTATTACCGTGTTAGAATACATCCGTCACGTGCTTAAGAAAAATATATGTTTTTTTCCATTAATTAAGTAAAATAATACCTTACGTTATAAAAAAGCCCAAAAAATACATGCCTTAACTATTTATTTTTACTACAAGAGTCACATATACCCCTTTATCAAATGCAGCTAAAAAAAAGTGTCACGAACACAATTTAAAAATACATCAGAAGACAGCATTTTATTTCTTTGCTTTGATAAACCCTAAAATTCTTCTTTCAAAACTACATGTATTAAGTACAAATACATTTTTTGGATAAACAGTACCTTTCCTCTGCATATATAAACACAAACGTACTAATATCTCAGTACAAAAATTCACGATTTCCAACTATTGGACTCAATGAGATCAAAACATTTATATACTTGTAGACATTATTTAAACTTGACTGCTTCTATCAAATTCAGAATTTTTAATTAAACATTAAAAATTAGGGCAAAAAAAACGGTAAATCCGAACTAATATCGTTTTCGATTTTAAAGCTTATTATATCTGCTAAATTGATGACGCGTCTGAGTAGGGATCCACCTTAATCCACTAGAGATGCGGACAAACAACGAACCTTTTGAAAGGTACCGTTTTCATCGAGCGACCATCATCTTTATTTCTGACATGATTACCATCACGATGAGTCATGGAACGAGAAGGTCAAAGGCTGTACCACCTTTGCCTCAGCTACTGGTGTTTTTAAGGTTTGAAGCCACTGTGAATTCCACCAGCTTGTTGGAGATACCATGCACGTGTCGAAGGCTACGGCTGGACGATGCATGCGGTGAGTGTCCTCAGCAATCGTCATTGTGCCGGACGATTTAACTGCTTTCCAACCGGACAGAAAGGCTACACATGAAAATGGAAATTCCATGCCATCGCTTGTAAGAATTCTCCCGACTTCATCGACGATCCACGGTAAACAAAATGTGACTTTAACATTGTAGGCAGACAATACTTTTTTTTACGAGCTTAATGTAAGCGTTTTCTAACGATCTTATAAAAAGATTTTCAATACTAAAAAGATATAATTATTTACCATCCATATTAGGGTGTTGCTAAAACTCAGAACGGAAAACGGAACGGAACGGAAAATAACATATCACGTTTATCGCTTTAAAAGGGTACAACTATTTACCAAACACCTAATAATGCTTACAGCTATATCCACTTTAGTTCAGGACATCCAAAACATTTCTTCAAAGGTGTTATCAATACAAAGTGCCGAGATACCGTACAAGATCTAGCAATGCAATGGAATATACCTTTTTGCCATCAGATACAAACATGCGGGTACCCAAAGACTCCAGAACACAAACTGGTCAGATATGGGTATAGTCCACTAATGCGTTTTCCATAGGCGGTAATGTTAACGTTAGGGTTCATAGCTCCGGCCCTAATTTTCGTGTAGCAACGAGGGACCTCTTGAATGAAAGCTCATCAAATTGTCTCTTTCCTGTTAAAATTTCGTGGTTTGAAGTCAGATTCGTTTTCCGGCAAAATGCGTCTGTATTGAAAAACTCTGAAAATGAAAGTAAAGGTAGGGAATTTCTCAGTTTTGGAAAGGGTGTACATCAAACAATTTCAATTCTTTTCTTCAAATGATAATTCAATTTTGTCACTTGTTTTTGAAATTGAAAATCCTCTTTTCTAACATGTGTCAAGCATTCTGATTTAAAATGTCCCAGGGACTATTTTGCTTAAAGGCACTTCTTTGTTGTCCTACCGATTCTAAAAATAGTTAGAGGGATATACCCAATATAAAACAGTCATTGTGGTTTTTTACAATTCTTAGCTTATATATTCACTCTAGACACTATACAGAACCATGATTCCAAATTTGGAAAAATTCAATACATAATTATGGATTTTGCAGCATTGATACACATGCATGAAATCGGAAGAAACAGTCCAGTCATAATTTACCTGAACAACATATTGCTTATTGGCACTTGATGTTCTTCAAATTGCATAAATTCTGACATGTGTCAAGCATTCCGATTTAAAATGTCCCAATAAATGTATATACACTCTGCAAGTATAGGGACTATTTTGCTTAAAGGCACTACTTTGTTGTCCTACCGATTCTAAAAAAAGTTAGAGGGATATATAGAGGATATCTATATTGTGTGATTTTATATTTGCTTTATCCAACGAGTTGAAATGGTGTATATATTCGCGAGGCTTGCCGAGCGAATATAACCATTTCAACGAGTTGGATAAAGCAAATGTAAAATCACACAATCATAGATGTTCTATTTATCTCATACAATTTGATTTATATTATGAAGCTTTTGAGACAGTCCCTTATGTGACCCGAATTGTTGTTTTTTTTCAAAGATTAAAAACGATGATGCAACGTTGTGTTATGCGGCTCAATTGTGACCTTGCGCAATACAATTTAGTACGTCATTCCTGAGATAAATCTAACTGTTTTAATGTAAAGTTTCACTGAAATAAACCTTAAAATAATTTTTTTAGCTCTAAATAGTTTTTCTTAGAGCTTATTCACTTGATTAAATGGAAATTCCGATTAGAAGACGTGAATAATCAAGTTTGTTGACATGACGTTACACGAAGTTGCGAATGCTCGTTAGTTTGAATTGACTCGAACGAGGAACAGTTGTTGATGTTCTATAAAACAAACACTAGCCTTATGATTCGAAATTAAAGTGAATAAGGATGCTTACTGGTGGTGGAATAAACTTCTTATGAAACATTATTTCGGTAAGTTCTTGTATATGCCTATATACTGGCACGCCAGTACACAATCAGAGCGCTGTTTTCATCGCGTCGTCAGGATGAACTCCTTGATAGTTAACGTAATTTGCAGTTTTATAAAAATCACAAAGCAAATTGAAAGTTGGAAGGGGGCTAAACTCATCAAAAATCTGTGGTTACGGTTGTGTATAACTTTTAAAATTGTGGTTACGGTTACGGTTATGAATAAGCCCCCCCCCCCCCCCTGGTTCCGACGCCTATGCGACGCAGTTATGTGTTTTCCTTCATATTTGTAATTTAAATCTTTGACAAAATCCCCTTTATATCAATTTTTGTAGTAAATATAGTTATGTTGAAAGTACTAGCAAATCTTCGTAAAAACATATAGATCTAGGTCACTGAAGCGTTGAAGCAAGGGGCTGTATCAAAAATAGTGCGGACCGGAAGTATTTGATATAGCATCACCCGTGTGATATAGCAAAGGTTTATCACACGGGTAATATACACCATACGTATGAGATAAACCCATATATATTAACGAAATCTCCTCCATTCTGCTACAAATGGGTTTTTACTTACAGTGCTGGTATTTAACTCAAGCAAATTCTGCTTACCAAACTCCGACTACACTAGCTTGGTAACTACTTATAAATATTTGGCAACTTCTATACTACCATTTAAATATATCTCCACTCCCATACTATAGTACTCACATTTTATAAAACCAAAAATCCATATATTTTTTACAGAACGTGTGACCAAAAAACCTATATTTTTTTACAGAATATGTCCCATAAAAACCAAAATTTTCCAGGACCTTACATGTACCAATGACTATATCACTAATGTCAAATACTTTGACATAAGCACTGTACCTTTAGAGTTTAACTATAATGATATTTTACAACATAATTCCAATGTTTGTTACTGTGATGTATGGAGGGTAATCGTGTTCAAAAATCCAGACATGTAAACTTGTAAATCCAAATATGCAATCGTGTTGATGTGTGAGCCTGAGCATGAATATGTGTAATTCTGATCGTGTAACCTATAAAACTCGGGCATAAACACGTATAAGATTTGAATCAGTTCCTTCGCATGATGCACTTTATTGTTTACATTAGTTAATTAAACCTTCAACTTTGCACACTTTCAATCCGTAGTTTCTGCATTTGTAACTTCAGGCTCGGTAAAAGCACATCTGACATGATACAAATTGACAAATGTAAAGTCTACAAGTTTGTCGAATTTTGACATGACCTTATATGGAAACAGTGACGTCACTGATAGAAAAAGGCTAGCTGCAGGTAAAGGCATGCCGTAATCGCCGGAATAGGGACGGAATAAAAAAAAATATTGAGTAAGCCTATAATCATATTATCTCTGGATGACAACATTTAATAGAGTATTATTTTTCGGAAAATTAAATTATGAGATTGGTGTACATTTTATCAAGAGAATGAATAAAAGATGCGAGTAAAGAATTCGATTCGCTTCAGATAAACTCTTAGAACTGAAAAAAATTACATTTAATGAATTTGTTTGAATACACGTGTATAAAGATATATACGCATTTTTATTCATAGGCGTCTGAACCGGGAAGGGGGGCATGGGGGGGGGGGGGGGGGGGGGGGGGGGCTAAGCCAAGTTAGACCTAACCATTAGGAACATAGCAACAGGGAGGATTCAACCCCCCCCCTACTTTTTCCTCGCAACACACAAAATTGTTCCTTAAAAGGCCTTAAAGAGAATGAAATATTAATAGTGATATTGAAAATTAGAGTCATAGTAGGTATACTAGCACCCCCCACCCCACCACCACCACCACGGATTAGGAATGTCATGATTAGGGGGGGGGGGGGGATTGGGCAGGTAAGATGGGAGTTATTGGTATACCCTCCCCCACGGATTAGAATTTTCCTTGATTATGGGAATTCTTGTCAATATTTTTCATGATTAGTTTAGCCCCCCCCCCCCCCCCCCCTTCTTTCAATTTTCTTCTGACGCCACTGTTATTAGAGTACATGCAACAAATTGATAAAGTATAGGCCTCGGCTAAATTAAGAAAATATCTCCAAATGCATCCTTATCGCTACCACAAAGTTGTGACAAGAGCCACCCCCCCCCCCCCCCCCCCCCCACGCGAAAAATTACACGGGATCCGACAGCTGAGTTGCAAAGTTATCTTTAAGAAGAACAAACTATTTAAAGACATTGGTTTTGAGATTGTGATTACCCGGTAATATGAGACATTAGAAGCGACACCCTCTTTAAAAAAATGAATAAAAATTACAAAAAGGTTAACTGTCGTGAAATTAAAATGTGTATAAATTATTTTAAGAAATGTTTCTTTGCATTGTCGGCAATATATAGGAAAAAAAGCCTATCATGCAGGTAAAAATTGACATTTTTTAAAAATTATTTTAAGCAATTATTACGGGATTGAGTATAACGTCCTGAATGTCGGTTCAATACAGACTCACTTTGTGAAGTTGGCTGATAAAAAAAATTCTGGAGAGCTAGTATAATACAGCTTTACAGCCACTTATGAACTAGCTGCAGGTCTGTAGCTCCCTGTCTAAAAATACAGATGGACGATCTTTGAGCTACAGTGCCTCCCATAGTAAAACTTCAATTTACGGCGCACAAAAAATATGTGCTAGTTTTTTTTTTATTATTATTGATTGTTTTATTATTTATCTTTCACTTACACAACAACAAAAAGTATAAATACATGTAAAGTAACATACATTTTTCCGCGAAAAATTACCAAATCCTTGCAGGTCGTTTATTCTAACTAATTCAGAAAAATAACAAGAGTAAAAATGGGGTACTCTAAATGCAATGTTTGCCCAAAAATGACTAAGTTCAACAGCTGATATTTTTATAAATTATCAGCTATCAAAATCCTAGCAATTTGCATACTTCTGATATATATGTGTAAATGATCTGCAAAAGAACAACTTCCTATCTTGAAAACTGTTCGAGGAGTTATCGGTACAATAAGGGTACCTTTTTGACAGCCACTCGCCCGTCTGCAATTTTTACTATTTCAATAATCGGAAACCCGGTTAAAAATTCACTCTCAAAATTCTTAGAATTCAGAAGCAATGGAGTTACATGGAACCTCACGGCGGTCTTCGAACCCCATGTCGCTCAAAATATATTTACCCCCTTAGGAAATTTATTGATCCGTCTCATTTCTAGAAAAGAGTACGCATTTACTTATATTCCAGTTTAAATTACATGTCAATTTTTATTTAGAGATATAAGATATTAGGCATTTCCTTTTATAATACCATGAGAATTATATTACGGAAATTAGCGCATTCGTCACATCGGCAACGATTTTTTTTCTACATGAACCTCTTCCTGTTTGGTCCAGTTTCAATCATACCTCAATTTTTTTCCCTAAAAATAATACCGGTGTTTTCGATAGAAAAGGTGTCGTTCATTAAAAGCTTATTGCAACAGTTTAGCTGAATATTATGTTTATTTTTCGTTCATTCCGGTCCGGCGGTTACGGTATGCCTTTTCCCGCAGCAAGGCAGTTGCCATATAAGGTCATGTCAAAATTCGACAAACTTGTAGACTTTACATCATGTCAGATGTGCTATTGCCGAGCCTGAAGTTACAAACGCAGAAACTACGGATTGAAAGTGTGCAAAGTTGAAGGTTTAATTAACTAATGTAAACAATAAAGTTGCAAAATGTGCATCATGCGAAGGAACTGAGTCAAATCTTACACGTGTTTATGCCCGAGTTTTATAGGTTACACGATCAGAATTACACATATTCATGCTCAGGCTCACACATCAACACGATTGCATATTCGGATTTACAAGTTTACATGTCTGGATTTTTGAACACGATTACCCTCCATAGTGATAAGCAGCTTGTATTTAGTTTAATTTTTTTTAGGAGTATCAAACAATAATATTATTTGTTACACTGGAAAAGAAATTTAAAAAAAATGGTATCTGTCGTTATTTTCACACATTCATGTTGTTACTTTATGACAGTAATAACCATTGTGGTGTTATGATAAAATCTACATGTAGTAACATTTAAAGTAATGAATGAATATGAATTAATTTCAAAACTGGTATTCGAGAAATTGGTATATTATAACATGTCTAAGATATTGATTGACTCGACAAATAAGACTGTACAGTCAGAAACTCAGAACTTACCATCAACTCCCAAAATCTCATTTTAATTAATTAAAAGAACACAGACAATTGAACTGCATGTATGAATATTGATGGCATGCTTATTAAGTACGTATCTAAAAAAAATCCTCCAACTACATCTGTTGTTTTACATTTATTGAATTATGAACACATGAGTGACGATTCTATGTGGAATTGTGTTGAATTAAGAGAATGCCGGAAATGTCAAGAGAGAGTTATCATTAACATACATGGATATACATGCACATATACATGTATTGTATTGATGACCTTCTATGACGGCACAATGCAAATGCATTTATGACGTCACAATACAAGACGTATGAATGAGGGAATGTGCTGGTAAATGATTTTTAACATGCCTAGAACTGATAGACACAAGCTTGGCAAAAAGAAGACAACACGCAACACTTCATTTCTGAAGGGACAACTACCTTGGAATAAGGATCAGCAGTGTTCCTAGCACGGAGCCCACCTGTCAATATCCCAGTGTGTCGTCCGGAGAAAGCAGTGTATGACGCTTAAATTCTAAAGTATGATGGTCCACCAAATACCCTTCCGGGAAAGATAAGATCTAGACATTAAGGAAAAGAAAACGGACCGTTATACAAGTCGTCGGAAAATATGATTGTTAACTTCTGTAAGTTAGAAGACAATTAGCCATAACTGTAGGCGGCCAGACAGCTTCAATACAGCAATTGCTAGGCAAAAAGGATTTTGAGTATGTCCGCGGGCGACCTGCACAAACTGGTTTTGATACCGGTGTGCATAAACTAAACACCGGGTGTACGAGCAACAAAAGAGATCCGGCGACAGGGTGCTTAAACGAAGGTCTTTCTATGGCAACCGTTAACCCAAAATAGGAGAAACCGACGTTTAGATGTTAATGACTTGCCTCGCAATTCGTGCTCCCAGTTTAACTACCATTAACAATAAAATTAATAAGCAATGTAAAAAAATGATAGAACAAAATGAAAAATCAATGGTGAAAATCAAAAGTTTGCTTGCCAAGTAGCAACCATCATCGGAGAGGGAAACAGCATTGATGTCGAATGGACACATGCTTCAACAATCGTAAGCAAACCGGATATGAACCCAGCACGCAGTCTTTCAGTCCGGTGATTGAGAAGACAACCGGTCTTAATCTCCAAATTTCGATGGCCACAACGAACAAACTGTGTTTAAAAATAAACATGTGTACCCATGAGAACAACATATGTTCACTGACTCAAAACCCTGATGAATCAACCCGCCAGTGAATTAAAACTTACCACTAAATACAAACAAAAGATTCATGATTTCAAAATTGTATCTGCAAAATCCTTAACCAGTGATGCCAGTTCTCAAATCAGCAAGGTTGTTAGAGAAGTAAGGAAAAAATCAAATTGATATCAAGTTCTTCCAATGTTTCGTTCACAGATTACGCACAATCCAGAAATTAAAAAGTTAAATCCATACATTTCTCAAAACTCCCGGCCAGCTACGAATAAGGCGTTATGGGGCAAACATTGGCAACATGTATCCGGTCGAGAGCGAGACTCGAACTAGTAAGGATAAAAAAGAAGTACCCAGCAGAGGGGACTTTTGTGACCAGGGGACTGATGGCTATAAAGAACATTGTGGCATGCTTCAGTGGATCACAACCTTATTGTGCAGAGAAATCCCTGGCCTGAAATACCCACCTGGATTCCTTCAGCACTTAGTATCTTCCATATGGAAGTTACTTAAATCTGGTCACAGAAGACCGCCACAAGCTGGGATTTGTTATGATGAAGACGCTGACAGCTGAAATTTTGAATAAAATTGGTAATTTATATACACCAATCAATGGAAAAGCTTGCATCTTAAAGTTTTTACATATGAACCAAAATCTGTGCTGTTCAAAAGGAATTACAATGGAATATGCCACTCATCCACATTTGGAACAGGGAAGTCAGCAGTATTGTTAGCAAAATCACTTGGCAGGGGTTTACCATTCTTAGTTTTGGGTCCGTTTACCGGACCCATTCCCAATCCAAAAATTACCGATATATTCCCAAATTCAGATCCATTTTTTCCCAATCAAGTGTCAATATTTTTAAATATCAGAACATGTTCTGATAAAATATAAAATGGAACTTAAACAGGATTTTTTTTTTATATTTGTTTTAACTGAGTATCAATAATGGACTAACTAGGACAGGGGCGACTTCAGTGACACATTCACTTTCCGTAACATCGCCAGAATTTCCTCAAAAGAGAAGTTAAAGTCGCCATGCATTATGAACTAACGATGGATTATATAAATCCCAAAAGATAATTATTTGATAAGTATTTATTTGAATTGGTTTTCAACTACAGAGTTTTACTTACACTACAGAGGTAAACTCTGTAGTGAATAAAAAGCAATTAATGATTAGATTGTCTTATAGTTTGACCAGTTTAGGCTTATAAAATACGGGTGATGTAACATCATACTGTGCATTGATTTCAACCGATGTTTATTGCTTTTGTGTAATGATGATTTTTAAAATTGGTAATATTTAATTTGTAAGGTAGCTATATACAGTTTCGTATAAAATCCAGGGGGGTTTTCCCCAGTCGAAAGCATGATATGTAGGGATTTTCCTGCTGTTTTTATGCGGTGTACAGGAAATAAAATCTTTTTAACTCTCAATTGTATAGGATAAAGTCTTATCTTTAGAATGCATGTAAAAGTATGCAGAAATGTTTTTTTTAAATTATTATGATATAAAAGGAGGTAACTTCATAAACATCCGCATTTTACATGTGCAGAAATGCATGACTTGAGTAGCAGGTAATATAGCTCTTTAAAAAACTTTTAGCCATAACTGTAGGCGGCAAGACAGCTTCAATACGGCAATTGCTAGGCAAAAAGAATTTTGAGTATGACTGCGGGCGACCTGCACAAACTGGTTTTTATACCGGTGTGCATAATCTGAACACCGGGTGTACGAGCAATAAAAGAGGTCCGGCCACAGGGTGCTTAAACGAAGGCCTTTCTAAGACAACCGTTAACCCAAAATGGGAAGAACCGACGTTCAGATGCTAATGGCTTGCCTCGATATTCGTGCTCCCAGTTTAACTACCATTAACAATAAAATTTATAAGGAATGTAAAAAAAATGATAGAACAAAATGAAAAATCTATGGTGAAAATCAAAAGTTTGCTTGCCAAGTAGCAACCATCATCGGATAGGGAAACAGCATTGATGTCGAAACGGACACATGCTTCAACAATCGTAAGCAAACCGGATATGAACCCAGCACGCAGTCTTTCAGTCCGGTGATTGAGAAGACAACAGGTCTTAATATCCAAATTTCAATGGCCACAACGAACAAACTGTGTTTAAAAATAAACATGTGCACTCATGAGAACAACATATGTTCACTGACTCAAAACCCTGATGAATCAACCCGCCAGTGAATTAAAACTTACCAATAAAAACATACAAAAGATTCATGATTTCAAAATTGTATCTGCAAAATCCTTAACCAGTGTTGCAAGCTCTCAAATCAGCAAGGTTGTTAGAGAAGTAAGGAAAAAATCAAATTGATATCAAGTTCTTCCAATGTTTCGTTCACAGATTACGCACAATTCAGAAAAAAGTTAAATCCATACAGTTCTCAAAACTCCCGACCGGCTACGAACAAGACGTTTTTGGGCAAAAATTGGCAACATGTATCCGGTCGAATGTGAAACTCGAACTAGTAAGGATAAAAAAGAAGTACCCAGCAGAGGGGACTTTTGTGACCAGGGCACTGATGGCTATAAAGAACATTGTGGCATGCTTCAGTGGATCCAACACTTATTGTGCAGAGAGATCCCTAGCCTGCAATACCCACCCGGATTCCTTCAGCACTCAGTATCTTCCATATGACAGTTACTTAAATCTGGTCACAGAAGACCGCCACAAGCTGGAATATGTTATGATGAAGTCGCCGACAGCTGAAATTTTTAATAAAATTGCTAATTTATATGCAACCAATCAATGGAAAAGCTTGCATCTTAGAGTTTTTACATATTAACCAAAATCTGTGCTGTTCAAAAGAAATTTCAATGTAATATGCCATTCATCCACATTTGGAAGGGGAAAGTCAGCAGTATTGTTAGCAAAATCACTTGGCAGGGGTTTACCTTGCTTAGTTTTGGGTCCGTTTACCGGACCCATTCCCAATCTAAAAATTACCGTTATTTTCCCAAATCCAGATCCATTTTTTCCCAATCAAGTGTCAATATTTTTTAATGTGAGAACATGTTCTGATGAAATATAAAATAGAACTTGAACAGCATTTTTTATTCATAGTTGTTTTTACTGAGTATCAATAATGGACTAACTAGGACAGGGACGACTTCAGTGACACATTCACTTTCCGTAACAACGCCAGACTTTCCTCAAAAGAGAAGTTAAAGTCGCCATGTTTTCTGAACTATCGATGGATTGAATTATTCCGAAATGATAATTATTTGATAAGTATTTATTTGAATTGGTTTTCCACTACAGAGTTTTACTACCACTACAGAGGTAAACTCTGTAGTGAATAAAAAGGAATTAATGATAAGATTGGCTTATAGTTTGACCAGTTTAGGCTTATAAAATACGGGTGATGTAACATCATACTGTGCATTGATTTCAACCGATGTTTATTGCTTTTGTAGTGATGATTTTTAAAATTGGTAATATTAAATTTGTAAGGTAGCTAAATGCAGTTTCGTATAAAATCTAGGGGAGGGGGGGGGGGGGGGTCCCCAGTCGAAAGCATGATATGTAAGGATTTTCCTGTTTTTTTATGCGGTGTACAGGAAATAAAATCTTTTTAACTCTTAATTGTATAGGATAAAGTCTTATCTTTAGAATGCATGTAAAAGTATGCAGAAATGTTTTTTAAACTTGTTTTGATATAGAAGGAGGTAACTCTATAAACATCCGCATTTTACATGAGCATAATTTCATGACTTGAGTAGCAGGTAATAGCTCTTTAAAAAACTGCGAATGTACCCAAAAATTACATAAAAATAAGACCTTAAGACTTGCTCTTTGAAATGCATAGAACTTGATATCTTTTAATAATTACAAAATTCATCATTTTATCTTTCTCTTGATGTACAGATACGTATGTAACACATTTTTACAACATGTCTTTATATTGGTCAATGAGGACGTCGCGATTAAGTCATATAGAAGACTGTATTTTGCAAACTTAAGGATAACGTTTTCTTCATTGGTCTGCATGCTCAGCCTGCAAAATGGTTGATGCGACTATATTTCGTATATAAAATCATACAGTATTGGTTCCATGTAATATTACATCATTAGTGCATGTTTTTACATGTGTTGTGCTTATTAAATATGTCAATTACTTGCAGCCCATTTCAGAATCAGTTACTTTGACGCAACAGTATGACTGTATTTTCTATGATATGGTTTCAGACCTATCATGTCCAAGGCATATAAAACCCCCTTTACAACAGAAGAAAAACAATTTTCATATTCAAAGTTGTATAAATTTAACGAATTACACGGTTGCCATTTACGGTATGGTGCGACGGACTCTGATGGATACGGTATCATACGACCAACTTTCTGTTGGAAAGACAAATTTTTAATGTTCACCGTCTTATAAATTATTTGGAAAATAATTGTCATTAATATTTTTATAGCATATATTATGTTTTTTTAATCTATCATGTCCATGACAGATGAAACCCTCTTTACAACAAAAGAGAAACAGTTTTTATATTCAAAGTTGTATAAATTTAAAGAATTACACATATGTCATTAATGTACGGTGCGACAGACTCTGTTGAATACGGTATCATACGACCAACTTTCCGTTTGTAAAGACACATTTTTAACGTTCACCGTGATTGTCATTTTTATAACATATATGATGTTTCCCACTAATGCCATAACAAAAACGTATGAATATCCAGAATTTATCACTGGAGCCAGAATAAATTGATGTCCAACGCAATAGCTGCAGACAATCAAAGACATGCTGCAGGCACGATTATTTAAAAAAAAAAGTATTATTTTTAGGTAGGCAGAACACAAAAATAAATTCTGTTTTTGTTTTGTTTATCGACATTTAATGTCTGTTTACATTTATTGCATAGTTGTGAATTTGAACCAGTTCATTACATGCATTTAAGTACAAGGATCATTGTGTTATTTCTACATTTTGCAAGATACCGCTGTTTTGCACTTCGATCTCTTTTTCCTTTGCAAATGGTACAGAGCTAATACATCCTTTCGAGTCTTTAAACGGAAAAAAGTGGCCTATTTTGAAAAAATTAAGAGCAAGCAGGGGTTTTCCTACTGTTCTTAAACTGGGTCCAGGGTCCGTTCAACTAAGCTAGGAAAACCCCTAGAACCCCCTACTTAACAAGTTACATTGGTTATAATGTTTTGACCAATTTGATAGTCTAGCTCACAGTCAAACATTCAATATAATCTAGTCCTCACGCAGTTCTTCTTGTAAGCAAAACTCGCAATCCTGTCGAATTGCTGGACAGCTTTCAGAAATCTATGCAGATATTTAAAATTAAATACAAATGTATATATTTGCGCATAATTATAAGAAGTTTTGATGTACATGAGGACCAAAATGACTTAATTACATAACTAACATGCAACATATATATGATTTACTTCCACAAAAGTCGCAAAATAATCATTCTTTGATTTGATTGATGAAATTATGGCATGATGAATAGAAACTTTTACCAAGCATGAAGTACATGTTAAATGAAATTTTTGTTTAATTTTATATTCAACTAATTTCAGGTCAGCATGATGGGTTACTGCTTGGTGACTGGATATCCTTGCTGTCTTACCCGATTACCCCTTACAACACCGCCAATAATGTGAAATATCGGGAGAGATATAAGACAGCCTTCTGCCGTACATGGATATTTATAGAGCAGACAAGTGGAGGTTCCCCCTTTCAGCAGTTGGTTGGTAGAGCCTGCCTGTATGTTGCCGCTTGCATAATGTTGGCATCTTGCGACAGGACATTGTCACACTTAGTCCTAATAACCTAACGATAGCCGGATCGGACATCCCGGTGATTGCAGATCCAGCCAACAACAACGGTTTTGTTTACCGAGAGTTCATTACCAGGCAGTTTCGATCATTAATTAAACTATTCCTGACAATACATTAATCAGTGACAAATTAGATTTAATTAATTAGGTTTACTTTTTACTAGTATATTCAGAACTGAAAGATTTCCTCACTATGTCTCTCTCTCTCTCTTGTCATCCTCTTTATCTACTCCTCTTCCTTAATCTTCACAACGTCAAGGCTTTGTGATTACGGAAATCAACCCAAACTCTTTATATAAGTCGCTATTTAAAAGTCGGACTCGCAGTTCAAAAGCTGATATTTTCTTTATCAATTATCAGAAATCAAAATCCTAGCAATATGCACACCTCTTATATGTGTACAATGATCTGCAAATGAACAACTTCCTATCTTGAAAACTGTAGGAGGAGTTATCCGTACAATGAGGGTACCCTATATGCAGTAATTTGCCAATGACTAGGTTAAAAAGCTAGTATTTTTTTCATAAATTATTAGAAATCAAAATCCTAGCAATATGCACACCTCTGACATACGTACAATTGATCTGCAAAAGAACAACTTCCTATCTTGAAAACTGTAGGGGGAGACATCCGTACAATGAGGGTACCCTTTTGGCTGCCGCCCGCCTGCCATTTTCACCATTTTAATAACCGGATTTTTCCGTTGGAAAACCCGGTTCAAAATTAAAAAAAAAAAACTATGAAACCTATAATTTTGGAAAAAAGATCTAGTCTACAAAATTATGAATTCGGTTTTCCTTTTAGGTGTGTGGGAGTAAAGATAATTTTTAAACATTATATGCATCCATTATATACATCCACGTTGGCCCTGTCGTAGTGTCAAAACCCATACACCAGGGGACATGAAATTTAAAATTTTAGTAGACGACTTCCTGGTATACATTATTACGAAGTCCGTTTTTCATACAGATGTGTGAGAATAGAGAAAAAAATGTATAAACATTACATGCATTTACACTATATAGCCATATGACCCCCCCCCCCCCCATGTCCTGAACCCCTGCCCATGGGCCATGAATTTCACAATTTCGGTAGAGGAGCTATATATATAGTTAGTGGACATCATAACCATGTATTTAGTTTTTTTTACCCACATGTGTGGGAGTAAAAAAGATGTTTTAATATTTAATACATTTTTACTATATGACCATATTGGCCCCGTCCTAAAGCCTGAACCCCTGACATAGAGGTCACGAAATTCACAATTTTGGTAGAGGGCTTCATGGACATCATAATCATGCATTTAGTTTTTAACAAATATATATGGGAGTAGAGAAGAAGATTTTCTAATTTTTAAATACATTTTTACTCTATGGCCATATTGGCCCTACATTAGAGCCAGAACCCTTGACAGAGAACGATGAATTTTACTTGAGGGCTTCATGTACATCATAACCATGCAATCAGTTTTCATCGTAGAAGAAAATTTGGCATAATTTGCCCCACATGTGGCGCCAAGGGATGGTAGAGCCATGAATTTCAAAATTTAGATTCCTCTTACCATAGAGATGCTCACATACACCAAAAATGTTAGCTTTTCAGTAGTTCGAAGGAGTATTAGATTGATGTTAGTCCAATTGTTCACGTAAGAAATCGACATAAGCAACTGCATCAAAGTAGTTAAAACGATTTAAATTTAACTAGTTCATATGAAATTAATTTGCTTTTAGAGTCTCAAAACTTTCTAAGATTAATACATTTTAACTGTATGGCCATTGTCCCCGCTTTAGAGCCAGAACCCCTGACCCAGTGGCCATGACTTTTATAACATTGGTAAAGGGCTTCATGAACATCGTAATTATGCATTCACTCAGCTATAAAAAACGTGTTTTATACAGAGTTGGGGTTTTTTCTTTAGAAACTTTTTGTTTATGAACAATGAATATTGTACCGTTCGCACAACAAAGAATCCATAATCACAGTTTGTAGGATTTTAAGATTAAAAAACTTACAGTTTACCTTAAAGAATTTTACTATAAAGCATTATGTTTTTAAGTGAATTGTTGTGACGCATCATTTATGAATTCTTTATCGTGCTAGTACCTACCGAGGGCCGTGAAATATCGTGCAGTTTCTCTCACAGACTGGTAGAGTTAATAATTTAGCTCATATGAGGTTGTCCTAGGCTATTGCAATACAATACTCTCAATTTCAACACAAGTTGAAAAAGACCCAAAGAATTTTTTTAGCAAATTCGATTTTTATCGTGCTTGTACCTTCACAGATAATTGATTATCCATTATGTTGACAATTATGTCAACATTGGATGTTGAAATCTGAATAAAAAATGTTAAAGAATGCTTGTTTTCGTCTTAGGTAAGTGACTTGCATTATGTCGATATGAATTTTGAAGAGGTAAGTCTGACCACGATCGTACCGAGCCATGGTCAGGAGTCCGCAAAGCTCTCTATAGATATCGTCATAGATGTGAACGTTTATGCGTCATCGGTTACGTCATTGGTAAAATTCAACACGCAGTGCGCTGTTTGCGTTACTCGCATTGTTCCATACGGTAATGAATTAGGTTCGCTATGGTCCATGAGTCGTTACCCTAAAAATGTCTGCCACTTTAATTTCTTAATGAAAATTGTGACACTAAATGATTTATAACATACCTAAAGTACTTTTATTTCTTCGTTAAACTTTACACTGTACCAGTATTCATTAATATGTTTTACGGTGCGACCGTTGGGGCGAGCACAGCATGTGATCAAACAATGAATTATAATAAATTAATAAAATAAAATTAACAACGTGAAATTTGAATGCCAAAAAATAAAACATACCTATTTTTCAGTAAATTTTCATTATTCATAGTTTATAAGATTTGTTATAATTTATTTATTTATATGTAGAACAATAGTCCAATCCACACTTTGCAAAAGTTGTTCCCTTTTGCGGGGTCAACCCAAAGGTCAAAAGGGAAAAAACAACTTTTTCCTTCTTTATGCAACCAAATATTTGAGTGTCCTGTGAAGAAACCTGTTGGAATTTAATTTATTCCTTCGATGTGTAGGTTGCCCCAACATGGGGCAATTAAAATGCACAGCGGAAACGAATTTCTAATGTCAAATGACGAAGTTACAACCCTCTAAACTACAAAGGCTACTGTGAGAAATATATGGGTTTTTCCCCAAAGATAGCGGCCAAGGGACATAACTTTTGTAAAGTGTGGATTGGTCTATAGTTTAATCTCAGATACAATGTTGTTAAATAATAAAGATTTTAATATATAAATATTCATTGCACTGCATCTACTCTTTTAAAGTGATTGTGATTATGATGGATTGATTGATTTCCCCCTTTTTTTTTGCAGTAGACATTTTTTCTTAAACTTACATATAAAACTTGACTCATCATAGAGCTCCCCCCATGCTAAATTTTTTTTCATTTTTGTCAATTTATACATAGAAAATCGACTTACCATGGATTTGCCCCTCCACTTAAAAAAAAATAATTAATGTTTAATTTTATTTTTAATTTACGCTTAAAAATATTTGCTTATCATGTTAAAAGAACATGGTGTTGTCCCCCCCCCCCCCCCCCCCCCCCCGCATGTAATAAATGGAAGTGAAAATAAAGAAACCATTGAACTGCTAAAAAGCTGAAGGATTAGAATTTTCATGATTTATTTTTCTTTTTGCTTGCAAAGATTTTTTGGATGAGGCTGCCATCCACCCACCCACCCCCTTTAAAAAAAGGCGTTTCAGGAAATCACCGTATTTATAGTGAATAAAATATTTGTGAGCATTCATCCAAATTAGTGCAATTTACAACTGTTTCCTGTATCTGAAGAAATGTCCTTATTCGTCAGCTGTTCTTTATCTTGGCCTTTGCAAGATTTTAAGAGGATTTTGGTCATTTCAGCAGATTTACAATGACTTCAATTAGAGTAATTTCCCCTTATCAGTGCTTATTATGACGTCAAAGCTGACGTTGGTTAAGTTGTCGTCTTACTCTTTAAAACTCCCCAGAGAAATAAAAGTATGCGAAGTATACTGTTTTATTTACTTAAAAAGCATGATGTTCTTAAAATTACACATCTTATAAGCTTTTCAAAGGTTTTACTTTGATTCTCGGGAGAACCTGATGTTGGAACGTGAGGTTGGAAACCATTGGTACTATGAATTGTGGGTCAAAATTTACTGACTCCGAAAAAATATATCGGATCAATGTGTAAACGTTTGTGACGTCACACGATTATTTTTGATTGAAAGTGTACTGAGGTGAACTTTAGAGGTAACATTGACTGTATGTCGCTTACATCGTTATTGTTTTTACTGTCTAAATTTGTCTTGCTGATTCTCGTGAGAGTGTGATGTGATAAAAATTGCCATGATTACAGGGAACTACTGGGACGATTAAAACGATGCATTACTGGTCCGATTTACTGACGCCAAAAAAATCCGTTGAATGAATGTGCAACTAGTCCGAATTTTCTATTCACACACGCCTTGCCGGTAGAGCTCGCTTCGCGCCGGCGCTGCGCGCCGGCGAGCTGCGCTCGCTATTATTTATGTAATAAATGAATAAATAAGTGAGCAGTGTAAGCACTTATGAAGCGGAGATGGCCATTTTGAAACCCGTTCCTAGAGTCGTGACGTCAAATATAAACAAAACTCCAAGGCCAAAGCCATCTAAACATTCATTTATAATCATATGGAAAATAATGCTAACAATAAGGCATTGCACAATATAGCAAATTATGAAAACAAATTAATAATATTTAATAACAATTTGACGATATAATTAATTGTAAAACAATAACACCGGACTCTTTTCAAAAACTGCAGTCTCTGGGTCAAATTTTTGCAAAACTCTATCTCTGATAGAAGTATTTGGCAATTTAGATATCCTTAATGCCTTTTTGCTGAAATTTTATGTTCCTTTAATTTGTGAGATCGGTTTGGAATATACAATTTGTATTGTTTCTTTTTAGACACTGGATTACCCTAACAATAACACATAAAACAAAATTAAAATGCTATGAGGAAAATATCATTGTAACTTTAAAATAGACCTTTTATTAATGTAAATCGATTAATGTTTATAAATGTTTTCCTTGGTTTGTATTCGATATTCGTTGCATCAAAGAAAGCTCTTCTGATATCTTCAGAATTCTTGAGTAATAACAATTTGAAAGTAATATTACCTTGGAGTAATGCACATTTCTGGCGCAATTACTATTATCAATGCAAAGAAATTAACAGAACAAGCTTTAACAGAAACATAAATCACGCTGATGTTGCTTAAGCTATAAATCTTGTTTACCAGTTATATTGTGTACCATTGCTTCAAATTAAATTTCTTCTATGGCCTATAAATTACGTGAAATTCACAGGTATAAATCAAGTTTAAGTATTTAAAATGCTATTCATTTTTTAGCTATGCTAATACATGCTTGGTGTAGAAAAAATACCTTTGCATTGGGGGTATGTGAATCTTCAATTTAGCTTTATTACAAATAACAAGTTTCTCTAACGATGACCCCGTGATCATTACAATTGATGTATTAAATCCTTTCTCCAATAACATTAACAATAGAGGGAGTAAAACATGATAACCCTTCACTTGTATGTTATGGGTTGTCCTATTCACATAATTTTCCCATCAACTGGATTTTATTTAAATCATTGTGAAATGATTAAAAAAAAGAACGAATTTGTAGTAGTTATAATATACGCCACAAAATAAGACAAGTGGATAAATTTTTGTAGAAGTAAACCTCCAAATAATGCCAACAAGAGTTGACTTGCCATATTGCCAACATAAAATTCGCAAATTTAACGGATGTTTAATCTTCTAATATACAAGTGTAATTATAAACGATTGCGGACAAAGTGATACATGGCAAAATCACTGTGTATTTTGAAGGATGACGTATGATTGATATATATTATATTATACTAATACATATTTAAATTAGGTATGCAAAATCATATGATTTTAATAGGTTCATCAATATATACAACGATTTTTACTTTGCATGAATTAGATTTACGGAGCACCATTCTGTGTTTCAACGACGTTAGGCGACATCAAACAACTGGAGGGCAAACCTGTTTCCTTTTTAAAGTCAACACCTTTCAGTTTTACACACTTCTAAAAATCTACTTAAGATTACCTGGTATTTTTCCTGTTTTGTAAATTAGTCAAGAAATCCAGTTTCGACTTAAGGTAAGGAATTAAAGCAAAGTTTATACGGTTAAGATCCGAGCTGTATGTATTTTTTTCTTGAGGGGGGGGGGGGGGGTAGCTCAGAATATCAGACCTTCCATCTTTAATCCTCCGATTTCAATTGTGAACCTTTGTCTTATAAAATAGACACAGCTGCAGCATCCTTTGATCTCCATCGGAGATTTTCTTGATTGGACACAAAAGTTAATGGCGGCCCGGCTCTTCAAGATGTCCTTTGACGTTTACGTTTTTCACTCTATTTTCAAGCGTTGGTCGTAAGTATACGGCGAAAAAATAATCAGATATTCTTCAACTTTCACAAGAAATTGTTTATTTCCTACATTATTCCTTTAAAGCCGTTTTATACGAGAAAAAAGATTCATCAAATCAATTATAACGTCGTAATGTTTCTAGATCAAAAAAGCCACTCTGGAATCATTAATTTCATCTTGACTGTGTGCCTTTTAATTGGACAATGTTCTTTCATTGGAACGGGGTCTGCTGGTTCTCCTCCACCATCTCAACTTGATTTGGTAAGAGAGTTTAAGAAAGATAGGCTTGAAAATTTCCTGGTAAATATGCCATGCGTCCTTGAGTTACTAATTTCAATCTGAACCCCTGAAAGTAATGATCCTAAACCTGAAAACCAAAAGAGTAAGAAGAGAAATGATGGCTGCTCTCAAACTAGGAAATTACAAAATCCTAAATGTTCAGCAGAGGTGCATTGTACTCAGTTCTGATCTGATCAGCTGGGAAATTTTAAGACAAAGTCGGGGCATGAAAACTAAGAGTTGAATACTTATGTAAAAAAAATATATATCACTATCACACACACACACACACACACACATATATATATATATATATATATATATATATATATATATATATATATATATATATATACACAAATTAAAATACATTTTATCCTCAATCCTTTCGGCCAAATTCCTACAGGGGGACTGGATGTTTTAAGGGCTGTTTATAACCTGACAAAACTAACTGGTGGCATCGCCGTTTGTGGTCACATATTATCCAGCAGATCCTGTTTAGCCACTTATTTCCCATTTGGTATCCCGTCTTACTCTCGGACAATGATTTGACAGGATTTTTATTGGCGGTAAAACCTTCATTCCCATGTCGGCAGCAATCACCATATTCCTTCTCACGGAGCCATGCTCCAACCAAGCATAGTTTATTGACCAAATGATACCTTTTAACGTTATGTTTGTCTGTCTCATCCTCACAAGGTACACCAATTACGTGTGAGGCTTCCTGTTCCATTTATACGATACCTGATAGTGAAACATCTTGATTGACAAGAGGCATCTATTTAAATATTGATAGGAGGTGAGGACGAAAGCCTTAACATTTTAGTATTTCCCTTAAATGGTTCAATTTCTAATTCATATCGCGTTCTGTGGTTTCAACTTTTTTCTCGTCTACTTAATTAACGGCTGTATACATCCCGGACCTTGTTGAGAGAGGAATGCCAGTTCATGCTAGAATAACTGGGACTGGTCTTTACTTAGTTGGGGCCTGGTAGACTCCCTCTTCTTGAATTCATTTGTGCAGCTCATCTGTCCCAGTGCTTTGATGGTATATCATGATACAGTCTATATTGCTTTGATATTAAACAGCAACACTTGCACTCAAATGTCCATGACCAGCCTATCCCCCACTTAGTATCTGCTTTTTTCAAACTCAGCAAGTCTGCATTAACATCAAGCATGTTATACATACAGGTCGACTACCATGTCAAGGGTCAGACTTTTATCGTCAACCCTCATTTCCCAATTTTCGTGTCTAAAGGTTGGGATTACCAGGATAACCATTACTTGGACTTTGTTCATCTTCTGGGAAATGAATTACCTACTCCCAGGTGATAGGTAATTAACCTAAATTGATTTGTTTATAGAGTAAAACATGACCAACTCATTTCTTTCTAATACTGTTTTCATAAACAGAGACTGGTGTTTTTATTCTGAAAGCATATACAGCTTTCAAATTACCTTGGTATGATTACATCAACGTTTGGCTGTCTCAACGTTTTGTGACACCATGACATTTTGGCGTAAAATTATAGTTGACTAATACACATTTAATGTTTAATAACTACAGTTCTAACAAACCAAATTTCACATTTAGCACCTTTTTTTATGGAAACGACATATTATCCTCAGCTTATTCGTAACCCCTTATTCTTTTCTAGTCTTTCCATATCTATATCATGAAGTTTGTGTAAAGTTAGGTACTGATCAAGTTTCTTCATAAGTTTTGCCGCCATTTGGGGATATCACTTTCTTATCTTCATTCTTTTTAATCAACTATTGTTTATGTAGTTTAAATTTTCTCTTTGGTTCGCTTCATCGTGTTTCTAGCAGATTCCGTCAGGATGTCGCCCTCATTTTGCTTAATGGAATAGAATGATTCTTAATGGATAACATTCGATAAACTTTGTTGGTTTTTCACAATAAAACATTACAATCCAAACATAAATATATTTGAGTGGATAATTACCGCAACCGAATCAACACTCCCATCAACATAACAATTACAGTTCAAACTTAAATATATTGGCGCGGACAATTACCGCACCCGAATCAACACTGCCATCAACATAACATTTACAATTCAAAAATAAATATATTAGAGCGGTCAATTACCGCACCCGAATCATCACTCACATCAACATAACAATTACAAATCAAACATAAATATATTGGAGCGGACAGTTACTGCATCCGAATCAACACTCCCATCAACATTATTACAAATCTTACATAAATATATTTGAGCGGACAATTTTTGCAACCAAATCAACACTACCATCAACATAACAATTACAATTCAAACATAAATATATTGGAGCGGACAATTACCGCACCCGGATTAACACTCCCATCAACATAAAAATTACAAATCTAACAAAAATTGGAGCGGACAATTTACGCATCCAAATTTACACTCACAACTATTAAATTATTACAAATTATCAACATTACAAGTACTAATCTAACAAATTGAAACAGTTACGAAAGTGAAACAATAAAAAAGAATTTCCCAAAACAAAGTTCCTTTTTGAATGTCAGGGTTGCCTAGTTCACTTGATGTAAAATAACTCTGGGTTTTCAAAGCAGAAACATCATATATATAGCATTGCGTGCAGTGTACACAATACCTGAAAGACATTCACAAAGATTTTCTTGCCGGTAAGATGTCAATCCAGGTTTCACAAGTTTAAAGAGTTTCAGAGTGTCCACAAAACCATCAACTACCTCTGTAAATTCAGAAACTTTGTTGCATGCTTGTAGAGCATGCATTGATTAGAACGGGACAGTCAAAGGGCTGAATATTATGTCCAAACAAAATCAGCTTTTTCCCAAACTGCTCACAAAAAGGCAGTTAGCTGTCCACAGCTGCAGAAATGGAAAGTGCGTTTACTTCTTTTTCGTAATGGTACTGGCACTGTACCAGTTATCGGCTAAACTGAGGGTTCGGGTCTATAGCACGCGAATATCCGAATTTTTTTAATTCAGTCATCTGTTACTAATAAAGAAAAGTAAGTTTGCTTGAAAACTTTCTTCAATATGTTTTAAACATGAGCTTTAACGATCATTGTTTACCGCTTATTTTCATCTTTGCACTTTCAGCTGTGGGGGAAGTGACGTAATAAGTTAAAAATAGAATATGACCTCTTTGTGATACGTAATTATACCCCTTCTTTGATATGACATAAAATATCAATACATATAACATTTATAAAGAAAAGGAACTCACTAAATTCCGAGAGATTCATGGCGCAGTTGAACGCCTGATTGTATAATTATGGATTGATAAGCGTACGATTGTGTGTATTACCGTATGATGATAAAAGAATAATTTTATGAGTTAATTTATGTATAATAACCCCTACGACCTATAGGCTGACCCCACAAGGGACAAAATTCAATCAACACTTTGCAGAATATAAAATCAACATATACAAGGATTTTACTATGTTATTATTACGAAGCCGATAACTGGTACAGTAAATCATAAAACCTAGGCAAACTCGGAGCTTGCTAAAAAGCACAGAAACGATATGTTTTGGGTTCCAAATGATGATATAATCTAACCGATGGATAAATAAGGAGTTCGCAATTTAAAGTATGAAACGTTTTATTCCAATATATCAAGAAATACGGAAACACAAAAAGAAAACGTAAAATTATAGCCGATAACTTGTACAGTGCCAGTACAGTTTTCCATTTGGCAGCTTTTTGTGCCTCCTTGGATACTGGCAGCTTCGGAAGCACATACGATTTAAATTCTTCTTCCTCTGCCAGAAAAGCCAATTGTGTGATGTGACATGTTCTTTCTTTAAAAATAAACACATAATTAATACACATATCAAATTTTAACAAAGTATTGTATCTACATATCTTTTTTTAAATGGCAAAATGACATGCAGATGCAAAATCTGATTTACAACATAAAGAACAAATCAAAATCACTACTCTTCATTCAGTTATAAATTTAAAATAGAAGTACCCAATCCAGTTGTCTCCAGGTCAAAATAAACTGGTACATGGGTTTCTGAATTACATATAACCACTTCAGGTACTGGTGGAATGGGTGGTATTGGGATCTTGGCAAGGGTTGCATCAGCTTGCTGACGTAGCCCAATTTCAGGGAAATATGTGGGACCTTCCTTCTTTTCTTCTTTTCTTGGCAGGCATTTCTCTGCAATCTAAGAAAATAACAATTTCAAATGACAACAAACTTAGTAGAGTGTGATAAATAGTATAAAGTGCACTTCAGAGCAGTATTGTCCATCACTCAAGGAGCAACTGTGTGGTGTGGATGGGATGGATATAAATATCAAGCTGTCAGGAGAAATCATAAGAGATTTTGTTAAATGCATTGATTGCAACAAACCAAGAAACTGTTTTTGTACGACCTAAAGTTACTTGTGCTGCTCCTGTTGTTGCTCACTGTTTTGTGGCTTGGTCAACATTCAAAAGTGTATGGTTTCATTGTGGTGATGAGGACATTTTTCCAATATCGGACGAATTGAAGAAAAACTTTCAGCAGTTCATCTAGTTTTTAATTCATGCAAAAGAAATGGTGTTAATGAACGCACCAGAGGTGATAGATCTTTTAAACGGAAAACTTAAAGAGATACACTGTACACTGTGCAAAGCATTGAATTAAAAGTGATACACTGTATGATGACTATTTTCAAAATGCCAGTTCTATAATGCAGGGAATTTATTTTTTATTTCTTATATGAAGTTTTGTGCCAAAGATATAGATTTTTCATTATATTATTTGTTATTTTTGTTACAAAATGAAGAATATACTTCAAAATATATAATAAATTTTATATTGTTGAACCTTTAAAGTTGTGTGGTTTTTTTTAAGGTTTGTGTTTTTTTCCTGATAGAGAGATAGGTTTTTGAGTTTTGGGTGGACGTTAAACAAAGAAAAAACTTGCAATGGCTTTAATTTTATGAAAACGTATTACTTTCCTGGTAGTAAAATACGCAATAGGAATTCTATATCTTTGTAACGAAAGAGAACATACCAGAAATGATTTTAATTAAAGATTAAAAGAAACTTTTTTATATCGTGGAACATTGAAGCTGTAACCCTGGAAGTTCGTTCTTCAACCCGTAAGGGATTTTTATGCTGACCCTCGTTTTTTCCTTCAATTTTCATCAATGATATTTTTGTTGCATATTGATACAAAAATTAATATCTGACACAGAGATATTTATAATATTAATTTATCTATCAGAATCGTACATATTATGTTTACATAGTTTTACCTTTTCAAAGTTTGAAATATATAATATTTAAATAACTTTCAACATCAACACATGCATCTTGTACTGGAGGAATAATCTCAAATAATGCAGCCCTTGAATTTTTTCTAAGCTTTGAATACAAAGAGTTTATAAAAGATTTCGTATACTTTAACGAATGATTTTCTTTTATGAATTCAAACCATTCCTACAATACAATGTTACAATTATTGGGTTTTTATGGTTTTTATTCACTCTTTTTAGCATTGTATTTAGGGTCAATATTTTAGAGCTTGATAGCTGTTTTTTCAATGAAAATTGATCACGTATATTTACATGTAGTTACCTTGCCATTGGTCATTTAAAACTATACAGTAAAACTCGGTTATAGCAAAGACCTAGGGATCAAAGGATTTACTTCGTTATATCCGTAATTCGTATTATCCGTATAACGAATTCGTAATAATAACTTTTGCGAGTTAACTCTATACATGTACTTGGGTTTTTTTTCATCAGACTATAATTTTTGCTGATTGAGGCTTAAAATGAAAATTCATTCTTGTGATACCTTTAATAATCGGATTGTGAATTGAAAAATTTATCTGAAAATAAATTCATCCAAACTATTATATCAAATTGTAGTGCAGACTCTTTAAACTGTAAAGTAATTCGTTTTAAAAGTGTTAAATTTCGTTAATATTCACCTCTACGGGACTCAAAATCAGTTCTCTATATCCGTAAATTCGTTATATCCGAATTCGTTTTAACCGTAACATTTTGCAGGATTTGTTAGGAAATTTACCGGGACTCGAAAGAACTTGGCTGTATCCGATATTTCGCTATACTCGTGTTCGTACTAAACGAGTGTGTGCACATACTCTGAAGTATATATTATAAAGATGCTTTAGTTTCTGATAGACAACATGTATGTTACATTAACATGATGACACGAGAGCATATCGCCTCACTTTTTGGCACGAGGGGGCAGAATCCCCGAGTGTTAAAAGCTAAGGCGATATATTTCGTAATGCTCGAGCTGTCAATCGTGTTACTGATTTGTTCAATGGTTTTGGTACATGTTCCCGCCATCCGGTGATATTTTTACTTTTTCCTGCTCTTCGGTTCAAATAAGGCCTAAATACGCAGTTACAGAAATTCGGTTGAGATAGTACTCAGGGACTCCGATGACTTGATTTTAAGCCAAGCGCTTGAATTTTTTGAAAACTTTTATGAATTGGACGGAAAAAAATTGTTGAATTTGGAAACTTCGACGTTGATTATGAGTTTTTTAAAGGAGTTAAAAAACCTGAACAAGATGGCGTCAGATCCGATCCTTCGGAACCAGTGAATTGCACAGAAATAATGGCGCTTCACAAAAGTCAGGAAAGTACCAATACACGGCGCAATACATTTTTAAAGTGTTTGACGACTGGCGAAAATCGAGAAACGCTAATTCAGGTTTAGAAATGCACCTTCCTGATTTACTATCGTGCAACTCATAAGACTTGGACCATGTTTTGTCCTGCTTTGTGATCGAGTGCAGCAGGGCTGATGTTAGTCCATATCCAACTTAAACCTTGTACCAGTTGTTTGCTGCTATGTTATGATTTATACGGGATAATGACATCGACCAAAATTTTCTGGACAGTAAAGATATGCGTTTGCGTAATTTCCGCAAAATATTAGATACCCGAACAAGTTGCTGTCCTTTAAAAAAAAGGACTACAATACGTGGACCATTTGCATGTGTTTCCAACGAAAACGTGAAAGCCTTAAGATTATCAGAGATTCCAACGACTCTAGCCCTCTGCTTTTAACCACTAAATTAATTTGTACGTTGTATTACGTATACATGTACATGTATGTATAGCCCTGACTTTTTATCTCAGAATTTAAAGGATTCATACTTCTAAAATAATTATGATCTATCTATGAATGAAGTTTGCATGTATAGTATCAGGCATTCGGTGAATTCTACTATTTGCGCACACATTACGATTCGCACTACTTTGTTAACTATGCAGTGACAGCTTTGTGTAAATTAAAAATTTCATATTTTGATGCATTTTTCTTGAGATTAAAACTTTTATACAGTGACATAATTATTCAATCATACTTAAATGCTTAAAAAAAATTAATCGGGAAGTTCTAGCTCTAACCTCGCCTACTATAAAAGTAAAGTTAAGTTACATGTGTATTCGGAAAACAACCAAACATTGCAAATTATGCTATTTGATGCATGTTGTAGTTTCGGCATAACATTAACTTATTTCATAATACTGATAGTTCATATCACATGCCAATCATTTCTTTAAAAGGAATACTTTGTTTCTGTATTGTTTACCGACAACTTTATAATTACAGCACCTCTGAACTTATGTGTGCATTTAGCACGGAATTCCGATCCCGATTCAGATAAACGTGTGCTAGCCTGGTTCCCTGAGCTACCCATTACGCACAGGAACCAGGCTAGCTCATGCGCAGGCTGAATTTTCCCCATAGCATCCGGTTTAACCTCGCTTATATATTTTCTGCGTGGACCTCAGGGTCCACGCAATGAACCAACTCGCCACGTGTACGGAGGGAAAAGGTGTCACAATTCGACAGGAGGATCCAATTTTCCCTGAAATGGAGAACGCGTTTTGGGAAGGCGAACATTTAGGTCTGAAAACTTCAGTTGCACTTACCAATACAATTTTCATCTACAACTATAAATTACTTGGACTCAGAGGTATTGATGAACATCGTTCATTTGTAACGGAGCAGTTCAAGCTCGACAAAATAAGTGACAAAATATTTATTCGGACATCAATTTCCTGTTAAATGACGACTTTGTTTTTTTTTAGCCTTAATTTTCAAACGAAGTTTCGTCAAAGATTTCTCAGTAACTTCATCGCAGATGCATTAAATTTTAACACACTATTTATTAAGGCATGTCATACGTTGGGATATACATTCGTACCAATCAAACGTCAATTTCCTCTTAAGAGACGAATTTGGTTTTTTAGCTTAAATTTTAAAACAAGTTTTCGTCAAAGATATTCGGCAATGATTCATTGCAGATGCTTGAAATGTTTACGCACTCTTTGCTTAGGCGTGCCATACGGTAGGATATATTTTTGTACCAATCAAACGTCAACTTCCTTTATAATTAAAATGCATATTATTTTAATCCAAATTTTCAAACAAAGTTTCGTCTAAGATTTCTCAGCAACTATTCATTGCAGATGCATGAAGTTTTAAAACACTATTTGTTGTTTTGGCATGTCAAACGTTAAGATCAATTTTTATACCCATTGGATGTGATCAACTTCCTGTTGAATATCGACTTTGCTTTATTTTGAATATTCACATTAGAGCAAGTCTTAGGGTATTTAATTGAACATTGGCTTAGTTATATTGTTAATGATATTTTGATAAATCACTTTGGAATAGGGCAAAAGTTACGCGCCCACTTTTAAAGGCCTTAGAATTTTGGGATCACTACTAAATATACAGACGACATGTTGTTATTGAGCAAAGTATGAACAAATCTTCAGTAATATAAACACATTGATGCATGTACATTAAATTTTCTGTTTCCTAATAGGTATAACAGTATGTATTGCCGAGATCCGGACTAGTCAACACAAGTTTCTTGACTGTCTTTTAGGGAATTGAAATGGTTCTATCCGAAAGGGGCAGGGCCACCAATTGTCCTCTGGTTGTAGACTGGTGTACTGTCCCTCCGATGACGATTCTAGACACTCTGTAATGAAGTCGAGTCAAATAAATACTGTGGAATCATCAGTGTTCCTGGGGGACCAATGTTCGTGGCTTTCTTGGTTAACTAATGCCCACAAATTTACATCCCCACGAATGTAAATACAAACATTAATATTTATCAAATTTATCCCGAACTTGCTACCAACAAAATTACGTCCCCACGAGCAAGAAAAATGTTTAACTTGGCTACTCACGAAAAATTTGACCCCAACGAATAAAAATTACTCCAGAGAGTATAAGTAATAAAATGATTTTTTTAATACCCAATGTTGTAACATATATTTTAGAAATAATATAATAATGATAAATTTGTATTGATTACATTTTCCATGTAGTGACATTGAAAGTTAGGTGACGACTTGCAAAACCATGTATTAATAACTATATTTGTATAGTATCTCGAGCAAATCAAATTTGCAAAATACCATTGTCTTTAGGATATTAAAAAAATCAAAGAAGATAATAACGTTTTTTCCTACCTGGTTTCAGAGCTGTAGGTTCCGTAGAGAAAGAGAAGAGCAGAACGAACAGAACTGGGATTATCAGCATGACTGGGAAATATACATGTAGTAAAAAATCTAGAAATGTCCTCCCAAAATATGAAAATAACCTACAAAGGGGAAAAGAGTACCATTAAAAGTTGACACTTATATTTATTAAACGCTTAATGCAAATATAAATTCTGTAGATATTGAATATATTATTTTAATAAAGGGCACATGAATTTTTTAAATCATTTTAAAAATATGATAAAATTTTTAGGACTGCATGCATTAAAAAGAAAATACTTTAAATCTTTGTTTGTAAACTCCATTGTATATTTTTATCTATAGTATACAATTAAAGTATAACACTAAGGAAGTCAGTAAGCTTCCATTTCTCCGAGAGCAAGCCTTTTTCCCGAAGCGAAGACGAGGGAAATAAACTTGCTTGAGGGGAACTTGAATCTTGCTGACTCTCTCAATGGTTTACTTTAACTGTTTTATTAAACCGATACAAACAATAAATCAGAAAAAAAAAGTTCATTATAATTTTTTTGTAACTAGCAAAAAAATACGTTTCAAGAACAATCTTCGATTGATAACAATCAATATATAAAAACTTCCCCTGACGCTTAGTATTTTCACTATCCAGACTCTTCAGTTAATTGTCTAATTCCTCATCTGCAAGCACCCCAAACATGGAACTCGCCATTGTGTTGGCTGTCGTTTGCTACGGTTAACTGATTCCCAGACTTGTTTATTTGATAATGAATATTCTTGATTTTATTCGGAATTCTTCGAAACTTTTACTTTACTTTTATGTTCCGAATACTAGGGGTGTATCAGTTCAGTACACAGAACTGATTCATTTTTTGCAGGGACTCAGTCTGTTTTGCAGATAATCAGTCTGTTTTGCAGAGATTTAGTCTGTTTACGGCGATTTTCATGGAGTCGGCGAAATATACAATCTAATTTAAATTAGATGTTAGATCCGCTCGCTTACTCGCTACACAAACGTAACATTCTCTTAGTAACAGACGTCCGTCTGGGAGAGGGAAGAGATATAATTTGTGTTCTATATACAAAATCTATGCTTTCCCTGATCTTTTGTTTTGCAGCTTGGTTTTTCTCATCTGTTTTAATGACAGACTCAACTGATCTGAAGCATTTTCTGCATATACCCCCGTCACATTCTAGGTTGTCGGATCTTTCAGTCACTTTCTTAATGCATTCGACCCTTTCCGAGTTCAATTTAAGCTTTGACTGATATATTTCTTTACCGTCTGCAGTCCTTTCATGCTGAACGAAAGAAAACCCGCAAACAATGCGCGAATCTCCCAAAACACACGTTTTCCTAGGAGTCGTAGACTGCGCCATTTTTGTTTTTCTTTCGTTTAGAACACCTCGGGTATCTACGTAAGCTGATGATAAAGCCAAGAAGTTCGAATTCTCATCTAACGAATCGAAACAAGTTATTTCATTGGTTAGTTGAAAGGTTACACTGACGTGACCCTCTATGGCATGTTGTTTGATGTTTGTTTGTGTAGCAAGTAAGCGAGCGGATCAAACATCTGATTTTAATTGCGAAATATATCGAATTACTCTTATATAGTAAAAAAAAAGTAGAGGTATAAGAACATGCATTTGTTATCACATATTACTATTTGTGTCCCAGTTTTCTTGTTAATATATTTCTAGCTGCTGTTGTTTGTTCCTTTGCCTTGTATTATTATCGATACAGGTAATTGTAGTATTTTAATTCTCTGGTAGAGCTATCGCCAACTATTATAATATGTTCTCTTTCCGAGAATCTTTTTATTTCACCCCATGTAATAAACCTTAAAGATACCCCATCCACAACCACGTTCTAGATGTCATTTTACAAGGAGCGAGTACTCCTTTAAGACTATTCCATTCATCTCCAATTTTTACCTAGATAAATTACAGTGAAACACGGTTATAATGAATTGACGCTTAGAGCGAATTATTTTTCATTCCTCGGGATTTTATTTCTTATTGTAAACTTGATGAATATAACGAATTATGCCTATATAACGAAGCAAAATAATCCGTCCCTTGCACTTCGTTATAAGCGTGTTTTACTGTACACGTGTACTTTAAGACTTTTTTTTATATTTTACCTTGATGCAGTACACATGTATTTTAAGACTACCCAATCCACAAAGATTATAGATTCGTTATTGATTGATTTTTTACCTGGATGATATATACATGTACGGCTATCCCATCCAGACCCAGGTTCTAGTTATCCGGCTGTACATCCAACCATCCTCTTCTGAAGGCACAGAGTAACAGGACACAGCTAAATCTAAAAGATTAGATTAATACCGTATATCCGGGTTTTTTTCGCGTGTCACAAAATTTGCGAAGTCATTTTTGCGATTTAAAAAGTTTGTTATAGAAAACGATACAGGGTTTAATTTTGCGAGTTCAGTTACTTGCGATTTTAAAGAGACCGCGAAAATAAGAAAATAACGAAAATTACCGGATGTACGGTATCGTACACGTAAATTTATCTATAACATCAGACATTTATGTTTCATAAATACAGTTAGGTCTTTAACAGATTCTAGGATTTTTTATTCTTAAAAAAAAAAACTTTTTTTCGATTTGAATATCTCATTAAAATACTTAGATCTAGAATATATGTTTTATATATACGTTTCAAACCTAATTGTGGATCATAATTATATCAAAATAGCATCAATCCATTCGTGCGTAAAAAATACAAAAGTATTAACTTTTCATTAAAGATATTTCAAATTACAGATTAGAAATGTTTGTCTATTTTATATCTGTGTCAAATTTTTACAGTGTATTTACTATTGAAACCGATCAATAGAACTCCCAGTCAATGGACTGCGATCGATTGGACCGGCAAACTACATGCATTTCGGGGGGAAAAACGATCAAGGTTTCGAATTAATATGTAAAATGCAATTGTGAGCACTAAGTAAACAAAAGAATTTGGCAATAAAACAACAATCTAATGCATGATGAGTCAATATACTAGAATTTTTTTTTCCGAAGTGCAGGGAACGGCACATTGATAAGTACAATCTATATTCTAATGTCTTCGGACGTTTACTTGTGGGGGGGGGGGATAGAACTCACTGAGCTCTTCCCTGCACCTTGGGAAAAATATTCTGGTCAATTGATTGCTCAGGCATAAAATAAATGTATATTACAAAATTCGATACGTTTTGTCGGAATTCTTCTGCAAAACAGTTAAGGTGATTAGCAAAAAAAGACATCTAAATGTACCTTTCCTTGATCTGCTGATAAATCGCCGAACAACACGAATCAATGTCCCCAGTTTCCTCTTTTTCTTCCGTTCATCATCGTTCATGATTTCAGCAACTTCAAAAGCCAAACATATTGTACAGCCATTATGAATAAAATGCAACAAAACTCATTTATAACGAAATAGCGAACTCAACTTAATGCGCAGTTGTGTGCATGCAGGTAACTCGATACTTCACACTACCGCCATCAGATTATGAGATATGATTTAAAATTTCATATCCTTGTTGAACAATTACATTAACATTTACAATCATGTGCAATGGCTTGTTTTGTTACATTTGTATTTCTATGAGTAACTGTACGATACTGTAACATATTTATATAAAAGTTCTAAGCTGAAATATGAAATCATGAATGATAAAGAGTAAAAATATTTTCATGCGTAAAATTAACTTAAATTATTAAAGATTAATTATACTTACTTTGTGAGTTGAGTGCGTATCATTAAGCCAGGCCTGGGAATTATAAAAATAAAAAGGAAACAGAAAAAAAACTTTGCCAAATGTTGCAATTGTTTTTCCTTTGACACGTGTACACGTAACTACAGGTGACACATGGAAATTGACACGATCAGGTGCAACACCTGTATCGGATTGTTACTGAGGCAAGGGCCGGCTCCATTGAGAAGGTAAATAAAGTGATTATTCAGAGGCAACCCTCGGTTTGCTGCTATTATCAACAACGATAGTAGTAATTTAACACGCTCTTATTGTGCAGGAGGTCTCCATCTTCATAGAATATCCAACACAAAACATGCCGTATAAATTCTCCATTTTCTGAATGGAAGTTGTAAACTTGTATTCATCTCACTGATTACGGCGATAATGTTCTAGTTTATAATGATTGCATTCAAGATTATCCAGAAACGCATTGATTTAAACAAGCCCAAGGCAACATAACCTGTAGTGTGAATAAAAAACAAGAGGAATAAAAACTGACGTTGAGTCAATTTGCACATGTAGATGTGGCTTTGAGATAGTAGAATCGATGATTAAATGCACTTCATTTTGAATGTTTGTTTTCCTGCATGTTTGTTTCGCTGCAGTCTGTGGTATATTTTGTTCCCCTTTCTTCCATAAGTTGTCCGTTTGTCCCAATAAGTAGGCTAAATCTGACCTTTTTGTTAGGCTTTCAATGTTTATTTAAAATAAGTATGTACAATGTCATGTATTTTCATGCATGAGTCTGGGTCGGGTACATATTTACAAGTCGTTCAGCTGCAGACTCCGGGGTACCCACCCCCCCCCCCCCCCAAAAAAAAAAAACCCAAAAATGAATCGGCAATTAAGCTTCTGCTACATAAAATTGTCAATTTTGTCACTCACCAAGCAATAATTTATGAATTAATTTGCTACAGAATGACTTTCGCGAGGAAATATATAAGTCGTCAATTTTTTTGTCTTGTTTTATGCTTTATAGAAGAGTGATAAGATTGCAAATATTGTGTACGTCCATGTAAGCGCATAAAATTTATTATAGATAAACTGCATTACATGTAAAAAATAGCATAAATTCAAGGAATCTAATATTGTACATTATGTGTAATCAAAATGTTCTCTTAATGTAGAAGTATGCACTTTCGGTGTTAAATGTTCTGTTAAATGCAATAGTTCTCTAAATACATTCTCCGTGACATCTTTTCCGTATCAAAGGATACATGTAGCAATAAAGAAAAAACAACGAATGTGGAAAGAGCGAGAGAGAAATAGAGTGGAGATTTAATCAAATCCTTCAAGTTCGGGTATTTGATTCAGTGCTTACATATGTAAGTACCCTGGATGGGAGATCTCTCTCTCTCTCTCTCTCTCTCTCTCTCTCTCTCTCTCTCTCTCTCTCTCTCTCTCTCTCTCTCTCTCATATGTGGGCGTTTCACATGTACATGTACATAATCCTTATAATTGGTAACTACATGTATTTTGTACATGTTTCATAAGTTTTATAAATCCTATATGAATACTTTTAATGTAGAAAAACTAGAACACTTGTCAATATTTATAAAAAAAATTATAAAAGTCTGTTCTTCCAGAAACCAACTTTAACAACTTATTGTATTGTAAACTTAACCTTTTTTCGTCGTTATTACTCCTACTGTACATGTGATCATTGACTGTGTTTGTGTACATTTGTATATACTGATTTTGAGCCTCAAAAACCTGTGAACTGGTCTTGAGTGAATAAAAGAATTGAATTGAAAAAAATCAATCACTTATTTATATGTTCCATTGTTCCACGCATTTGCCAATACGAGTTTGGATATAATTATCTACTTATTTAATGCATAATGTTTTATAGTTAATCGGAATTGGTGAATACATGTAGCGGTAGGTGTAAAGACGGTAGTGAATAAAAAAGGAATGAATGAATAAAAAAATGAACGAAATTTTAATTGAATGAATGAATGATACTTTAAATTTTTTACACACATGAAGGTATTGTGTGTATTTTACAAACCTCCAAGGTTTGTTACATGCATAATTTTTACTATTTACAACGGACACCATTTCCAGAATTATGAATAATTTAAACTTACATTGTTTTAGATGTTTTATATAAAATTATGAATTTGTATTAATTTTATAGTTTACTCTCTCCCGCAACACCCGTTACTACACTTTGTTTCACCCCCCCCCCCCTTTACTACACTTTGTTTCTAACCCCTCTCGTTCCCCCCCCCCCCCCCCCCCCCCCCCTTCCACTACCAAATTATTATTTCTGATGTTTCATTGTTTATGAATATTATGTTTGACAGCTATTTCATTGACAGTAGTTCCCGTCTGATATCAACTGTCTCCACGGTTTAATACTTTCAAGCATTTACCAAACACAATTGGTCATGATGACCACTCACTACACCGTTGGTCTCTCTCCTGCCCATGTGACTAAGAGCAAGGGCCACGCATTGTGCTGAGCTGTCTTCGAGGACAACAGACATTAGACTTACACGGTCGTAAGGAACAGGTTCCCGCCAAGGAAACGTTTTTTGTTCTGAAACCATGTAGAACTTGAAAGGTACATGTACGTAGATAATTTAGATATGCATGTATTCTTTATCTTTCTATTTTCATGCCGATTACCGATTGTTATCTACGCTTAAAATCAAGATTTTTAATTCATTTCATTTGAAAAGGAAATTCTACACGCTTTTTATGTACGTGTAATGTGAAGACAATTCTACAAATGGCTTAACACTGCACAAGGGCTTTGTAAATGCTGGTTACAAGTGACAACTGTGATGATGAAAGTGTATATTAATAAGGTTCGAAAACTTTTAGAATTCTTCTTTGTTTCTCTTTTATATCAGCAGAAATCCTCTATCCGTTACAATCTTCGTCTGGTGCTGATATTGACGGAACCAAGTACATGTAGATGGGAAATCTGAACCATGCAACGAATTGTAGAAAGACATCATGATCCTTATGCAACTCGGGTCTTCAAGTGTAAGTAAGATTGCTTTTAATTAGTTATTATTAGTTGATTGAATTGATTGAATGCATGACACACGTGTAATTACTGTGTTATTTCTCAAAGAGTAGTTTTGATAGTTTTTTAAATTTCGTTGAAGTCCGTCTAGTTATAATTTTAAGGGCGTCAATGAAAAAGTTTTAGCAGCAGTCATATTTTGAGCACATGAGATGTCAACCTATAAAGTATGTTTTGAAATTATTCTAATTGTTTTGGGGTTTTTTTTTTTTTTTGGGGGGGGGGGGGGGGATTGGTAGTGTTTTTCCATTTCTTTTTATCCTAAAATGCATCAAAATATCAAATGCGCGGGGGGGGGTAACAATTAAAGCTTGTCATATGTTTATATGTGAACCGATGTGCATTCCCCAAAACTGTTCATAAATCGGGGTATCCAATGTAATGTGTACAGGAAACAGGAATATTCTATTTTTTTTTATAACATGTAAATGTATCTCTTGCGCTTCTGCATGAATTGAATCCAATTTAACTCATATCATATTTGCACGAAATCCAAATGGAAGGGCATCTAAATAATTATGTATTGAGATCAACAGTTTTATGCCTGAGTTAAATTCACCCCGCCCCCCGGCCTTAAAAATTCATCTATTTAATCATTTTTGCCATCACAGCTCCTGTTTTAAAACTAATGAGAACATAATTTTGTGAATCTCTGTACTTGATAAAGATAAATACATATATGTATAAGATAGTTTTGTTGCAAAGCATCAAATCGTCTGCTAATATTTGAAACCACACGTGACTTTCAACAGATCTCTCTCTCTCTCTCTCTCTCTCTCTCTCTCTCTCTCTCTCCTATAAAAAAACCCAATTGCATTAAGAAAACAATACAGTGCAAATTTTATGAAAAAAAATAACGGTATTAGTTGTAACTCTTTTAGTTATATTCATGCTTACTTAAATGATTAACCAGTGCAATGATATCGATTGCTTCTTAGACATTTTGATAGCATTTAGGGTTCTGTGTACTGGTTACCTCTAATAATATGTTATTACAGCAATTGATGATTGATAGATAGGCACCTAATTTAACTTATTTTGAACATTACCAATTTTTTTCAATGGCTCATAAAAAGTTCAGCGCCACTCAAGTATCACTAGTATCTATCTTTTTTTACGGTACTATAAGCTGGGTTCACCATAAACTGTCAAATAAAATTTTTACTTTCAATTGCTGGTTGGATGATAAAGTGGGTTACATTCTGAATAATAATATCATCATGAAAATATCGGATTAAGGAATTCGGAGTTAATGCCTAGTCATAATTAAAATACAATAAGAGTAATGGTTTAAAGAAAACAAATAATTTATCACCATTTTTACATCTAATTATATCCCACGCAACGAAGTTGCGAAGGGTAAAATGTTTTGACCCGTCCGTCCGTCAGTCAGTCCTGGTTGTTTGTTTGTTGGGGTTTTGTTGTGTTTTTTTTGTAAGCGCAACTCCTCTTAAACCGTTGATTGAAATTAGCGAAACTTTGCAGGCTTTTAGGACACAATGTGTAAAAGTGCATGTTACCAAAAAATTCCAATTCCATTAACATATATTGAATTTTGACCATATATTGATTATAGTAATGAACAGTTTGATAGCGCAACTCTTCGTAAACCGTTGCATGGAATTTAGCAATACTTTGCAGGCATCTAGGAAACAATGTGTTGATATGCATATTGTCAGTATACTCCGATTTCATTATTTTTTTGGAAATTTTTGCCCCTTTGGACTTAGAATTTTGGCCCTATGTTTTATATAGAAGTAAACAGTTTGTAAGTACAACTCCTCCTTAAACAGCTGCATGGAATTTAGAGAAAATGTGTAGGCATTTAGGACACAATGCGAATGTGCATGAAATTCCGATTCCAGTATTTTTCTTGAAATTTCGGCCCTTTTTAACTTAGATATTTTAATTGTTAAAGGCTCAGGAATGGATGTGTAAATTTGTTGTTTTTTTTTAAAGTATTTAGTTTATCAAATTATTTTGTTTATTTAATGCATACCTTGTAATTCATTGGTGTATCATTGTCAGCTAATGCGGCAGCTAGGGGAATGTGAGCATGCTCACTCACGTTTTCTTTCATTACCTGTAGGTAACATCTAATATGAAAGGGGAAAAAGGAAAGGGAAGAAAAACGAAAAAATAACCCAAAGGAAAACGTCGATTGAACTTTTCTATTGAATGTCATGTTTTTGCAGAGATATTACGACAAATATTTATTTATTGAAAATATATACTGTCACATCACTACAAAAGGGGATGAGGTAGCGAGGAGCCTGCCCAGTGGCACGTAACTTTTTCGACAACTGTTCAATTATCACAAAAAATTATAAAAAGGTTAGGCTAACTGGCCCTTTCACTTTTTTTCAAGAAAAATGAAGAGAGAGAGAGAGAGAGAGAGAGAGAGAGAGAGAGAGAGAGAGAGAGAGAGAGAGAGAGAGAGAGAGAGAGTTGATTAAGATTAAATAAGCCAAAAGACAATTTTGTTTTTCTGTTTCTGGTCTGGGGGTGGGTTTTTTTTTGGGGGGGGGGGTTAAAGGGGTGGGGGTTCTTGTTTCTTGCATTCTGTTGTAGGTGTTGGTTTGAATCTCAACCCACATTCAAAATAAATGACGAAATCAAGATATTGTGCAAAATTAAAAAGTGCACTTCCTTGTACTTCAATGATATACATGTATATGAGAACACATTTCTTTGATTAATAAATTTCGTTAATGGTGAAAACAGTTTTATCTGATAACCTGTTTGGAATTTATACATGCATAAGAACATTTTTTGTTATGTCTATTTCATGTGAACATTGTTGTTTCTTTCTAGGCGAGACTGGTTGCTGTACAAGTAGCTCTGGGAAACGGTGGAAGATACAGGAGACAGATACACATGTATCATCATCATCATCATCATCATCATCATCATCATCATCACAGTTTCAACACCATAGTTCAGCGACATACTTTATGTAAGTGTGTATTATTGTTTGTTTTAATACTACATCACCCCTCCCAGCTTTAACTTCCATCATTTTGATAATCAAGTATATGCATATGCATATCCATCTCCGCTAGCCAATGGTTTCCGATAAAAGGGTTTGTGAGAAACGAAGTGTTTCGAAAACCACTGGCTAGCGAAGATGATTCATATTAGGGAAAGAAAAATGGAATCGATGTATGAAAAAAGTCCAAGCTCTTGTATGTGATACTGTGACATCCCTTCGTTTTTTAATCGGAGAAACTGAGTTTAAATAAAAATTTCACAACATCCTTGATCTGTTGAAACCTTTCAAAACACTCGCATGCTTTTTTTGATATCATACTTTTATGTCGTCTGCAATGTAAAATCCCCCTAGACTTAGTATTTTCAGTCGCTCCCTTCAACATGACGAGGTAGAGATAGCATTACAAAAGAAATATATGTATTGGTCTTTTCCAATATCAAAAAGAAAGGGAATAACATGATATTCTAGGACATAATGTATTAATTATACTATGGCTTATTTAAGAATTCCTGATCAAAATTTTCTGTTGTCCGATTATTTCTCGGCATTAATTTTGAACAAATAAATATGTGGAACTACTGGTAAAATTTCAGCCAAAAAAAAAGTTTAATGTTTTACAGTGTAATTTAAGGAGTAATTGACTTTTTAAAAATGTTGTTCAAATGAATTTAAGGGTCCTTCTTAAATTTACAAAAATACGGTTTACTCCTTACTTATTCCAGTTTAGTTAGGGTATTTCGATTTTCATTTTGTGACAGGTTTTAAAATAAACAATGAAATTATGCATGTAAATATTATCGAAATAATATGTTTGCTTTCCTACGTTGTACACTTAAACTTTGATGCGGTGATCATGTTTTGAATATGAATTAATGTATTTTATCCATGTTGAAAATTACGCTAAAGCCTTTTAATTAGCTAACTACAACAAAATCAGGCGATCTCATGCTAATGCCTTTGACTGAATAAAATATCAAATTTTTATATAATCATAACTTTGGGATAAAATCAATTGAGTAAATCGCTTTGTCTGTGTTTTGGCTATCAGGGTGGAATGCTACAACAAATTTTAATAAATGAACCGTTAAAGTGTCATTTATTAATTCATGAACATAACTTCGTTGTTCAAAGACAGATGTATGTCACAGACGTCTTTGTTTTAAACACAAGGTTATATTCAGACGACACGTTCCTCAATTTTATATAACTTTTTCCAGGAATTTGTTAATGGTTTACTACTACTTCGACAATCTCTCTTGCAAAAAATTAGGATATATACCTTACCAGGCATTTCTGCAAAATTCTAGAGTATGCAATTTCCTATATAATCTTCTGAAAATACACTTGAATTGCTGATATAAAAATAAATAAATATACAGTTCAGGGAAATTCACTATGTTAGAATTCTATCTTGGCCGGGGCTGGGCTTTGAAGTCAAGACCTCTAGAACCCACGCCCCTGACAGTGAGCGGCCACGGCTCTTACCACTTGGCCATCTAGGCACATATCCTAGATATCACATATATACAAGTTAATTTTAATCATTTTAAAAATAATTATGAAAATAATTTTTATTGGAACTCTTTATTACGAGGAGATACAAAAAATATGCTCAAAGAATGTGTTGTCTGACCTTAAGACAACACCAAAGGAAACACATATTTTCGTTTGTTAACAATATAAACAGAAATAAATATAACACATATTAGTTCTTTTAGGTGAAATAACGATTTTTTTTTTCAAACAAGCAATTACTATGTTGGAAATTAGTTTATTCTATTCTTTGCTTTTCTGTTCATTAACATGCAGATTGTCTTTTGACGCTGTATGTTTTCATGTAGCTTGGCGAAATCATTTTTTTAAAACATGAATGGGACCATAAAACTTTTAACTCTTTTACAGTATTGCTTTTTTTTTTAAAATACATTTTCAAGGGGAAATAGTTTCAGAAAATCCCTGTATTCATGAAATGAAAATTCAGAAAAACATAATACACATTTATTAAACAAATGGTGTTTGGCTGTGTTCATTTATATGTCAAGTAGAAATTGTATATCGGTCAAGTTTTTGTTAGAGTTGCTACCTTTTCGTCAAAGGTACTTTTTAGCTCACCTGAACCGAAGGTTTGAGTGAGCTTTTATGATCACTGGGCAAAATTTAACCAAACTTAGTACAAAGCATCCTTATGGAAAGGTACATGATTATCTAAGTTTTTAAAAATAAAGGACTTGAACTTTTTTTTCAAAAGAAGATAATTGCGAAACAGTGAAAAAGGGTGTGTGCTTAAAAAAAATCTTTTTCTCAAGAACCCCTGCACAAGAAATTCTAATATCTACACCCTTAAGCTTTTATATATAGTGAAAATTCTAAATTGTTAAAAGCGTGACATTCAAACCGATATCGGGACCCCCAAAACGTTCAAAGTTTAACATAGAAATATATATGAAATGTTTAAAAATCCATGCAAACATTGTCAAACAATATGAATTTTAATAGTCCCGGACTTTTGCTGGGGTCTCAAGAGAGGTTCAAAGTTTACTATAGAAATATTTAGGGAAAATGAAAAAAAAAAATGGTACAACTGGTTTTTCAGGTGAGCGATCTGGTCCACGGGCCTCGTACCAAATCCAACGAAAAACATAAAATTGATGCTGGTAAAATTGCATATTAAATATATTGTTTGAAAGAAAACTTCAAGTTTTGGTTTTGTCACTTCTGGATTTTGTTTACAGACATAATGTTTTTATGAAAACCCTCTTTGAAAAGCAACGTATACGTTTTAATTTTCCCTGATTTTTTTTATTATTGCAGCTTATAAAAGAAACCGTAAATCAAAACAAACGCCAAATCTTCAAGATTCTCCAGCATGTTCGAGGCTCTATCATTCAGAATTAGATTCTACTGCAGTACATCAGTATTCCAGCTTGTCGGATGTAATAAAAGACCAGAAGGGATAACGGAGGACAGTCATTGGACCTCCAGACGCTATCGTGTTTTGTTGAATATATTTTTTTTCTAAATTGGAGTCGCCTAAATTCTGTTTGTTTGATACATGGACATAACATACACTCGTCCTTGGAAAAAACTTCTTTGAACTTTTTAAACTAATCAGACTTTAGTGTAAATTATTGTCAGTGTCCCTTAAATTCTGACCACTGATCTAAAAAACATGTATCAAATGTAATTATTTTGATTTTTGTAAATAAAATTATCTTTGTTTTGTCATTTAGAGAGAGAGAAAAGAAAAGAAGGAGAAAAAGATTCATATAAAGAGAGAAACAGAGAGATAGACAGTGAGAGAGAAAGGTGAGGTGACCAACTCTCTCCCCTCACTCTCCCCTCTCTCACTCCCCAATCTCCCCTCTTTCCGTATCCTCCTCTCTTTTGCTCCCCTCCTGTCTTCACTCTCTGTCGCCCCTCAGGGGGTGAGATGAGAGAGTGGGGAGATAGAGAGTGGGTGGGGAGGGTAAGGGGATAGAGAAAGAAGAGAGTGAGGAGATAGAGAGTGAGTGGAGGAGAAGAGAGAGAGTGATTGGGGAGGGTGAGAAGGGAGTGAGAGAGTGAGTGGAGAGGGTGAGGAGAGAGAATGAGAGTGGGGAGGGTGAGGCGAGACAGAGTGAGTGGGGAGGTTGAGGAGAGGGTGAGTTGGTGGGGAGGGTGAGGAGAGATAGAGTGAGTGGGGAGGGTGAGGAGAAAGAGTGAGTGGGGACGGTGAGGAGAAAGAGTGAGTGGGGAGGGTGAGGAGAGAGAGTGAGTGGGGAGGGTGAGGAGAGAGTGGGGAGGGTGAGGAGAGAGAGAGTGGGGAAGGAGAGAGAGAGAGTGAGTGGGGAGGGTGAGGAGAGAGAGTGAGTGGGGAGGGTGAGGAGAGGGTGAGTGGGGAGGGTGAGGAGAGGGTGAGTGGGGAGGGTGAGGAGAGGGTGAGTGGGGAGGGTGAGGAGAGGGTGAGTGGGGAGGGTGAGAAGAGAGAGAGAGTGGGGAGGTTGAGGAGAGAAAAAGTGTGAGTGGGGAGGGTTAGGAGAGAAAGAGAGAGAGAGTGAGTGGGGAGGGTGAGAAGAGAGAGAGAGAGAGTGAGTGGGGAGGGTGAGGAGAGAGAGTGAGTGGGGAGGGTGAGAAGAGAGAGAGAGTGGGGAGGTTGAGGAGAGAAAAAGTGTGAGTGGGGAGGGTTAGGAGAGAAAGAGAGAGAGAGTGAGTGGGGAGGGTGAGAAGAGAGAGAAAGTGAGTGGGGAGGGTGAGGAGAGAGAGAGTGAGTGGGGAGGGTGAGGAGAGAGTGAGTGGGGTGGGTGAGGAGTGAGTGGGGAGGGTGAGGAGAGAGAGAGTGAGTGGGGAGGGTGAGGAGAGAGAGAGAGTGAGTGGGGAGGGTGAAGAGAGAGAGAGAGAGTGAGTGGGGAGGGTGAAGAGAGAGAGAGAGAGTGAGTGGGGAGGGTGAGGAGAGAGAGAGTGAGTGGGGAGGGTGAGGAGAGAGAGAGAGTGAGTGGGGAGGATGTGAAGAGAGAGTGGGGAGGGTGAGAGAGAGAGTGAGTGGGGAGGGTGAGGGTAGAGCGAGTGAGTGAGGAGAGAGAGAGTGAGTGAGTGGGGAGGGTGAGGAGAGAGTGAGTGGGGAGGGTGAGGAGAGAGTGAGAGAGAGTGAGTGGGGAGGGTGAAAAGAGAGAGAATGAGTGAGGAGAGTGTGAGTGGGGAGGATGAGGAAAGAGTGAGTGGGGAGAAGAGAGAGATTGAGTGTGAGTGGGGATGGTTAGGAGAGAGAGAGAAAATAGTTGATAGCGTAACAAAAAAACATCGTGCTAGAAAATCTATGAAATCAATTGATCAATTTCATTAAGTCGTACATGTAAGTATCGCATAAAAGGAAGCAAAAAAAAGTTTCGCAATTGTTTAAGAGGTTTATTTCTTTGTTTTCACCATCTCTACACATGTTGATGTTCCGCTGGTTGAGTTTGTTCCTTGCCACCCTGAAATAAAAAAAAATATAGATATAAATTAGGTGAAACATTTCATTAAAGTATTCATACATTCCATGCATATGCTGAGATCCCGTCTGATGAGTTCATTTTACACTATGGCTATAATATTATTATATATGATTTTAAAATATAAATTTTAAAAAATATATATCTTTTAATCCTGATCATGAAGGTTCACTGGATTTCTAATGAAAACAGGACAATTTTACCTCCGACTAAAATATTTCTTTTTCCAAAACTTTGAAAAAAAAAACCCCGTGGCTTTTTAAGGGTATCATGCATCAATTCATGCTTACAATATGATAAACCGGGTATTCTCTAAGTGTAAAACTGTAAGTTATGATAAATCATTACATTAAGTGTAAACTTATTGGTATTTCCCAACAGGGCTATTAGACCTAAACATCACCTATTAAATCTCTAAATTTATCTCAAGTAATCAATAGGGTATCATCATAGCATGTTGTGGAGCCTGGAAATTAACCATCAGATTTACCTTGAACTTTTTTTAAAAACATGTTATTTTTGTGCATTAATTATCCGTAAAAAGAAATCAAAATAGTTTAGCTTTAAAATGTGAAAATTGTCCTATATTTTTATGCAGAGCTCTTTATCATTAGGAGGTGAATAGGGCCTTAAATACCCACAGCCCATCCTATTTTTTTAAAATGATATTCTATAAGTGTAAAACTATGTATCCAAGTAAATTAGAGGGTAAACCTGCTGGTGTTTTCCTACACAGTTGTAGCATTTACACTCGGAGCTCCACCAACCACAGCTTCCGGACCCACAATGAATGCGTACGCAGTGACTATTACAGGACGCACAGCTTGTCGCCAAGGTAGAGGCTGTGGACGAAAAAAATCTAGCCATCAAAGTACTGAAGTGCACTTAGTTTTTCAGTCCGATGAAAATGTGAAAAGTTTTTGTGAAGAAAAGTTTGTTTAGTTTGTGCTATGTACAGTTAATAGTTGGAGTTTTTCTGACAGTTGCATGGATTTAAAACAAAGCAAGCTTTTGCTACGTCAATGAATACCGGTAAACTTTAAGTTATCCTCTTTTTACTAACTGACTTTATAGACTGTTAAAAACCAAATTTTTTAAAGCGCTGAGAAACAGAATTGTTAAAATCAAATCAATCAACATCTATACAACTATATTAAAATAATAGACCCGAATTTTTGGGCTTAAATACCGAGAAATCGGAAGTATATTGTCTTTTGTTTTATATATTTTTCACATCATTGGTACTTGGAGATTCCCAATTTTTTTTTATTTTTTCTCAATCAGGCTTCGCTAATTAATAATCAACGAAAATTCCTTTAGACGATCCGGAAATCGTCTCAATTTTTCGGATTTTACAATCTTGCGCATGCGCAATACATTCACGCTAAATCACGGGATGCTCTTTAGTTTATGTTTCCGCAATGTCACATTTGCATAAATAAAATAAAATAAATAAATGCATGCACAGGTCAAAGTCTAGTGTATAATAAGGATTAAGATTCAGCCCTCTCATAATCTTTCCGTGAATATGTGTACTAGAATGCATTTTTTAATAAAAATATTTCTTTCTTGAGTCTTGAAGATTTTGGTCTTCGTTGTTCAATTCAAAGTGATATTTTTACCGACTCAGCTCAGTATGATGTAGTTTTCTGATCGAACGTTACTTTTTGGCGAAGTTGCAAATATGTCAATATAAGCTTGTTAATTTGATTATTACAGTATTCAATATAGTGATATTTAATCAAATTCACTTTATAAATTTTATGTAAAAAAGATAAATGCTTACATGCACATAACAACAGCAAAGCCACGGATGCCAACAAACAAATCTTCATATTGGTGGACTAAAAAAATGTAAACATTTTCTAAATATAAATATATAAATATCTATTGTTATACTTTCATGTTAAATACTGAAATCTGATTGGTCAAGACTCAGTTAATAATATTTACTATTACCCTCAGCGTTAGCAACGCACTTGGCAACGGGTAACATTAAAAAATGTTACATGCGCGAAAATTATGCGCGTACGGTTCGCTGTAGAATTCACGTTATTCCTATATAAAAGCAGTAAAATTTTCTTAAAAATTTAAAAAAAGACATTCAGTATAACAAAATAAATAGTGCCTGTTTGGGAGGATAACAGTTGAAATTGACACCCCTCGAAAACCATTGTCAACCTCCGCTTCGCGTCGGTTGACAATGGTTTTCTCGGGGTGTCAATTTCAACTGTTACCCTCCCAAACAGGCACTATTTATATATTGTCCAACAATACAGGTGGAAAAAATACAGTAAAATAGAGAGACAAATAAATATTGGACTACCTGTTCAGTTGTTCTACACAGTTCACGTTGGTTTTCTCCTGTACATTTTTGTCCGTCTCTCTTTATATATGCGTTTATAATCCTCAAATCCTGAACATAAAAATCGATCTTTTAGGTTTTAAAACTGATGAACTGGCAGATTTTAAGGAAACACATACACAATCTAGTGTAGAAACTGCAGAGGACCCGGAACTAAAGCAATTGGTTATTGTTAAAAAAAATTTTCTTTTGAGAACCGCATCTGGCACCATTTTGAAACACGTGTCCTGCACTCTCAGTGCTGATAATGTGTGATGTGAAAAATATGATTTATTAGATTATCGTCAGTATACTACATCAGTTACATCAACTCGTTGAGGATAAGCTAGTATTAAAATTGTTCAATAAAGAAATAATTTTTTTCAATTGTCCGTAAAAACGATTTTACCCCAACCCCCACCCCAAATATTTTTTGGTGAAACTATATTGTGTCATGTAGATGTATGTGTTCATGACAGCCATCCTTATTCTATGACATTAATTAATAATCAATTAATAATAATTAATTAATAGTAATTAATGAATAAAAATTCTATGACATTGAAAGGTGAAGATAAATAAAATCAAATGAATCTTAAGTCTGACGATGTGTCCTATGATTCCTCCCAAGGTATCCTTCGCCTTATCTTAGGAAAGCCCCTGCTGAGAAGGGCGTGTTTACTAAATTTTCATAAGATACAACACAAAACTTATCCTTAGTTTAGAAATTATAGATTAAAGAGAAACATTGTAAGGGCAATTTAAGACACATTTTATCTAAAGATATAGCGACGATATCAAAAAAACACATTTACATGTAAGATAAGAAGTCTTCACTAGCAATACATTTAATATTTATATCTTTACATCTATTACAAGTTGTCAACTAGCATCCAGATTTCGTTATGTTAAAATCACTATCAAACAGTGTTTGACGAAAAATTAATGCAATGTACACACTTTATCTATTTTAATTTTATGCAGTGAATAATATAATACCGTTATGCTTACTTTACTTGAATTCAAGCCATGCTATATGTAACAACATTTCCTCGAAGTCCGTTATTGATTTGTTCAGATTTATCGATCAAAATTATTTGAAAAACACAATTGATTATAAAATATTACAAAACGGATTGAAAAACACATTTTAGAGGCGACATTCTCAAAACGTTTTTGTAGCAAGTCTACCAAGGTTTTTAGTGCAAAAAATTAATGATACACAAAGTCTAAACAGTAATATTATAGAAAACGAGACGATACGATACAAAAGTCGTAAATATGTAGGTAACCGGTTTTTACGATACAAACCAACACTATCCACTTTCTTTCTTTAATTAATAATGACGTGCCGTCACTTTTTTATTTGTTAAGGTAAAACAGATTGCGTATTGTATACATCAGAATTTCAGCTTAATCATTGTCATTTAAAGCAATATGAGCTGCAATTTTCGTTTGATTTTTTTTTTATACAAAAATTTTATTTTCAAAAAAAAAAATATCATGGTTTTTAAATTTCTGTAAGCCATATTTTGAGGGAAAAGTCGTTATGGAGCCTTAATTGGAGCAAAATTGAATTATTGTCGTCCTGTACAGAAATTGATCTACTATAAATTCCTTAGAAGTAAAATCTTTCTTCTGACAAAAATTAATGATTTTCAAATCTTACGATCATGAAAGTTCAAATAATAAAATAACAAAAAATATCATGGTTTTTAAATTTTTGTTAGCCATATTTTGTGGGAAAAGTCGTTATAAAGTCTAAATTGGAGCAAAATAGAATTATTGTCGTCCTGAACAAAAACTGATCTGCTATAATTCCTTAAAAGTGAAACCTTTCTTCTGACAAAAATCAAAAAATAATGCTTTTTTCAAATCTTATAAACATGAAAGTTTAAGTTACATGCAGACTTATCATACTATCAGGTTTTTGCAGCAAAATGAAATTCTAAAAAATACAGCTTATATTGCTTTAACTTATAGTGCTATCAGTAAGTATTGGAATAATTTTAAAATGATCACTTATTTTAAAAAGTTCATATATTCTTTTCCATTTATTCATTTACCGAACCACAAAAAGCTGCTATGATAACAAACACATAAAGTTATTCTGTCACATCATCTAGCATGTGATTTAACAACTGAGTCCATTTTCTCGGAAAATATAAAATGGAATTGAAGAAAAAGAAATGAAAAACAAAAAATCCTGACGATGCATTATTTTGATGTTAAAATACAGTGCCATTCACGTGCATATACGCCCAGCTGTTTTCTGTCCATCTTCCTTAATTTCGGCGCACTTGAGGTTAATCACTCATTTTTGGACGTTTACGATATAAAAAAAAATTATATCAAGATAAATGCAACATCTGGTTATGGTACTTAATAAAAAACCCAAAGTATAAATAGTATAAAAAGGCTGATGTCCAATTAAATAGAATAACAACCCATCCAGGCAAGTTTTGTTTTTTCTGAACAATATTCTGTCGTGAACATTTTTTAAAAGTTTGTTTTTAACCTTTTTTATCTCTGTCTTGTTGCTCTCTCTCTCTCTCTCTCTCTCTCTCTCTCTCTCTCTCTCTCTCTCTCTCTCTCTCTCTCTCGTCCGCTTTTCCAATATAAACGGTGCATTTTATTGTCTTTATTGTACGTTCATTTTTTATTTAACCAATAACTCGTTTATTCTTAGAGCCAAAGTTATTTTTATACCAGACTTTATGAACATGACTAACAATATTTTTCTCTTTATTTCAGAATCAAAGAAATATGACTTTGAGAATCCTTATCCTTGTGTGTCTTTTCGCATTTCTGCTGGATGGTAAGAAATAATTCTACCGATTATTAATTCATTAATGTGTATTTTAATTTTGCTTTGACTTAATTTTCGAATGAAAAGAAATGGTAAAGAAATATGCAAAGAATTGAATGGTTTAAGAACATCATTACCTCCAAAGCAAATGCAAGCCCCATAACAACCAAACTAACTAAATCTGTTTGAAGCTTTTTTTCGAAATTTGTTTTTCATCAAGTTGGGTTTAAAATCGTACACCTTTTTTAGAATCGGACGCTGTTTGCGCCGGGTGTAATGCATCTTGTGTAAGAAAACACTGTTCTGGAGGAGATTGTGGGTGGTTTTGGGGGAACGACAAATGCCACTGTCACGGATGTAGGAGGAAACAGGCCGTCAGGGACTCAAGCGCTGATCTAAGGTATGTGTATGTTGTATCTGGTGCACGGTATTTAAATTTTTAAACAAGGGGGTGTTTGATTATTTTTCAATAAACAGCAAAAATTTCACCAACTTTGTTGGTCACTTGATTAGATAATGAGAAGCCGGAAGGGATTCTTAGAATATTAAATTTGATCAACTACTAAATGAAACAAAGTTTATACATGTACATGTATCCCGGTAAACTTGCTAACATTACTTTTTATTATTTTTATTTACGTTTGAGAAGAGAGATCGTTCATATTTATGAACCCAACTGTGTTTTATTATGTTTGTAAAAAGTTCTGAAATATTATTTTGACCACATACAGGGTGTCCCATAATATCTGGTACCATTTACTCTTTGAGTAACTTTTAATTAAATTTATTTAACAGAAAACCAAAGGCATTTTCATAACTGTATATGATATAAATTTTCACTCAAATTTCACAAACAACCTTATGACAAATTGAGCATTGTTTTAAAAAACACAACAAAAATGAGAGTGCGTCAAAATGACGTCCTTTTTAAAGCGCTAAGCATAGCTCAGCGCTTTATTGTCGTTAGACTATTACTTCCGGTGCATAGAATAACCGCCCCCTATGAGCAGAAGTATACATCATTTAACTGGTTAGGGAACCAGTTTCAGGGGTTTATGCACATAACTGCACGGACTATTGTGAATCTAATGTAAGGGGTATTGTGAATTTAATGTAGGGGGCTTTCATACAGCATTGCACGGGTTGCCACGCAGTGATGAGGAAATATACAGAAGCTAAAATGTTATACATGTATACATATATCTGTTATATACATACAAAAGCTTGGTTAGCGCTTTTCATTACTACCAGTACTTTGATTTATCAATGACAATGTCAATTGGATGAGTAAAGTTACTCTGACGTGTACCGATCCCATCTTCTTAAATCTTCAAACTATTTAAAGAATCTGTTGCCTGCTGAATTGTTTTACCGTAGGGTAATCTTATTCAATGATATCATATACCTATATCTTGAGTCTGTGTTGGAAAATACAGTTTTTAAAACGGATGATACCAGCTCTCTTGTCCAATTCATTTTGAAAAAGTTTCAATTCAACCAAAGAAATAAGATGCAATTTTCTTGACATCATAATTCAACAAGAAGCACATTTTTCTGCTAAACTGGAAAAGATTAAACTATTTCATGTTTTATTTGAGTCACAGAATACAAGTTTTAGCCAAGCAATGATTAATTTACATGCAATTCAAATGGTATCAGATAATCTGGGACACCCTGTATAATGTTAAATACTTTAATTTGCATATTTTAACCAGATATCATTTGCAATAATTGTAAGTAGTTGAGTTTGATGATTGTTTAAATGTAATTGTTGAGTATTTTCACCAATATGTTTATTATTTACCAGTTTACACGATTGAATTAATTCATGTCTGTTTTTTTTGTTGCAGAAATTTAGCGCAGCTCCTCTCTGAAGAAAAATAATTTTGTGCCTAGCGATGAATGTCGTAAAAATTGAAAATCAATAAAATTGGACTCTGTTACATTATATGTATCATCATATTGTGTAACTGTTGTAACTGGAAATTTAAATGAAAAGAACAAACACTTAATAAAATAGCTGAAATAATACCTTTCACAATTAGCGCACGAGCAGAAGCGACCAAATATTCGTGCGACCGAAAAAATTAGATATGAATCCTTAATTGTTGCCGAAATAATCGCATATAAAAAAGTATTCGTACGAATTTCGCACGATCTAAGCAAGCGTTTTGCGATGTAAACGCATTGAATCTTGCGATATATCTTGCGTCTGTATGCGACTGTTGTAAAATGAAAGCAACTGTTGAAAGATAATACGATAGGAACGCGCGAGAAACTAGGTGATCGGACGATTGAACGTACGCCAATGTGATTAGATGTGCGATTATGCGTTACATGGTACGAATGATCGTGAGAGTCAGAGGGGGTATATACACTGCCCATATTCAGTAGACATAGTTGAAAGCGAAAAAAGATGCCACCCAAGAAGATACAGATATGCAGCAGCATTAATTATTAAACCTCAATATGATTATTCTATTATATCTGATTGGTTTCGAATGTCACTTGACAGGGCGATGTCATAGGAATGAAAAAGCCGATATGAGCATACGATGTAGACAAATATGATTAAATCAAAAATATTTAATTATTAGAATTCTCAGAACCAACTTAACTATATATGAATTATGAAACAAAAGTGAGACAGTTACATAGGAAATCAAACAATCACAACGTTAATGCTGCGATAGTTGAAAAGTCAAACATTATTAGAAATCAACGTATTTTGTGTATTCATATGTTGCTTGTTATAATAAAACGTTTATTGCATTAATGTTCAGGGAATATGAAGATTTATTCCCCAGAAAAAAAACCCAAATTTCTCTTGGGCGAAGCCCTCGGGATTTATGATTTTTTTAGGGAATAAATCTTCATACTTGTATTTCCTTCACCATCATGCAATAAATGTATATTGTAAATTTTGTTCTGAAACAGAGATACTTATACAGGGTATATATACTACATGTAGTAGCAAAGCATGGCATATTGAGGCTGATAAGTCATGCAATAATAGTTAAACGTTGCAAGATTACACGAGACACGTTGAGCAACAGTCTCACGGTCGCAAAACAGATGCATAAACACAAGCGATTTATCTCACGATCTTTATAAATCGTCTATCACTCTTGCGAGTACACAAAACGTTGTAAAACGTTCGTACTAATGTTCGTGCGTTGCACTGCGGTGATTTGGATCGCGTTCGGTCGCGTCTGAATAATGTGCATGTCCATTATTCAGACGAGACTTGATGCGATCAGTAAAACGTATGCAACAAATTCGAGAGCTCGGGCAACGTAAGCGAGAGCTCCTGCAACGTATGCGAGAGCTCGTGCGAAGCTCCAAAATTTCGATCCCAAAGTCATGCAATGTGGTTTTGCGCCAATTGTGAAAGGGCTTAATATAACATAAACTAAATAAGAACCTAATGTATACTTATGAGAGGAACATGATCAAATATCTTTAAGAAGAATCCAAGACATAATTTTTACTAACAAAGAATATCACATTATCAAAATTAAAAAAAAGAAGAAAAAGATAGGGCCGTGTAAACACTGGTAACTGCTTTATTACATTACATCAAGCACAATAAATAAACAATGCAATAAAGCAATATCGTAATAGTTTATTTGACTTTAAGTTTCTTTGGTACTTTATGTTTGGGTGCTTTCACGGATGACTTCACGTACGATCTTATGAACAGGAACAAGAACAAGGCACCCGTCACAGTTGGAGGAACAGCGGAAGTTGTATCTCCAAGGGAAACATGGGTAAAAACTGCTCCGATGGAAATGAAGGCGAGAATTGCCGTGGACACAGTTTTTAATTCATCGGATATGAGGATGGCGATACTACACGCCACTTCATACACACCGACAAAGATCCGGTAATTATCCGACGAGGGAGTGTATCCCACCCAGGTCAAAGGGCACACTTTGGAGAAATCTTGGAACTCACGTGACTACAAAACAAATTGTAAATTTCATATTGATTAAGGAATTCAATGAATTTAATGGCTAAACAATTCATTTATACGAGTACATTTTTTTTTGTATGAACTTCGTTGGGACAGTTTATGCTTTATAAACCCAATTAAGAATCAGCCAATCAAAAAACGCATCACTACCATGATAATTAGAGTATTTTATGATTTTTAGACAAACCATTTACAAAAATTAAAAGTGTTCTTATGTGTTACTTATCAGTGTTATTATTCATAAATGAGAAAGTTTTTTAAAATGAAAAGTCTTACGATCTCTCCAAAAAGTTCTATGTTGAATGGGATGACTTTTATTGAACCGTCCACAATGAACAGACAGGGGAGAATCCAGGTCAAAGCTATGTCCAGATTGCTTAAAAAACCCATACTGTCAAGAAAAAACAAAATTATGAATTGTTCTCATTGTTTATATGTGGGAAATAATTTGTAATTATGAAGTTGAGTATTTTCAGCTCTGTTTTATTATTTTTATTCAAAATTTAAATCATACATAAAAATAATTGTTTAAGTTTTCCTAAACTGGCAAAGAAATATTGTTAAAATTGTATAACATACTGATATGTCGGGGATATGCCTAATATTGCGATCAAAGAAGGGAATTACTCAGGGCATGATTCCATTTTCCCCTTAATTTCCTCTCTTGCGCTAACAATCTATAGACTCAATTCCTGCACTTTGTATGTTATGTCAGAAAAACGCGTGAAAACGTCATTTTTTCAAGGGGTGAGGCCTAGCCCCCCCCCCCCACTTTTTCTCGCAGTAAAATTTTTTAAAAATAAAGAGTGAGCCCCTCCCCCCCCCCTTTTGGGACCATGTAAAAAATTGGAATTGAAAGGAAGGAAAAATAAAAGTAAAATTTTAATAGGTACGCGATGCTGTGCCCCCCCCCCCCCCATTAAGATGTTCATGATTTTTTGAATACCCCTTTTTTTAAATTGAGTTTGCCCCCCCCCCCCCCCTCCTCCCCACTTAAAAAAACGATGCTACGTGTCTGCCTATAGACTTTTAAATATATGTTGCAATTAGAAAATCACGATCAGCTTTATTTTTTTTTTTACATCTTGAGTTTACTGGGCATACTGAACCAGAGAGCCTCTGGTACATGTACCCCAGGTGAGTTATATATCGATGTTTAATGTCCAAATTTCATCACACTTATCCCGTTTGAAAATACTATATTCTTTACGTATGCATCACATTTCGTTTAAAATCATATTTTTTTCTGGTTAATAAAAATATATGTATATTTTAAAGAGTAAATATTCCAAAAACATGTATCTTACCTTGTGTGAATTATTCCCGGTCAAAATCTGATTTGCCGGTGTTGTGGCGTGCTTCTAATAACACGTATAGGTGTGACGTAATACCCTACCCCCGGGGTATAGCGGATTGACTTCCCGGTCAGTGAAAAACACGGAAGTCTGTCCCTGAACACTGAACATGACTGACCACGGGTTATAGTGCTGTTCTGTTCAATTTTGACAAGTTTACCTTTTGTATTAATGAATATTAAAATGCTTTCACTAAATTTTGATCTTTGAATTTTGAAGAACATGTCGGTGTATGCAATATATTGCGGTGATTAAATTTTTAACGCAGTGATTTTTAAGATATTTATAAGACTAGTGTATGCTATCTCAGAATATTTGATTTTTGTGCGAATTCACAGCATTGTTTTTGAAGTAAAGAGGAAAATAAACGAAATACCGGTTGTTATTTTTTTTATTATTAAAACCCCATTTATCTCTTATTTTTTTTTAAAGTAACATGCCGGTAACAATTACATGTACTCGGATTTTGAAGAAAAGACCATAACCATCTAACCATTATATAGAATTTGCCATGCACGTATCTCTATCAGCTACATTTATTTATCAAGTGTATAGCGAAGGGCAATGGCTACAAATAACCTTCTTTTTTTTTTTTATAGAAAACGGTCCATATGTACATGCATATTAATTAGTACGTTTAAAGGGAGATAATATGCCATTTGGGGACTTTTTAAACTTGTATATATTTAGACGGTGAACGAAACTGCCATTTTTAAAAAAAAAAACAGTTTCATAAATTGGATATCTGTTTAATTTGAATTGAAAATTCGCAAAAATATAAATCAATCCATGCATTGTTTTTAAAAGCATGTTTCGATTTTATGTTCGTGCGGCGATGGGAGTGTTGATGTTCATGTACTTATGACTGATCTTTTAACTATTTGTGAAGACTGATTTTTCAGGGGCAATCTTTTTTCAGGGTAAATGTTAAATTCTGTTATAAAAACGATGTCACAAAACCAACATACATGTAGAGCAAAACAGAGATCTAAAAAAAAAAGTTTGTATTCGACATATTTATCTTTAAATTAGACATCGGACCCCCCCCCCCCCCCCCCCTTCCAAGGAAAAATGATCTGGATCTACGCATGGTATTTTTACAACATTGTTTCCGATAACCTTAATTCAATTTGTTTTAAAAGTTGGTGTTTGAACATAAAAGTTGAATAAAAATGAGGTAAAACGAAAACAGAAAGTAGAAAATAAGCCTCCTCTCTAACCCTTATCTTTTTAAAATTACCTTAAACAAGGATGAAATACAAACAGAGAAAAACAAACAGCCTTGACTTCTGTGTAAACTCTAAGGTCGGATGGCTTTTAAAATATGAATATGTGCAGCGTAAAGAAACGCAATTGTCGATTAAAAGTTCTCTCTAATAACTCTGATCTTTAAAATTTCTTTTTCTTTACCGGAATTTGTTTGAACACACAAAGTTGACAGGAGATTGAAATTATACTTGACATTGCAGCTAAGCAAGGTGTGTTTATAAAGGGAAATTCTTTCTAATGAAAACTTTGAATGTAAAACGGG